>OX377205.1:84182594-84549004 GCA_947396885.1 Heligmosomoides polygyrus polygyrus
CTAGAACCAGCGAGGATCATCCTTTACAGGACGAAGTGCAGAAACTGTCAGAATCACCCGTAGATCCATCTAAGAAGTGAGTCTTTCCTTCAGCTCACCATGAGCAGCTTGCAGTGAATGCCCTCAGTTTCTCACTTTTCAGCTTACACCGTGACGGCAGTGGTCAGCAAGCGTCCACTCTCATATGCCCAGTCACCGCCGATGCCACACTGCTTCCGAGAATAACTGTCACAGATGAGACGAAGGACTGCCTGGGGGATGCAGCTCAGAGTACTTCCTCATTCCCTCTGCCCAGCGCGACCTCGGAATTGCCTGAAGACTTGAGCCAAAGGCCAGGCTCAAGGCGACAAGAGGAATGCGCCCCTAACACTCTATTCGAATACGTCAACAACATTGCGCGGATATCAATGGAACGGAAGAACGACTACGTGCATTCGATAGACGAGTGGATGCAGAAGAAGCTGTCCGAAGGCTGCACACCTGGCAGTAGATGACACAGCCGCCCTCCGCGGGGCACTTCTTCGTCGTGAGAAGATGGATCTTCTATACGTAGAACGCCTGTTTATAAATTTTATCTGTTTCTTATCTCCACATTCAAATTCATTGCAACCAGCAGAAAACATAAATGAACAAGATACCGGGAAAACCGTACATCAAAATATACAGCACATTTAACTAATCGCAAACTCATAATGGAGAGGGAGCGTTTGGCAGCTAAAACACTACCTCAAGCCTGCTATAGGGTACATTCATAAGTGAGACTGATAGATCCAGATGTGACGCTCTTCTCTTCAACCCGAACACATGGTAAGGTCAGTGAGACCTAAGCGACTACAAGGTCAAAGCCATACACAGTGTGGTAAAGATCATCTCTGGCTCGGTCTTCTAGGAAACGCCGGTTCTACCGTGACGGCCTTTCCCACAAGGCTTGCAGGTTGTCTTCGTGGAAAGGCCGGTTCCACCAGAACAGGAGGCAGTTGAGGGGAGGCTTGAGCAGCAGGACCGCGCACCTGAACAGGACATTATCAAGGAATAAGCCTGAACCACCATTTCCGGCTTATTTTTCCACGCCTTCGAGGTTTATTTTAATACTGTTTGCTACCGCTGGCGTTTTGACCAAATCGCCTTCTTCAACGCCTAGGATATGGTCGAATTCTACCCGATTGCAACACGCCCACTTTGGTCGATAACAAACTAGCCCCAAGAGAAGCTGAGAATTCATACCCATATTGAGTTAGCCTACCCATGTTGTAAATGTCAAAAGTTGGTGTCAAGAGAATTTTGTCGTTAAAAGTCTCTAGTTGGAGGTAAAAATGGAACAGACAGACTTTAAGAAATAAAAATTAGCGCTATAGAATTTAGAATGGAATCGATGCAAACGTCTAAAAAGCATCATTCCGCCGCGGCCCGTTTGGGATAATGCAACGAAAGGATGAGATTTTCCCAGCAGCTGCTTGCGAGGCAATACAGGAAGAAGCGCTTTATTTTTCTTTCAAACTAACAGAAACGAGCAACTAAGCGTAGCTGAACTCACGCTCTGTGTCATTGCGCTCTGAGCCGGTTGAGCTCCTTGTTGGGAAAACTGCTGACCGCCGTCCGGAGCTGGTTGCTGAAAGAAAGGAAGTTCACACTGGTTCAACGGTTTCGTGAAGAAAAAACTTGAACAATTACCACTTGAACAAGTACGACTTAAAATCATTTATATCTTGTTACATTCTTAACTGGGGAAAACCAAGCAAACCTGTTCAAGGTCTACTCTAATAAGGAAGTGAACGAAAGCGTACCCTCATCAATCATTCAGAAGTTCTCCAGCAATACACTTTCCTTATTCTCTATAGAGAACAGGGTGCTATGCAGATTAGGAGAGAGGTGCTCTCTTGCGACGATGACTTATTCTGGCAGTGTTTTCATACTAGTTAACTATTTCATGGTGATACTAACGGTTTGGTAAGCAGCCTCTAGAGAAGTGCAACATGTCGTTCTGTCATAGGCTTCTTCTTCTTCTTCAGCGTTTGTCCCGCCTCGAGGCGGGGTCCGCTATTCTGGTGTGGTTACGCCACTTTATGCGATCAAATGCTTGATCGTGATGGATACTAGCAGCCTTTAGGTCCACATGCAACGTATCAAGCCAACGCTGCTTCGGTCGCCCTTTAGGCCATTTTCCGGGCACATCTATGTTAAGGCCAATCTTCCTAACAGTGTCACCACTAGCTCGAAGAACGTGGCCATATCACCGAAGGCGAGCTTCACGTAACTTGCCAGCAATTGGAGCGACAGCAAACCGCTGTCGTTTTGTCATAGGCTATACATCGAAAATATCCTCGCCTAAGAGGCAGTAGATTTCTCCGAGCTACACTGCGGCAAAAGAGTTTGTTTCAACACATATTCATCAAACAAACACCCACCGTGGGTTTGGATGAAGCACTCGGAGTCGGAGAATGTCGGAATAATCCGCCACTCGTTAGCCGCTTGCTGTTCTTGAACATTCGTAGCTTCGCCACCGACGCATGCGTTGGTCGTATGATACCAGGCGCTCTCATTGGCAGCTGCGGCAACCGTGGATAGCGTTTCGATGCGCCACTCTGCAAAATTGTCCAACCCTTATTCAGCTTTATTCAAAAAGAAAAGCAAAAGCTATAGCCGGCTAATGGGTCATTGAAGACGCACCTTGGCATTCTCTGCTGAAGCTTGTTGTGGCGTGCTTACATCAACATGACCTCTCCTTCTTTCAGATGCCTTCAGTTTCCTTTAAATAGCATTATTTCATGATTTGCGAAGCCAAGATGAAACTAGTGCAATCTATTCTTCATCATTTGAATTCACAAAAGCGCCGGCACGACACAAGAAATCCAACATTCATTCAAAAAGTGTGATTCCGTGAGACTATTTCCAAAATTTAGATTGCTCGTTTGAACCAGTATCTCGATCTTTAGGGACAACGCTTTGAGCACAGGTCCTTCCTCAAATCTAAGCATCGCAATGCAGATATCTGGTGTACCAAAAAACGCAAGCATGGCTGGAAAGGCCGTAATGCTGCTGGCAGCAGGTTAAGTGCTTTCAAAACGCAGAAGAATACTAATAGACTCTACTGATTGTGCATGGCCTAAGAAATTATAACTTTTGTGACCTGCCCATATCGCTACGTTCAAATGCACATCACAACTTGTGACAAAGAAGATATCTTTAAAAATGCGACCACCATTGCAGGACATCATTTTTGCTGGCGAGGCTAGCAGCAAGAGCTGCTACATGGATAGGAGGGCGAAAATCCGGCCGATCAAAAGGTTTCAGTATGCTTTAAAGCAACAATCTATTTTTTTTGTGATAAACGGAAAATAATGTGTTTTTACGACAAACAAAATCTGCAGCTTACGTTCCAAATATGCGAGGCGATTTTTTACTTTTCAGGTTTTCACCCAGAAAACTTTTGATGACAAGTAAAAGGCTTTTTCCCAGTATTGGAGCTGGGAGACTTCAATATTAGAAAACAACAGAACACATCAGGTTCATATGGATGCTTTAGTGCCGTGTCTGTGCGTCAATAAAAGCATAGGCCACCGAAAATGTAAGGTTATTGAAAAATAAATAGAGGGCGTGTGTAGCGCAGTCGGAGAAGTCGGCTGTTGCATATACCCGATACCAGGTTCTTGGAACGGATTTCCCGCCCAGGCCAACTAAGCCTTCCATCCCTCCGGAGTCGCTGAATTGGTAAGAGACTTGTCTGTGAAGGATAAATCACTGAATTGTCCATCGTCTGGCCACCGAAAGTCATTGAGGTTGGCACCGAGTTTAGCTATGAACCAAGAATGGTCAAAGCTAAAAAGCAGACAGATGTACAAGCTGATGAGGGGAAAGAAGACGCTTGATTGCCTTGAACAGCAAATGAACTGAGGTTAAGCGGATAAGCATTACCTGTAGACACCATCCCCGAATCCAGGAAACACTTTCTCAAAGTCGCTCAGTTCACATAATCCTGGCATTTTGCGATGTCTCACAAAACGTACGAGCATCTTCTATAAAAACGGACATAACCATAATTTTTCATAGAAGACATAATAAAATCGAGGTAAATTTTCACTAAAATACCTCAATCAACCGCAACACTCTGTCGTCATCATCACAGTCAGGCGGAGATACTTCTTTCAGACTGGAAATTCGTCTCTTCAATAGATCCAAACGAGGAACCACCACAGCGGCTACAGTCTGAAGTGTTGGAAAGAATAAAATGACTGGTCCAATATGAATAAAGAGCAGGAGGTAGCAGAAGTTCTGCTAGTTTGTAGTAATAAAAAACACAATTTTGCGCGCGGCACTGCAGAAGCTTCACGTTGAGCGAAAATTTCGAATTGATGACGAAACTCTGCTAAGAGACTACTGCACTAATATCTAGCGGAACTTGAAAATAAACAAAAAATATGCAGCCGAGCCATTTTCGAGTAAAAATCCTCTTTGGACAAAAACCGTTTCAAAACTTAAGATAGAAGACTTGCGATTAGAATAGATCCAGAGGTCGGCTAAATCAATGCCTACGGCGAATGCGCCATGAATTCTTCCGACGGATACCTTACAAACAATGTGAGTGTGTATTACGTCTACACAGTGACTTGATGTGGTCAACCAATGGACAAATCAGTGATTTTATCCTTCCCAGACAAATCTGGTACCAGTTCCCCGGTCAGTACAGGTGCAGCCAGTAGCAAAGTCAGAACAAAGTTTCTCAGCTTTAGGACATGGACAAGTTTTAGTAGAGTTCTTAGGTCTTCCAGCTGATTATTAAGCTATGCTTCCTTCAAAAATCAGATTGCCAAGTTTGCTGATTGACCTGTTATGCTTCTACAATTATGTAATGTTGTTTTTACTGTTTCGGTTCAATTTACTGTTTTTCATTTGTAGAGTATTGTATTGTTGCTTAATTCCTAGCACTGAGTTTTAATTTCTATTCTTGATTTGTCTCGTTTGGTTCTCCTTGGGTTGTTTGTTTTTTAGTGGCGAGATCGGCACCCACAATAAATAAACAATTAAAATCCCCATAGGGAAATTCAGTTGGTCTGAGCAGGACGCTTTGGAAGAACCTGGACTTGGGGTTAACGCGAAGGCAGCAAACAACATATGTGCAACATATGAGGCATCCACAAATTTTTGTTGATTAACAGAGGTGTTTTTATTCGAAAACGAAGTGATCGTCTAATTTTCAGGTTCATCTAAATATTGGTGAAGTAGCCTCGACGCAGACCATTTACAAATAATCGAAAATTTCGCTCAAAATGAAGCTTTAGCAAGGCCGGGTGCGAAAATTGATTCTTCAAATTGCAAACTGCCACCGCTTTAATTACTATTATATGACATTTTTTAGCCAATAACTGAAATAAAAGCAAACTTAGGAAGCAATGTAATTTTGAAATTAGCCATGCTATAGATCGACTGAAGTGTTACTTGCCGGAATTGGAGTTAGTGCATCTCGAAGGATTTTAAATATAGTTGTGTTGAACGATTAAATGCATGACCATGGCTTTTTGTTGCTACTAGCCTTGGACACGGTCATAGTTGAGAATAAAATTGTTTCTCCCAGACCTAAAACCACAATCAGAGCCAACTTCTTCACTGTTAGAGCAGGATTTGCATAACTTCAGCTCCTCAAAACTGCTCACATCCCTGATCCCACAGCCTGCTTCAAACGCGTCGCAGCAAAGTCTATTCTCTCAGCATAGTTATATCATAGAGCATTTATAAGTTCATTTTCCACGTTGTTGTTGCTGTTGTTGTTGTTTTATCTCATGTCCGTCTTATAGCGTATGCAAATAAATAAATAAAATAAAACAATATTGCTTGACCGACCGAATAAGCCAATCTTTGATCTCGCCGGAATCCCTAGTTTATACTTGCGTCGCTACGCGGCGCGGCACCACGATCGCCATTGATATCGATTTTTCGCGCCGCCCGGTCGATATCCATCCCGACCATCGTGCCGCGCCGCGCAGCGGCGCAAGTGTAAACTAGGGCTTATGCACTACTACAGCCAAAGCTACAGGCCTGCCGTCAGGAAACCAAAATTTCTTCTCAAAGTCGAGGCTCGGGAAAGCCAAAAAAAAACATTTTCACATCTTTGGGTTGCAAAATTTTATGTAAGCAGTATTTCTAACTACCAGTTAAGCGAGGACTGTGACACGTTTGATAAGTGTATGGAATGGCCTCCAATTAGAACCCTCAGTTACATTACCACCTTCCTGCTGCTTTGAGTAAGCCGTAGATTTCCGTAGTAGCTTCAGCAGGGTTAAGAACTTTGTGATCACACAAAAGAGTGAACGTGGTTCAAAAACTGGAAAAATCTGTAAACAGCGATATTGCCATGTGAAAATACCTATCCCCAACATACCTCGGATCCGAGCTCTCCCAAGGCGTAAAGAGCACCATAAATAGAGGCTAAGTTTCCTCGCGAATCCGTGAAAATTTTACAAAGAAGCGTTGTAATACGAGCACGGACATCTGCCACATGAGTTCTCCTGCACAAAAAGAGAAAATCATGGAGCTGCGCTACTTCAAATCGATTTGGATCACGAACTCACTTGCAAATCATTGCCAGAATCATAGCGGCGAACTGGCGGAGACGAAAATGCCGCTTATCGTTTGGATCCGCGCAGAGCTCTCGACAGACCACACAAGAACACAGTGCTGGGATTATGTCATGCAACTGAAACAGCAATGTTCTCGTCAAGAGAAACATACTGATGAACAAATGCACAGATCTTGAGAAAACTAAAGATGTCCACGAGTAAGACCTCTAAGTTTCAAATGATCTAAGCCTCCATTTGGGTTACCTAGCGATTAGATAATCATGGCGGCTGGTAGCGCAGTCGGAGGATGCGCATGTTGTCATGTGCACGAAATTCCAGATTCCTGGTTCGGATTTCCTTCCCAGGCCAATCAAGCTTTCCGACCCTCCGGATCGATTCATTGGTAACAAGTTTGCTTATAAGGACAAATTACTGGCTTATTCATTACGTATTCAATTGTATTGACCAGATACGCACTCAAACAGCCGCAACTCGTCTAATATCCTTTTTAGCCCACCGAACAGCAAACTTTCGACGCATTACACTCGACGAACCCAACGAAATCCGACAGAATTTGTTAACTTCCGAAGTTAAAGATATAAAAGTAAAATAAATTTACAGTCTACTTACGACGGATATCGTGGAGGCGATTTGAATGAGTATTTGATCTGCATAACGATTTGCAAGGACAAGATGATGGACAGATCAGGTATGTTTCATCCCTACCAGATAAGTCAGAAAGGAATTCAGTGAGCTCAGTGGGATAGAAGGCTTGGTTGGCTTGTACGGAATCTGAACAGAGAGCATCGACTCGGAGGCTGCGTGTAGCAGTCTGCACTCACCGACTGCGCAACTACGCACACACAAAGGATAAAATGATAAAATGAATACAATGTTTTCCTCTTTCGAAGTCCAATTCCAGAAATGTTCTGAGCAAAACCATTGATAAAGCATCTGTTGCCTAGGAAACAACTCACATTTTTATCCTATTACCTCAACTTTCTTGATTAAATCCCGGATCTATCCTAGTCCGGGGGCCACATTACTGAAAACTAGGCAACAAAATGAATTAATACTTACCGAGCGGCTTCTAGAAAACAAAACCTAACCTAAAAGAAATCAAAGACGCACGAACAAACAAAAAATAAAAAATCGCCGCGGTTTACAACCGTCTCGGCGGGCAAAGAGCGACGGAATAGAGTAATGCCGCGTGCTGACCGCCGCTTGACATGTTATAACCAGGATCTAAGGATCTAACATGGTGAGGAGGGCACACAACTTTGCCTTCTGACAACCGTAACAAATGCAATCTTTTCGTTTTTTCTTTGTGACTTTTCTTGTTTAGGTCCTGTGTTGTTCTGTAGGAGCCGCTCTGTAAGTCTTGAGTGAATTTGTCACATATAGTACTTTTTAGTTATGTTGCCCCCGGACTAGGATAGATCCTAAATCCCTAACAGCCTACAAAAAGTACTGCGGGTCCTCTTTCTTTTATTTACTCTGCGTTCAGAATCTGACATGAAACTAATTGTCTTTACTACGCCGTCCACGTAACAGATGTGCAATATGTACAAGCTTAGGGATAAACAAAAATATTCATAACTCACACACTTGTCCAGGTTGACCTGAACGTTATCGATTAACGTCTTCAATAGCCTTAAAATATTCTGCAGTACAGGTAGATTCTGTTCCACTATGTTACAACGTACACCTAAACAAGAAAACTTGTTCTCTGGGCAAATACATCTCTTTCTCTATGCTTACCTTCAAATATTAGCACAGCAAAGCGCGGAACCAAAGACTGTAGGCCAGGGTCAGAGGCCAACAGATGCAACACTTCCTGTAACAGCACACTCTCTGGTGTGGTAAATACTTCGGAGCATGCTCCCTTCCGCAAACGAACGCATAAAACGAAAAGGATGGACTGCTCTCGGTCACATACCCTTCTCTTCTCAGGATTAGAACCAATCACTGTTTCGACGCATTTTCTGAAGAAAACCTGCTGATCCTGAAAGAGAAAACTCCAACGTGAGTAATTATCCGAACTGAAGGCAACGAAAACGCCTCGATAGCTGAAGCACATTCTCACCAATGATAATGAATGCGTAGTGAGACTCACCAATGATAATGAATGCGTAGTGAGAGGGCGAGAGATCGCCTGATCGAGCTTGTTTCCAATCCTTGCCACTCGATTTCCTTCTTCCTAAATGAGAATAAGATTAGATACAATATCCCCTCGGCCATTTCCTCTGCTTAATCACCAACGAATCAGCATTCAGAACAGTCGTTTGGAAATTTTGGAGAAAGACGTTGGAAACCAACATCATCTGCTCCCTAGCATTCGGAATATGTATATAACACTTTCACGTGAAACTGGACACTTTTCAAATCAAATTGGACATTCTTTAAAATTTGAAAGCGAAGCGAACTTTTCCAAATCGAAACGAGCTTCTTCTACATTAAAACAGGCTCTCTCCAAAAAGTTATAATAACTTTTTTAAAGGAAATATTAGTATTACTTTCTTTGATGTTCTAATTCACTTTCCCAACAAAGGAACACATCGTTTAAATTTAAAAAAAAAATGAGGGAAATACTGGATTAAAGTTTGGCTAAAGAGCAGAAAAAGCGGCCATTTTTAGTGCCAAAAATAGTGCGCCACGACCTCGTCCAAAATGTCGCGACTCTTCTTCGAATGATAGCAAGACTTCTGCTTGCATGGAGTTTTACAGTTGCAAACGATACAACAAAAGCAATTGTAAAAAACACATATCCTCATTGAGGTGCTTCATGTAAGCAGTATTTACGCTATCAATCAAATAAAGTTGAGACGAACTTTTTGAGTTCACTACGCGATCCGAACTTTTAATGCGTGCTTGCTTCTTAACTGTGCTTTGAAACAAGTTGTACTTTTTCTCAAAAAATAACAGCTGTAGAAAATTACTGCACTTACTGAGGCTGATGGAATAAAAATTTCAAAGAACATTATGCCAAATTTTCCTTGAAGGGAAAACTATTCTAACCATCTTATTGAGTGTATAGTTTAACCTGGCTGAAATCATTTCAATTTGGAAGATCACCTTGATTTAAAAAAGCCTTGAATCTAGCGTAGAAGAGTTATTGTTATCGTTTAATTACGATTGCATAAGGCAATACGTTAGAAAACAAACACAGAAACAATCACAAAAAAAAAAACGCAGGGACGAATACATACAAGCAGAGTGCCCAATTCGACGTGAAAATGGTACAATAACCCCACCGTTAGGCCCCGTTTATACTTCGACGCCGAGCGATGCGACGCCACGTATAGTGGCCATATTGATTGAACGAAGTGATCGATCAATTTGGCCACTTTACATGCCGTCGCGTCACTCGGCGTCGGAAGTATAAACGGGGCCTTAGCCTACGATGCGCTACAGTTCCACAAAAGCAACAATCGCTTCAGGTTTTTCACAGCCCGTCAAATTTCTGAGAGCTTTTAAGAGTAGATTTCGCTCTATACGTTGCCTCATCCGATTTTTACGTTAATTAAATCGCCTGATTGAAAAGAAAGGATCAATCTTAGTGGGAAGCGCGTGATCCGGACCATCCAAGCCTTCATCGGCCCCTACAGTACCAGGTGATTGATGTTAGACTTGTCTGGTATAAATAGTACTCTTACATGCCTATCACCTAACCACCGCAAATCATTGTATACGCGAAATAAGCATTCACACTATCCACGATATCTCTATAGAAGTAGAATATATGGCGCACACTAGACATGGAGTGAGTAAAGTTGTGCACTATCCTTTATATCCTAGTAGGAGGTGAGGTAGCGTTAGAAAAGGTAGATCGAACACATACAACGCGGCACGGGTAGGCCACTTCAAAACACTGTTCCTTCATAGTCGAGTCCTATGAGTTTTTGTCCTGAACTCATTGATTCAAGGTAACTTGCGCAGTTAATTAACTTTCAATTTTGTCGTACTTTTAGAACGTACATAACGACATGTAGTTCCCGGCCACCCCTACCAAGATGGACCCCGAAAAAACTGAATATATTGAACATAAATCTCGAGCAGGCCTGAAATGCACCTCAGAACAGAAAAAATGAAGAATGGGTGATGAATGACGGTGTTTTCCAATCAACTTCCAGCATGAGCCACACATTCGACTTCTGCGGAACTTGATGGAGGCGATTTGAATGCATGGCTAGCATATACGATGGAAAATGGGCAGATGGAAACGTCAACATATTATTGCTCTCAGAGAAATTTGGTACAACATTTCCGACAATGGAGGATGGAGGGCTTGGTTGACCTCGGTAAGCCAAACCAGGAACCTTAATTCGGAATCTACGCGGCAGCTCACGTTTTACAGGACTGCACTACACGTCATACATTACTTTCAGCGAAAGAAAAATGTACCGCAGCTAAACGTACCATGAGTGAGTCGCTTGACGTCGACTGAAAAGCACCGCTTCCACCAGGCGCAGAGCTGGAACTAGACGGGGTAATCACAGGATTCTCAGGAACTCTCGGTTGTTCACCTTCGATGACAAGCCAGTGTTCTGAAAGCGTTAACAAGATTCGATCCGGAGCACTCTGTTACATTCATTGTAATAGGCTTAAAATGTTTTCCAATTAAATGCGACACCGCCAAAAGGTCAAAAAGGTGTCCAGTCAAACATTTACTTTTCTTGTACATTTCAGCGCAGAGTTATACACTTTGCAAATTAAAACCTTCACTTTTCAAACCAAATTGAACACTTTTAAATTAAATCGGACACTTCTTGAATCAGGTTAGACACCCTTCTAACGGTTAGCAAGTTTTATGACTCTGAAACCGAAGCGGACTCTCCCAGATTGAGAACGACCTTCAGGTGGGAAAACCTACAGACTCAATAAGACGATAAGAATAATTTTGGGGAAGGAAAATTTAGTATGTCCTTCTTTGACATTTTTTAGTGCACCTGCCCCAACAAGTGTAATAATTTTACGCAATTTTTTTTTCGAGAAAAAATAATCAACTCAAATTTGTCTTAAAGCGCAGCAAGAAAGGAAACATATAGCGCATTAGAAGATCAGATCAAGCCATGCACTCAAAAAGTTTGCCGCAACTTTTGTTTCGTTGATAGTGTAAACGCTGCTTATGTTAAGCACCTAAATGGTCTAAATGACATGTGTGTTCTTTACGCTGTTTTCGTTGTACCGTTTGCAGGCGCAAAACTCCATGTAAATAAAAATCTTGAACCAATCGAATAAAAATCGCGGCGTTTTGAGCAAGGGCATGGCGCAAGCTCTTTTGTGGCACTATAAGATGACCGCCTTACCGCTCTTTAAAACAAGCTCCGAACCATTATTTTTCCTCAAAAAAATTATAAAAATTCAAACAACTCACTTATTGGGAAGCAAAATAAAACTTCAAAAAAAAGTTATACCAAAATTTTCGCTGATCAAAAAAAAATCTAGATTGCTCGGAGAGTCTATAGTTTAACGCAGAAAAAGGTTATATCAATTTGGACCTTGATTAAAAACTCTTAGGCTAGCTTAGATAAATATTAAATTTGATTTGAAAAGTGTCCGTTATGGTTTCAAAGCTGTCCAAATTGATTTGAAAGTGTCGAATCCAACATGAAAATGGTATATATTAGACGAACAAGTGAAATGAAAAGCAGTGAAGTCTCTGCCTCGCAACTTATAGTAAAAGAACGTTTAGCGCTCAGTAGCTCAAATGGAATGCTTCTAAACCTGTCACAAAATTCGAGATTTTATGTGACGCCGATGTGCAGTATACTTGTGCCGGGCCACTCCATGTCTAGAGACGTTCTCTTTTTCTGGGCTGAATACGATGCGACCCCTTAGCCCTAGTTTATACTTACAACGCTGCGCGGCACAGTACAATGTCGAAATAGATATCGACCGGGCGGCGCGAAAAATTGATATCTATAGCGGTCGTGATGCTGCACCGCGTGGCGGCGCAAGTATAAACTAGAGCTTGGACAGTTGGCATTTTGTGAAGAAGAGAACGTACTGCGTATTCGACGCTTAAGTGCCAGTCGACGTGGAGTGACGTTCATTATTGCCCTGAGATCAACCATGAACTTGTCGCTAGGATAGAGAGACTTGTTCAGCATGTTGGCAAGTCGGAACTGCGTGTTGGACGGTGCCCGCGAAGATGTAAAGGCGAACTGAAACACGGGGTACCGTCGTCATTACAATTTCCACAAACAATAGTTTTTAATAGGAAAGAATTGGAATATGTCAGAGGATAACAGAAGAGTTGCACTACTCCTCGTAGGACCGACAGCACCACCCGTATCCGGGATGACCTGGCCGCTGATATCGGCGTGGAACCATTTGATCGCAACAAAACAACGTTGTGACAGCTTACTACCTCGATACCACCCACTTGAGGCTTAAAGAAACTGATTTGAGTTGCACTACTGATTACCATACATTGATCCGAATGAACCATTTTTGGACAGGTCGAGTATATTCGATTCGAATCCAAATATACAAGGTCTACAGAACTGCAAATATCCGAACCAATCAATTACCTGATGATCTGGCGTCCGACCCGATCTATAGTGGCTACTTTTCAGAACAAACCATTAATTATTAAAGGGCAAAAGAAAGATCTAATTCATTTGTTTATCCCCAAAAGTATGGGCGCGTGTAGCGCAGTCTGGGAGGTGGCGGCTGTTGCGTGCACCCTATACCAGGTTCTTGGTTCAGATTCCCCGCCCAGGCCGACCAAGCCCTCCATCGCTCCAGGGTAGTTGAACTGGTACCGGAGTTGTCTAGGAAGGATAGAGCGCTGATTTGTTTATCGGCTGTCCACCAAATACGCATTCAAATGCAATAGAAGTAAAATGCATGGCGCACTCCGAGAGGGGCTGAGTAACGCCGTCCTTTATCCAGTAAACGCTCGTTATTCGCGTTTAATGAAGAGCAAATTTTTGATCGCTTAGCTTATGCAAGCATAATGAACATGAAACACTTCCCAGCTCTCGGAGATATTTTCAGCAGCCCCCATTGGTGGTCAAAATCCGTCTTTTACCACCAACCAAAAAGGACATTCTTTATCAGTAATTTGAACTAAAGGAAGCAGTAGTATAAACGATATTAAATAAAACATTAAATAAAGCGTAGGCAACATCTGACAACCTACCATAAAGCCCTTGAGGTCGACGCTGTTTTCAACGTCTCTGGGTTCCAATCGCATGCGCTTTGCTTTCGCGACGAGATGCACGGCCGAAGAAAGAACATCGCGAACAACTTGAGTGGCGATGGACATCACGGCATCGATGGCTAAATGGCTTTAATATTTTGTGTACATGAACCGTCATATTTGAACAATTCTCTCAGCGCTACACAGATTAGAAAGCGTAGCAGCGCAGTCCTAAAAGGTGCTGCTGTCGTGTGCACTCAATTCCAGGTGCTTGGTTCGTATCTCCTGCCCAGGTTGAATTATCCTTCCATCACTGCGGGATAGGTGAATTGGAATCACGCATATTTGGGAAGAATAAAACACTGAATTATCCATTAGCTGGTAGCTGCAATTCATTGTATAAGCCATATACGCAATCAAGTTCCCTCCCGAAATCCCGTAGAAGTAGAATGCGTGGCGCATCCCACAAAATGATTGGCAATGTACAACTTTAGGCTATATGACATAGACTGAGCATGGTCCAGCCACTAGAAGAGGCAAGACAATATTTTTTTTTCTATTGCCTTTAGTGACTGGCTCACGTCAGTCTATGCCATATAGCATAAAGTTGGTCTTTGCCAATCACTTTGAGGGATGCGTCACGCATTGTACTTCTTCGGGATTTCGTGGTGGAAACTTGAATGCGTATATGGCCTATACAATGAATTGCAGCTACCAGCCAATGCATAATTCAGTGTTTATTCGTCCCAGATAAGCGTGGTACCAATTCAGCTCATGCCAGTCTATAAAGTTAGCATAAAGTTTGTACTTTTGACAATCCCTTCGTCCGACGCGCTGCTATGCTACTTCTACGACATGTCGTGAGAAAAGTCCAGGAAATGGGGAATAAATCTATACGATAGCGAAAAACCAAATATGAAAATAAAAAATTATACGAAAACACTGCATCAGTCAAATACACCTGTTGTTGTTTTCTACAGAGGGAGGGGGGGGGGGGAGCGTCACCCTAATTCGACCTTTTTTTTGGAAAAAGACTGCACCAAAAATACTCGAGAGAAGGCTTTTACTCTACATTTACAGTGCACCGTATCTAGCAACAGCTCTGTCTTGGAGTATTCCGCAACGGAACTTCCGAGATGCTGGAAGTGCTCACACATCTGGTCGTTTTCATCCCCTGCTCGTTGATCTAACAGCAAGGATGCTTTCAAAAGGATAACAGGGTTGCAAGTGGTCCATAGCGAGCTGTTCGGTGCTCATTCCTGGCTCAACTGTAGTTAAATATTGGAATATCGTTGAACAGTGGTGAAGAATGTCGCAATGCTGTTATGCCAAGATTGCTGTTGCAGCTTTCTTTATTCGGCTTACGCTCTGGCGTAATCCCTTCTTCAGAGCCTGGGGACGGATTCATCAAGGACTTACGTAACTTTAAAGGAGAATTGTAAGCGAAAATCACAGATAACGCGACTAATCTCTATCGATATCACTTGATAAATCGCGTTATCTGAGCTTTTCGCTTACAACTCTCCATTAAAGTTACGTAAATCGTTGATGAATCCGGCCCCTGAAGAAGAAAGGCGAAGTCTAAGACGTTACTCGTCCGATAATCACTTTAAGATTTGCAATTTCCTTGCAATTTTCAAACAGTTTCAAGAATGGAAGAATGAGACGAAGGGCGATCCAGGCAGCCTAAGTTCTTCCGTCGCCTATTGAAACAGCTGTAGCTTGAAATGACCTCTAGTGGAGTAATTTCCCCAGCTTCTCTCGTCTTGTCTACGCCTTGAAGCCGTTTACGCCGAAAAGCGGGATGGCGTTGGAACGAAGTTGACCCCAGGGAGAGAGCGCCGATATATCGCCGCTCAGTTTATAGTTGCAATAAGGGGTAGACAAACGACTACTCGCTAAGCGAAAAGAAAGTGTTGTAGTCCTAATACAAACTTCATCACCACACAGACCTGCTTCAGTGATGAGATCCTGCCGAATTCCCAACTGACGAATGATTCCGAGGGCATACGCATGGTTCCACGCAGTGTGATCGACTCCAATTTTGTACCTGCCTGAAAAAAATGCTATAGAAAGCGTATGGTTTGCAAAATAAGCGCTCACTTTTATTGAATATGGAGACCCTCGAATCTTCTGCGAATGGCTTCTTGTCGACCTGAGCCATCACCGCAATTCTAAACGACGATTCTGAAATTTCCGAAAAACTGAGCGCGGATGGTGTTCGAAAATATAAGGCAAGGGCAGGGATTAAAGCTTCGTGTTTAGAGAAACTGAGAGAACTCTCCATTCAAATGAGAACAACGACTGAATTTGCGAACGACATTCGGAGCTGAACGTTGATAAACTGGCTTCTAGGGTTTAAAGATGTTATACCATTCGTAAATAAATGAGAGACCCATCCGCTCACCAGTGATTTTGTCCCCATTAGGCTAAGCACAAAAAAGTGTCACTACAAGAACGAATAAAAGGAAGCTCAAGTTAGATGGTATTTCAAAGCAACAATCAGAATAGGTTCATGCTACTATGGTGCTATACCCCTGTCTAACGTCTACAAAGAGCGAACATCGGAGGTATATTTAAAATCCTCGAACTTGCTTCGACTTTGGAACTTCAAAAGCTTCAGAAGACGTTCGAAGCAGATCGTGTAGTTGCACAGGAGACACTTCATCGTACGGCTGGTTTTAAGAGGTCGACCTCTTAAGGCCTTTTGGGAACTCGAATAAATCTAATCGGTTTAAGAACTTCCCCATGGTGAAGGCTAATGACGATGCTCCACCAAATAACGACACGGAACTAAGCGGGCCGCTGATGCCCGACCTGTCGCGGCGGGGTGGTCGGCGGTCACGCCCCTCCACCAATGGCGGGCACACCCCGTTCAAATGGATCGATCGCGCGAGTGCGCGCCATTCTTTGAATTCAAATCGATCAATCGCGCGGGTGCGCGCCATCCTTGAATTCGAACGTAAGGACCAATGGGGTCAATAGCGCTGGGACGCTCTGCTGCTATTGGTGAAGGGGCGTGGCCGCCTGACCGCCCACCGCAATGCGGCGGATGGCGCGACATGTGAGGCACAAGCCCGATTAGTACCAACGGCACTATTTTACTTTTCTCCACTCCAGGGGCCGTATGCTATTCTCTCCAGACTCGGGACGGTGCGAAAAATCGATGGCGCATGATGTGCATACCGGGGATGTGGACGGAGACCGCCTCATACCCGGCCGGGGACGGTTGGGGAGAGAATAGCATACGACCCCAGAGGTCGAGGAGAGGTCGGAAAAAAATTTCGCACAAACTTCGCCCAGGGGCTATTTGTGGTGCTGATCACCAATCTGACATCCGTTCTTGAAATTTCGGTCGATCACGGTAGGTTACGGTAGGTACGAGTGACTAAGCCTGTCTAGATCACCATGACTTTAGCCATACGCACCTATCACAACCTGCCGTACTCCAACGTAATGCGCAGGACGGATCCCAGATTCGTGATCAGCACTCCAAACAGCCCTCCTGGGCGAAGTATGGACGAAATTTATTTCGACCTCTCCTCGGCCTCTGGAGTCGTGAAAGTACCAGTAGTGCCCAAATAACTGATCGTTTCTAACGATCTTGTGGCGCCCGCCAGCGCAGTCGGATACAACGCCGGCTGTCGCCGCTTCCATTGTTCGGGTCCCGCCTACCCGATGAAGCCTTTTATCTCGCCGGAAGGTGAATTAGGACCGGCTTATATCGGGAGTGTAAAACACTAGCTGCTCCATTTGATTTGCGCAAGTTATTATAGGCCGGCATTCGAATTGCCTCCATGGGATCTCGCAGAAGTGGAATGCGCGGCACACTCCAAACATGATTAACGGCGTCCTTTTTTCTTCATTTTGTCATTTATAATGTTTGTATGTGTTACAGTTATCATCTGCTAATCAAGGTCTCCATGTCGATAACTCGTGAATAAGTGCCTACTATACATTGGATCCGAATGAATCATTTTCGGATATCCGATTCGGATATTGCGATCCGAATCATCCAAAAATCCGGGGTCCGCGGAATTGCCGTTATCCGAATCATCCAAAAATCCGGGGTCCCCGAAATTGCCGTTATCCGAATCATCCAAAAATCCGGGGTCCGCGAAATTAGCCTTATCCGAATCATCCAACTATCCGAAGATTTTCGATCGGATCCATTGTATCGAATGAATCATTTCGGATATCCGATTCGGATATCCCTATCCGAATCATCCAAAAATCCGGGGTCGGCAAAATTGCCGTTATCCGAATCATCCAATTATCCGAAAATTTTCGATCGGATCCAATGTATAGTGCCTACAGTAGAAACAGTGAAGATGCCGTCATGCCAAGCAGATCTCAAACTATTTGACTAGTGATGGTCCAGCATCTTAGGCACAGTTTGGAAATTATACACCCGGAGCACAGAGACTATAATTCTGTTCGCTGAAACTTCTCATTTAGTGAACATGTGAAGCCAGTTGTGCGATTCTATTGTGTGGGGTAGAAGCCACTACGCGTACTAAGCAAGTCTTCTTTTTAGCATCCAATGGGCCTTTCGAAAACTGGCCCATTGGGACGCGTAGGTTTTCAGAGGCTCCGATTCAACAGCAAACCTTGGAAATGGAAAGAATTTCTTTGAGTTCCCGTTGGAACCTCCTGCTAACGTTCATCAACACCCTGGCGCGGCTCTTCACACGCTATCTGTCGGAGTGCAAGGTTCCATCTCAGTGGAAGATCAGCAGGACCGTTTTGCTGTACAAGAAGGGGGAAGTGCACGATATTGGCTACTATCGCCCGATCTGCCTGCTGTCCGTAGTCTACATGCTGTTCACTCGACTCATCCTGAATAGGATCAGCAGAACGCTGGACGAAGGACAGCCATGCGAACAAGCAGCATTTCGGAGAGGATTCAGCACGATCGACCACATACACACCATTACGAAGCTCATCGAAGTGTCGCGAGAGTACAAGGTGCCGCTGTGCCTTACGTTCATCGACCTGAAGAAGGCATTCGACTCCGTCGAGACTGAAGCGGTCATCGAAGCCCTGCTCACTCAGGGCGTTCCTACTCAGTACATCAGAGTCCTTCGAGAGCTGTACAGTGGATTGACGACCAAGGTCTCACCATTCTACAACGACGTCGTCATCGACGTGAAGAGAGGGGTTCGACAAGGGGATACCATATCCCCGAAGCTCTTCAGCGCCACCCTCGAAAACGTCATGCGCGAACTAGAATGGGAAGACATGGGAGTGAAGGTCGACGGCCGGCAACTGCACCATCTTCGCTTCGCTGTCGACATCGTGCTCATAACACCGAGCATCAGTCAGGCGGAACGAATGCTGGCCGACTTCGATCGTGTATGTGGGAACGTTGGATGCAGCTGAATCTTACGAAGACGATGTTCATGAGGAAGGGACAAGTTTCTGATGCCCTATTCTCGCTCAACGGAACGAACATCTCCGAATGCTCCAGCTACGTCTATCTGGGTCGCGAAGTCAATATGACCAACGACCTAGCGTCAGAGCTGAGCAGGAGGAAACGAGCGGCTTGGGGAGCTTTCAAGAGCGTCGTAGAAGTCGCGAAGAAGACGAAGAACTTCCGACTCCGTGCCCACCTATTCCACTACACCGTTCTTCCTGCGCTAACATACGCCTCAGAGACCTGGGCTATACGAAAGCAGGATGAACACGCGATCAGCGTCGCGCAGCGTGGAATCGAGAGAACAATGCTCGAAATGACACTACTCATGCAAGTGAGAGAAAGCCTCCGGAGTTCCGAGCTTCGCCGACGTTCGAAGAACAGAGACGCTGTCGCGTGGGCCAAGTTGTCGAAAATTAGGTGGGCCGGCCACGTAATGCGCTTCGCAGACACCCGCTGGACGAGAGCCGTTACCGACCGGATTCCGCGGGATGTCAAGAAAGCACCAGGACGCCCACCAACGCGTTGGTCGGACTTCTTCATGAAAGCCCTGAACGACCGACATGACGCTCTTAGTGTCCCTTGAGCGAGAGGATCCATTGGAGCACTCTGGCACGCGACAAGAGCGAATAGAGACGCTACTGGCGCCCGCTCGAGCAAGTCGATGATCAGCCGGACGACAGGTGATACATGTGATTTGTCGGCTGGCCACCACAAGTCATTGTACAAGCCAAATGCGCGTTAAAATTGCCTCCACGACATCATGTATGTAGGAGTAGAATGCGTGGCGCATCCCAAGGAAAATGTGATTAACCCTGTTCTTTTTCCTTTTATCCTTTAGCACAAATAACTACAAAGTCCGGCTTTGCAAGATCCCTCGATCGTGACTCTGTACTAGCTTTTAACAAATTGTGCTTCAAGATTTAGACAGTTAAATCTTTATTCCAAACCCGTTCATCCACAACATAGTTGTCACATTTTCTCTACACTTATCACAATAAATACTAAAAGGGAAGCTAGACGTATGGCTGGGCTTAAATTTCTCGATAAACCTGCGAACCTCGCTATACATTCTACGATCATTCAGAACGACTAAAAGTTGTTTAAAGTCAAATTGACTACAGACTGGTGCTGTGGTATTGATGAGACTGCTCTGGCAACATTCGCTGTCAGTGAGCCAGTGAGCAGTTATAGTTTGAACTTCTGTGAGACACAGTTAATTTCGGGCACAATTTGATGAGCTCAAGAGATACTGATGAGGTGGTTCTTGATGTTCAGTATCGTCGATCGATGAGCCGCCGACGTGATTCCCATGTTCTTGAGATCGTGGTCGTTCAGCGTGAAGAAGGACTGAAACAACTTCCTTATCATCTGAATCGTTTGTTCACATTCTGTTCCACTACATACATCATTGAAGGACTGGCTATCACACAGGTAGATATGATTAGGAACCTTGGCTTTGCTATAAGAGGCTCGATTTTTCCAATCATTTCTTTCGCGGCGTAAGTTTGTCAGAAACAGAATTTTTCTAATTTTAGAGCATCTCCAGTTAGGAATAAATCTGGTCTTGTCAAAGCATACAAATCTTATATTAGTCTTATAATAGAATCTAGTTCAACGGTCTTTTGCCGTACCACAAAGAGAGCTATACGTGCTGTTGAAAAGGTTTAGAATAATTACGCAAGAAAGCAACTTGTAAGGATTGGTGGCTTTCTTCATCCAAGAATTTCTAATGCGTCCATAAAGAACAAATGTGTGCAAGACGGTTCCAACTACTTCCGGCGACTCTCTTTGGAGCAACTAGTGGCTGCGCCTTTAAGAAACAACTTAATAAGCTCGATCTTAACAGACTACTATTTCACTGATCTTGACGTTGCATATCACCACAAAATTTTTAGTTTCTCCAGTAAAACGTCCTCGCCATGGATTGCGGAAATGTAGGTCGTAAAAACAATGATTGCTCGAGCCTATTTCTGTAGTTTTTTTTTCTTTTTCGATGCTTTCTGAGTCTTCGTAGGTTCTGAGTGTTCCATAGAAGAGAACGTTTTAGTTGCTAATGATGTATGCGTTATTCTTTTCTTCCTTGTTTTTGTTTCTTCGTTGCGTTAGCGTTTTACATACTCACCGCTAAAGTTCTTGAGAGTTTGAAGACTATCATAATTGGAAGATCTGTAAATTTTCCATGGATTCAAGTGTGACCAGACAGTCTCCCTTTTTTGTTAAGATAATTTAGGACTGCTATACTCACCATTGGGCGCGTGTAGCGCAGTCGGAGGAGGCGCGACTGTCGCGTGCACCCGATACCAGGTTCCTGGTTCGGATTTCCCGCCCAGGCCAACCAAGCCTTCCATCCCTCCGGGGTCGGTGAATTGGTACCAGACGTGTCTGGGAAGGATAAAGCGCTGAATTGTTCATCGGCTGGCCACCGCAAGTCATTGTATGGCCAAATACGCATTCATGTCGCCTCCACGACATCCCGTAGAAGTAGAATGCGCTGGCGCATCTCAGAAGGGATTGAGTAACGCCGTCCTTTATCCTTATCCTTATACTCACCATCAGATTAGCCCAGTTATTCTCAGGGTGCTTAGTGCTGAATGCCTTTTAATCCAGTTTTTTTCGAAGTTAAAACATCCTGTTATTAATTCGACTACGCCTCCTATGGCAGCTATCTACCTGGCGTTGCTGAATCTTCTAGGCTTACGAGCTATTTTGAACTTACTTGCTAGGTAAGTTGCGTAAGGCGTTCCATAGGGCCACAGGTGTCATGTTCCAATATATACTATGGTCCACTTGGAATTGTTCGCATACTATTGAAAGCCTACTTTATAGGACTGTCTAGGGACATGCTCTTCGTTGGCCCTCACCGATATACGCGCTGCCCGTCAACGGCTGGTTTATCTAATTTATTTAAACCGGCTGCCTATGTACCAGCTTCTAACGGAGGCCTTAAACTCCGCTCAGGTCTTTAAAAGTCAGGCGCTTATTTTTTATCTTCCTACCCTTTCTTCCGCACTAAGCACCTCCCCTTTTTCTCGTTTTTTTTTGGAGTTCTTGTTGTCAGTGTTTACCTACTGATAGGTGGACGACGCTTGTTTCCATGGAAAACCCGCCAAGATTAGCTGTGATCGTTCGTCTGCTTTCTCCTGTTGCTTCTGTTTTTCCCTGGTGTGGCGCGTCCTTTGACGTATTCATAAATAAATAAATAAACAAATATATATAAATATCTGGGGCAGCGTAAGCCGGAGTCTAGGCCGAAGGTATTTGATTTATGTAGTTTCACAGACTACAGCACAACTCAGGTGTTTTTACTTAAAAAAATCGTCAAAATCGCAGCCTCAAGATCTAGAGGTCCGGTTTTAAAAACTATGTAACTGTAGTCCTTTCGCAGCAATGTCGGACAATTCTGTCGACGCTTATCGGCGGTATCGGACAACTTTAGGTGATGTTACAGGAAAACGAAGCAATTTCACCTGAATCTATTCCTACCTTTTCCCCAACATAAAAAACCAAAACTTGTGCATTAAGGTTAGCGTGAAAATTAGCCACGAAGCACATTGCTAACTGACCGAAACAGTTATGAAGTTTTAAAACTGTTTCACCTTTTTTATGGCACGTGAATTATAATTGTTTTAGGAAATTAATGGTACATTTTCCTAAAACAAAAATTTACCTTGTCTTTTTTAGAAAGAGTTTGCTTAACTGTTGAATATGCTCGCTTTGATTCGGGCGTTGCTGTTATGGTTTCCGAAGTGCCCAGCTTGGGCGGAAAAATGTATTGTTTGACTCAAAATGGTATTAGGCCGTCGCAAAATCGATCGCTGAAACGCACCGCTTGCTTCAAACTGCTATAACTCAGCTTAAACGCAGCTTTGTTAATGTAAGTAAAAACCAGCAGAATCTGCACGTCTTTTGCCAACGAAAAGGTAATGAACCTAATCCTTTACAATAAAAACTGAGATCGTAGGAATTAACGAAATCAAAGAGAACCCATTCAACATCGGCCACATTAGTGAATTGATTCTGATGCAAATGAGAATATAAAACCGAGTTCATTGTTGGAAGCTTCTCTAGTATAATCGAGAAAATTCAAAGGAAAGAACGTAAAATTATAAATTTGCCATCTCCAAAGTGGTTCGTTCCGCCACCTACCTCGAGACGAATCTTTTTCTGTTATAAAACCTTACAGATGGAAGAGGAAGGTGCTATAACGCTTTTGAAGGTGCAAAATTACTAATTTCAGTTCTGACAACTTTAGTATTTCTAAACACCAGATTAAAGCAAAAAGCTTAAAAACTTTAACCCTATATTTTATCTTTAGTTTTGGGCGCGTTAAGCGCAATCGGAGGAGGCGCCGGCTCTTTCCTGCACCCGATACCAGGTTCCTGGTTCGGATTTCCCGCCCAGGCCAACCAAGCCTTCCATCCCCCCGGGTTCGGTGAATTGGTACCAGACTTGTCTGGGAAGGATAGAGCGCTGATTTGTTCATCTGTTGGCCACCGCAAGTCATTGTATGGCCAAATACGCATTTAACTCGCCTCCACGATATCCCGTAGAAGTAGAATGCGTGGCGCATCCCAAAGAGGATTGAATGACGCCGTTTTTTATCCTTTTTTATCATTTCCTTAGTTTTATATTTAACCTTTCAAAACTTAATGTGTATATATTAGGTTGTACCACACGGAATGTTGCATACATTGTAGCCTTCTTTTCAGGGTTATTCGCATCGGTTGTAAGCTCGCTTATGATTAGTTTTTTTAGGGCGTTTCATCTTCTACATTTACTATTTTCCGACTTCATTCCTTCATCGGTTTTAGAAGTTATAGCCGTCAGACTGCAGTGGACCACAAAATGATTGTGCGCGCGTGCCTGCTCTACGACTTCAATTGAAGAAATCTACTGCGGAATCGAATTGTTCGTTGATAGCGGCATTTGAGGAAGATGTCGCTTTCAAAAGACAGTGGGAGCGGTGGTTTCCTCGTCTTGTCGCCGGCGACGGAAGTCTTGAAGACGAAGAGCATGGGAGACAGGCGCCTGTCGTGGATAGCGACCTTTCACGGACTGCCGTTGAAGCTGATCCGACAAAATCAGAGCCGGAGCTTGCAGTAGAGCTTGTCTGCTTGGCTCCAAATTCAACTCTAAATTCTGGTCCAAATTTAAATCCAAATCGAGTTGACACGTCCTCTACCAACTCGCTGCATGATAATGCGAGGCCTCATGTCGCAAAAGTCGCTCAGGTGAAAAACGTAGTTGGACCGTTTTGCCTCATTCGCCGTACAGCCCTTACATTGCACCATCCGACTACCACATTTTCCGCTCGATGCAGCACGCTTTGGATGGGAAAATGTTCCCTGACTACGACGAAATCCAGACCAACTTCCTCGACTCGCGGCCAGCTCATTTCTTTAGAGAGGGATCCAATCTTTTCGTGTACATTGTGGAGTAGAGTATATATTACCAAATTATGTTTAGTTTTAGTTGCTTTGTATGAATTTACCTTTTTAGTCTGAAGCGACATTCCGTGTGGGACACCCCAATAGTTGTGTGCATAATTCTGTTACACATTCTGCTGGAGGCATTCTGTGACACGGAGGCTCGACAGATGAGCCTCCTTGTCACATGATGGTTCCCAAGAGACTATAAGAGACCACTGGGACGACCGCCAACGCGACGGGCAGACACACTCTCAATATCTTTCGGAGAGTGGAGTCTGCCTCACTGGATGCAAGCTGCTAGAGATGGAGCGGTCTGGAAGAGTTGTGGTTCCCTCTAAGAAGACATCCAGCCGATGAAAGGGCCATCAAAGTATCAAAGTAAAGTAAGTATAGTTGTGTGAGTGATGCTGATCTGCCATTCCAGTTCTTTTGTTCCCACTCCCTCCCCCCTCCCCCCGCTCGCCCCAAACTCACTTCAGCGTCGATCTCCTCCTTCTGGAACACGTCGATGTACTGCGATAATTTGTGCTTCCGAAGTTCTCCCAGGATCCGCTCTGGAAATTGGAGCGTTCAGACAACTTGGAGATTTATGACGGCCGATAAGGAGCCGCGATTACCTTCAACAGTGCGCCGACGTTCCGTCTGCGTGAGAGCGAATCGAATGTGCGGTGAGCTGAGCATTGTTGGCACTTGAACCAGCAGAGGCGTTGACGTGGTTCTGAAGGCGATTTTAAGGAAAGAAAAGGTCTGAAGTTTATGATTGGCAAGTACAGCTGCAAAGGCGAGGTAAGCGATCAGTAGCAGAAGAGTTTTCTGTAGTTCTGTTGCAGCAAGGCTGCTGACATATTCACAATGCATTTTTCTATCTTAAAGCTTTCTATTGCTCATATTCTTCAAAGGCGTCATCACCTTTTTCTTCTTTTTACACTTTTAGAATTCTGTCTATGCGTGACCAGCAAAGGTACGCGCATTTCTTTAAAGCGCTGAGAAATAAACCATTTTCACGTCGAATTAGACACTTTTCAAATGAATTTGGATGCTCTTCAAATAAAATTGACCACTCTTTTAAGCTTGTCTAAGACTTCTGAAATCAAAGCGAACTCTTCCAAATCGAAACGGCCTTTTCCCACCTTAATCTTGAGACTCTCCAAAACGGTTACAATATTTTTTTTGTTCAGGGGAAATTTTAGCATAACTTTCTTTGAGGTTTTAATTCATCTGCCCAGTAAGTGAACACATTACTTGAAATTTTAATTTTTTTTTGTTATTTGAGGAGAAACAATGTTTTAAAGCTTGTTTTAAAGAGCAAGAGTGCTTCCATTTTCTAGTGCCAAAAGAGATTGCGCCATGTCCTCTTTTAAGCCATCGCGATCTTAAATAGATTGATAGCAGAATTTCTGTTTGTATGGAGTTTGACATCTGTTACCGATACAACAAAAATAATTGCGTATTTCCTCACTTTGATGGTTTATGTAATTGGCATCTACACTATCAATCAAATGAAAATCGCGACGAGCTTTCGAGTGCACGGTACGATCATTATTTTTTTCTCTAAAAACAAAAATTTTAAAATCTATTACACTTTACAGAATGTTATACCAAATTTTCCTTGAACAAAAAATTAGTCTTACCATCTTGGAGAGTCTATCCCGCCTGAAGGTCATTCCAATTTGGAAGAGTTCGCTTTGATTTCAAAAGTCTAAGGAAGGAAAGAAGAGTGCCCAATTTGATTTGAAAAGTGTCCAATTCAACGTGCAAGTGATATATAAGAAAAAAGCTAAATCTATAGCTTACTTCAAACCACAGTGATCTATACAAATGTGGATTACTCTGGGCAAAATGTCAAGGAAAAATTAACCTAGAATGGCAAGCGATAGAAATGACACAACTTTAAATTTTTCTTAGCTACGAACCTAGTTGCTAGACTTTACAATAAACAATAACACGTTCGACGAAGATACAAATTGGTTTTCAGAAAGGCTCGTCACCAACGCACAATAACCTGATGTCAGCCTTGTGTAGGTGTGAAGCGAAAGTTACCATTTTGAGAACAAAATGGACGTTCTTCAAAGCAACCTTGACGCGTTTGAAGTCAATCTGAACATCTTTCAAACTGCAACATCCTAGACTTTGGAAGGCATACACGTGCAATATGTAATACGGCTATGTTACGAACATCAAACATCTTTAAGGCATTAGTCACCATGAATAAATCTGTTCTCCTCAGGGTGTACAAGACTTACATATGTCTCCTCGTTGTATACTATAGAGAAAGTACAGAACAACTTCACCAGGAAGTTTCTTCTTAGAATAGGGAGTTTCGTATATTCACGTGTACCGAAGGCATCAATCAGAAGCAGATATTTCGGACTACCATCACTACCACCAGAATCTCGCCGCAGGGTTTTTGACATCTGTCTCGTAAACAAGCTGTTATACTTTACCACCGATTCTGGGCCTTGTTGATTCTTTAAGATGAAGACTTCGCACAGAAGAAGTGGCTCCGCTAGCTACAGCTACCTCGGCCAAGAACCAATCTACGAACAATGTCTTCCACTTATAGGGCAGGTAGTTTATACCTGAAGTTCTCTAAGCACCTTCAGTTTCCCCTAACACCGAGACAATTCAGAAGCCGAGTTGAAAGTTTGTTGCTCAGATCTGAAATTGGTTGAATAGTATGATTTTTTGTAAGTGCTGTCTGACTGTCTGTATTTTTCAGATGAAGCCAGACACTTTTTAGGAGGGTAAAAATAATTTTTTGTTTGAGGAAGATTTGGAGTAACTTCCCTCGAAAAATTTACCGAAGAAGTTATTGCACCCCTTCCCAATTTTATTAAAATTTTAAAATGAGGATAATAGCTCAAAAGGCAAATTTCAAAATGCAGAAAAGCTGCAACTTTTTTGATTATAGCGCCGTGCACTTACAGCTAGATCGCCGCGATTTTCATCTGATTGATAATGTAAATGATACTTAATTGATACGAGTGTTTACCACAATTCCTTTCAGACCTTTGACAAGTGTAATTCGAAGCAAACAAAATGTTTGCTGACAACTAAAGGAAAATCGCCACGTCCTAGACGAGTCTATGGCGGAGCCTCTTCTTTTATAGCTAGAAATTGCTGCTTTACGCACTTAAAAAGAGCCTAGAACGATTCTTTTCTTAACATCAAAAATGTCGTCAAACTTTGAAATTTAAAATAACGTGCTAATTCTTTTGGGGGCTGGTGGATCAAAGTTTCTCAAAGAAATTCATATCAAATTTTTATTGGGCAAAAAAGTTCTAACCTTTTAGAAAGTTATACAGAAGGCGCTCGTCTTGATTTGGAAAAATTTCAGTTTGATTTGAAAAGGTCAGGCTTGCTTTGAACATTGTCCACTGTGGTTTGAAAACTGTTCAGTTTGACGTGAAAATGATATATAACTCAAGATGGATAAGCTCGGGCAAGAATCATACCCTCTGCGTCATATTGACACCAATCAAGCAGACTCGTTGGACATTCATGCATGTACAAGTACTTTCCAACTCACTTTCTCAATTGTTCGTGAGGATTCCTGGGTGTCGCGTCGTCGAGAACCATGGAGTCGCGTGACTTCTTCAGCATCCGTGGTGTCGTACGCATCTGATTCTGAGAAGGCGACTCCAGAAACGACAACGTGCGCGGCTTCCGGCTAGCTGAATGGAATGATATGTCGCACCATCGCCAACAACGTTTAGTCATTCCGCATTCCTGAGGACTGAAGCCCTTCTGTGTCGAACCCCTGATCCTATTTTTAGGGGGAACGTCTAACTATTAACCACTTTTTTATGATGGTCACACAGCCTTAACGGATGGTGGAATCTAAAGAATCCGGAGACAGCCTTCTATTATTTTACTTATTATACAGGGTGTCAAAAAAGTTAAGCACTATTATTGCATTGTTGTTTAAAAAGTGATAGCTTTGCTAGTAGTATAGGTACAGAAAAGCTTAGAGCTCATACAAAAGCTGAAGGAACTTGAAATTTTTCAACATATGTGTGACCGGCTTGGAATTACGCCACCTACTCTTCTGTATTCCTGCATTTTACGCTTTACTGATTGTGATTGGTATGAATACTTGTCAAAATTCTTCCATAAGGTAGACGTATCGATTCCTTCGTGCTTCTTTTAAAGTTTAGAACTTAAACACCCACTACAGATTTCGGTAAAATGCAGGTGATGTTTGCACGGTTTTACCATTGCTGCTAGTGAAGGTGATTGAGGCTCGAAAACAGCAAAAATTCTGTGACGTAGAAATGGCCAAGGTTACTGTTACTCCTATTTCACGACCATTTATTGGTTCAAGGTCCGAATTTGGGCTTCTGGATGGCTGTACAACACTAAAAAATGTGAAATTGCCGTGCATAGTGATATTATGTTTTACATTGTTAATCCTGGTGAGTTAGCTTAGAACTGTGAATTATTGCTTTGTTCCTTATTTCAATGTTTTGTGAGCGCACTTAAGGTGCAAATATTAGGTTGGAAAAAAGTCTTTTCATTTTTTTCAAAGATTTATTACTTCACAACTACAAAGTCAAATCAATTGAGATAAACTCTATTTTGTTCTACTACACTTCTCCAAAGACTGGGTGATTTTCCAATTCCTCTCGCTTAAAAGACTGCAATTCTGGAGTCGAACCATTGATAAATCCAATTTTTGAGGTCTTCATCCGTTCCAAAATATTTCTCTCCAATTTCTTGCTTGAGAGCACGGAAGAGATGGTAGTCGGTAGGGGCGAGATCAGGGCTATACGGTGGATGTGGCATTACCTCCCAGCCCATCCCCTTTATTGTTTCTCTTGTGAGTCTTGCAACATGTCGCTTTGCGTTGTCATGCAGGATCATCACCTTCGACTTCTCAGGCCTCTTTTCTTGGAAAGCTGCGGCGACTTTGTGGAGTTGGCCACTGTATGTGGCAGCAGTAAGTGTCTCTCCACTTCTGAGAGTTTGCCGATAAATCACTCCTCTGATATCCATCAAACACTCAAGAGAATCTTCCGTTCGTGAACATTGGGCTTGAGATCAGACTTAGGGCTCTCTCCCTTTTGTACCCATTGCCTTTTCCTCAGAAGTTGGCACACAGAACCCAGGACTCTTCGCCTGTCACAATCCGCGGAAGAAACGATTTTCTTCCTTATCTGGACAGAAGAGAAGCAGCGATGGAGAGCCGTCGACCTTTCTGAGTGTCTGACAGGGCATGTGGAATCCAAGCTCCAAATTTCCATGAAAGCCAAGATTCTTCAGATGGATCCCCACCAGGGATGGGCGGAATTTCTGTTTTCTGTTTTCTGTTTTCTGATTTTCTGGCCATTTTGGGCAATTTTTTTCTGTTTTCTGTTTTCTGGGAAAATGGCCAAAAATTGACCAGAAAACAGAAAATATAGCTGCAAACAAAATTGTGTCATGGAAATCCTATCACAAGAACCCAAGAGCATAACAGAACCATGAGTTTCATTCTAAATTAGTGTATCTAAAGTATCTTAAATGGCAAACATGTGGCGTTTTTGAATGTGCATGCCGCTTTGTTTGCTTGACTGGTTGTATAAGTGCTGCTGAGGAGTTCCTTCATAGGACATTTCTCGACTTTCATAATTTGGCTTCGTATTTTTTTGATATTAGCAGTATCATGGACTATCTACGATCACTTAAAATTTTATATTAAAACTATAAAACTAGTGTTTTGTTGGGATTTAATTTTGTATTGACTAATTGTCCTAGAGTTACTGTGGGCAGGGCTATTCTCCACCTCTGGTTTAAAAATTGAAAAAAAATTGTTGGCCGGTCATCCTAAGTGAACGCTTTCTGCAAAGCCTTTGGCAAAGAGTTTTTCTAACTCTGGACATTGCTCAGCTTTTCATCATCATTTTCATTAGCGTCTGTCCCGCTTGGTGGCGGGGTCCGCTCTTCTGGTGTGGTGACGCCAATTCTCCCGATCAAATGCTTGATCAGGGTGCACACCAGCCATCTCTAAGTCCAAGCGCAACGTATCTAGCCAACGTTGCTTCGGGCGTCCTCTGGGCCGCTTTCCAGGGACTAGATTCAGGCCAATCTTACACACGGTGTCATCGTTAGCGCGAAGGACGTGGCCGTACCATCGAAGACGAGCTTCGCGCAGCTTCTCGGATATCGGGGCGACACCGAACCTCTGTCGTATGGTGTCGTTACGAACGCGGTCCAAACGCGTAACTCCAGCCGTCCACCGTAGCATCTTCGTCTCCATTACACTGAGGCGGCTTTCAACTTCCTTCGTCACGGGCCAGCACTCAGGACCGTACGTCGCTACTGGGCGGACTACTGTTCTATAAACCTTCGATTTGAGGTGCTCAGGTATTGTCCTGTCGCAAAGCACCCCAGTCAGCGAGCGCCATTTGGACCAGGCTGCACTCACACGCGCATTCACCTCCATCTTTAAGCTGCCATCGGACGTGACTGTTGACCCAAGATACTTGAAAGATGTCACTCGTGAGAGCTCAGTACCATCGATCTTAATAGATCTGTGCTCATTCACATCCGTCGTCAAGTATTCCGTCTTTGTGACGTTTAGCTTGAGACCGAACAATGCCAAACCATGGCACCACGCCTGTGCCTGTCGCTCGAGTTCGGTTTTGTTTTCACATGCAAGCATGACGTCGTCAGCATACAGCAGCGTCCAAGGTGCCGCCATTCGGAGATCTCGTGAGATTGCATCCATCACGACCACGAAGAGCAGTGGGGATAGCGCAGATCCCTGATGCACCCCTACAGAGATGGGAAACTCCATCGAGGTGCCCGCTGGCGTTCGCACTCGGACATTGCTCAGCTTTTAGTTGTCAAAAATTGGAGACAGAAAGTCTTAGTTAGCTTTGATTTTGCTGATGCAGTGATACGGTAGTGATACGTGAAATTTTTCATGAATCACCTGTATCATCTTTCATCCTATTGATCATCGAGTTGTTTAAGCGGGCACAAGCAGCGTCTCATTGCGTTCGCGTCACGTGCCAGAGTGCACCAATGGATCCTTTGCGCTGGATGGATCCGGAAATCGTCATATCGCTCGTTCAAGGCATTCACGAAGAAGTTCGACCGGCGAGTTGCTGGGCGTCCTGGTGTTCTTTGACATCCAGTGGATCGAGTCGGTGACGGCTCTCGTCCAGCAGGTGTCTGTGAAGCGCATTACGTGGCCGGCCCACCTAATTTTCGAGTACTTGGCCTATGCGACAGCGTCTCTGATCTTCAAACGTCGACGAAGCTCGTATCTTGGAGGCCTCCTCTCACTTGCGTGAGTTGTGTCACTCCTCCTCTCGATTCCACGCTGCGCGGCGCTGATCGCGTGTTCATCCTGCTTTCGTATGCCCAGGCCTTTAAGTCGTGTATTAGTGTAGCAAGAACAGTAGAGTCGAAAAGGCGAGCTCTTGAAAGCTCCCCAAGCCGCTCGTTTCCTCCTGCTCAGCTCCGGCGCTAGGTCGTTGGCCATATTGACTTTGCGAACCAGATACACGTAGCTGGAGCAATCGGAAATGTTCGTTCCGTTGAGCGAGAATGGGGCATCAGAAACTTGTCCGCTCCTCATGATCATCGTCTTCGTAAGATTCAGCTGCAGTCCAACGTTCCCACATACGCGATCGAAGTCGGCCAGCATTCGCTCTGCCTAGCTCGGTGTTATGAGCCTGATGTCGTCAGCAAAGCGAAGATGGAGCAGATGCCGGCTGTCGTCTTTCACTCTCATGTCTTCCCCTTCTAGTTCGCGCATGACGATTTCGATGGGTGGCGCTGAAGAGCTTTGGGGATATGGTATCCCTTTGCGGAACTCCTCTCATCACGTCGATGACGACGTCTTTGTCGAATGGTGAAATCTTGGTCGTGAATCCACTGTACTGCTCTCGAATGACTCTGACGTGCTGAGTAGGAACGCTGGCTGTCCTTCGTCGTGTTCGGCTGATCCTGTTAAGGATGACTCGAGTGAACGGCTTGTAGACACGGACAGCAGGCAGATTGGGCGATAGTTGCCAATGTCGTGCACGTCTCCCTTCTTGTAATGCAAGAAGGCTCTGCTGGTCTTCCACCAAGATGTAGATATGAATAGAAATAATAATAATAATATGATGGAGATGGTATATGCTTGACCCTATTCTATACAATAATTTCTTCCCATTCAAGATAGAACTTTCACCAAACTGTTGTGCGGACAGCCCCTTCAGTTACAATATCGTATTGTTCTGGGAAATATCAATCCAATGCACAAGTACACAAGTGTCTTTAGTCAGCTAAGGAGTACCTAGGTGCTGAAAAGTGTATTGGTGAGTTGGAATCTTTCAGCTACGCGGAAACTAGATCACTTTTAAGGAGAAGTATTCTCGAAGCTCTGCCGCAGCCAGTAGTAATCAGGGAATCTCTGCACAGCTTTAGGGTATGTTGCGAGGGTGTCTATGAACTCAAGCAATGCAGTAGAAAAAACGAACAGTCACTTAAAACTCCCTCTTCATTATATGATTACCATTTCTCCTCATAACGCTTCATTGTGTTCGATACTCTGGAAAGCCATTTTCTTACTAGATGGACCATTAATTGGGGTGTTAGATGTGAAACGGAGCTTATCAGTAATGTTGCATGCTTCAAATGACGAGATTCCTAGGATCCATCAGTCAAAATTTACAATTTGCTGATTGTATTGAATCTGGAGTGTACTAGAGTTTTTTATGAACCCTTGCAAGTTAAAACGCTAGTTTACGACTACATTTCTAAACATAGAAAAGCATTTGCTACTGGAAAAATGGATCTTTTGGTAGAATAATTAGGTCGTATGATAATTTCGAAATTTTCTGCTTTCTGTTTTCTGATTTTCTGTTTTCTGGCGTTTTTGGCTTTTCTGTTTTCTGATTTCTGTTTTCTGACAAAAGCGATTTTCTGTTTTCTGTTTTCTGGGAAAATTTTCAAAATTTCCGCCCATCCCTGATCCCCACTATCCTATGAGACACTTCGAGCTTCTCTGCCAGCTGACGTGTCGTCTGCCAACTATCGGTACGAAGAAGATGGTGTAGTTCACTGTCGTCCAATCCAGTTGGCCTTCCTGACCATGCTTTGCCCTCAGTGAATAATTTCCCTTTAAAGACTTTCCGAACCACTCATAACAGGCGCGATGAGTAGTAGATCCCAAGCCATATATGTGGTTAATTTGGTCTGCTGCCTGACGTGCTGTGGATTCTTTAATGAATTCTTGAAGAATGCCGTGCTGAAAACGGCCATGAGGTAGATCTGGCATTGAGTTCGGAAGATTGGATGGATAACGAATTACAAGAAGAGTCTTAACCTGTGTCTGCGTGCGAACGGTAGACAAGTGTGATAGGATTACGAAATCAGCAACCAACATTGGCTAGTGCGTTTACAAGGGGAAGGGTAAAAAAAATTTCGAAGTGTGAAGAGACTTTTTTTCCAACCTAATATAAATAAAATATATAAAAAATACGAGCTAAATATGGGCGCGTGTAGCGCAGTCGGAAGACGCGCCGACTGTCCCCTGCGCCCGATACCAGGTTCGTGGTTTCGGACTTCCCGCCCAGGCTATCCAAGATTTCGATCCCTCCGGATCGGTGAATTGGTACTACATACACTTGCCTGGGAAGGATAAAGCGCTGACTTATTCATCGGCTGGCCACCGCAAGTCATTGTATATCCAAATACGCATTCAACTCTCCTCCACAATATCCCGTAAAAGTAGAATGCGTGGCGCATCCCAAATGGGATCTAATAGCGCCGCCCTTTAACCTTTATCCTTACTACAGAGAAAGAAATAGGACACTTGGACTAAAAATTTTGGTGCGTAGAAGGAAGGTTGCTGGTCTCAAAATGCTGTTTAAGATTCACTCGGGCAAACTTCACATAAGCCCTTCACACTTTTTCGGTGGTCAAATAGTAAGAACAAGAAGAAGTAGACTCGATAAGAACAAGAAAAAGTAGGTTCCGTGTGCAGGTTCCTACTGCAAAAACCACGATCAGATCCTCGTTTTTGGTATATAGAAGGCTGCGGGAGCTCAACTCTCTGCTTGCAGAACACGTCAATCTCCTGTGGTTCTTATCCATTCGTGTCTTCAAGAAATTGCTATTGACTAAATTCTGTTCATAGCTGCTTTCAGAGTTCCAAATGTCTCTTATCTATGTACTTCTGGTTGCTATTTTGTGACTTTTTTAGTAGGACTTGTTCCTTTTTCTCATTTGTTTTACGTGTGAATCGTTAATCATGCTTACGTTTTGAATAAATAAATAAATAAATAAATAAATAAATAAATAAATAAATAAATAAATAAACGTCCTAGGACGTGCTCAAAGCATAGCAGCAAGCATAAATAATGGTAGCGATACACTAGCAATGTGTCAATACCGGAAAATTAACGAAAAAAGTTTGTGTATTTATTTTGTACACTCAACAAAGATTTGCTCAACAAGAAGGAAAAAGCAACTAGTGTTAGTGAAATAGCAACATTAAGCAGTGTAGACTGTTCCTTAATAATTAGGTGCGAGTTTATTATAGTAGTGTACGTAGAAAACTTACGAAATAACTGTCTATAGTATTGCTAGCTACCCAACTTGCAGTCCTAATCCGATGTTACTCAAAATCAATCGATAAAATGCAGGCAATGAACAAGAATACACAGATTCATCATTCATTCCTGGAAGAAAAAGGAGGAGAAGAGAGAAAGAGAAAGAAAAATGTAAACAATGTGCCCTCCTTCGGAAACGAATTTGCAGGAAAAGTTCTCTCCTAGACCAGCCTGTTCACAGTATTTCCTTTGTGTGTAGACTAGTTTACTTTCAGTTTTTATCGCCGTTGTGAAGGAGTCAGAGTCCCGTCTCTTGTTCCTGATAGATACTGATTTTCTTTTCATTTTTAGCTGCATCTGCTCGTAACTGTTCCTTCTCTTTTTCTCATTATCTTCATTCTATTTGCATCTCATTCATCTTCATTCTATTAGTATGCACTCTTTGTGGTGTATAAATAAATGAATGAAAAATTTTGCAGTTTTTTGTACTTTCAATTATTGAGAGTTTGTACGTATTCCTCTACAGCGGTTTTCTTCCCCTTAAATTTACCTCGTTCTTGTGAAAGCTGAAGCCTCCTGCGAAGCATCGTTAACAATAGTTGTGTTTCAAGAACCCAGTCACCGTTTTTCATTTGCATTCAGCATCCCAGCTTGTACATTTTAAAATCTATCCAAGTGCCTCATTCGCGAAATCAAAGAATAAAGGCTAAAGAGCAGAGCTGCTCCATCCCTTTTGGGATGCGCCACGCATCCCACTTCTATGGGATATCGCATAGGCGATCCTGAATGCGTATTTGGTCTGTACATTGCGATGGCCAACCGATGGACGGGTCAGCGCTTCATCCTCCAAGAGAAGTCTGGTACTAATCCATCGACCTAGCTGTATGGAAGGCTTGGTTGGCCTGAACGGGAAATCCGACAGAGGAACCTAGAATTGGATGCACACGACAACCGGCGCCTCCTCTGTTTGCGTTACCACGCGCCGAAAACGACTTGCGATTGAAAAATCGTAAGCGGAGCTCGAGTGCAAAGTGGCACTTCAGGAAAGCTACGACCTCTTACTTCCCTCCTGGTTTTCCATACCCTTGTTCAGGGTAGAAATCGGCATTTGTTTTCGCGCCGTTCGACACAACGCTCTATTCAGATTCTGGCGCCCCATGGTGTTTTGGCTCGAATCCAAACGGAATATTCCCGCCTCCAATATACTCCGGCGAAACTTTCGCTTTAAAGTTTCTACACATAGAACGGGATGTTTATGGACATTTGAACTGTATTTCCGGCTCTCATATCCGGCTTTGGGGGTCATGAATTTTGTCGTGAGATCTCTGCGGTCTCAACATTTCTTCAGCTCTAATAACGCCGTACTTTATCCTTTTAACCCTTATAAACAATATTGAGAATACTGCAACAGTTACGCAGCGTTGAAGAGGAGAGCGCGACTACAACCTACCGGCGCTATCGCTGCCTTCTCGACGGTGAACCACAATCGAATCGCGCGGGTTGATCACCCTCCTTTTCGACTGCTGATAGCCCTGAAACCAAACGCCTTTTCAACTGAAAGCGAACACCCTTTCAAGCACTTTAAAATGAACGAAGTAGAAATGTCGTGAAGGGCGTACGCATTGTGACGTGTACATCTGTGCTCGGTCGTAGTACTCGCACTTGTAGCTGTCGGTCTCGTTGTCGACGTCCCGTTTCACATCTCCTACGTAGGAGTCGTAGAAGCAGTTGACGACGAACGATTGTGACTGCTAAACGTCAACTGTGTTTTCGTTTCTAGAGCCCCAGGTGGAAAAGGCGAATGATGGATGACTTTAACTCAGCCGGACACTTTTCGAATCAAATTGGACACCCTTCTAGCTAAATAGTAAGCTAGCGTAAAACTTTCGAAAGGAAAATAAACGTCTTTCAAGCTGAAACGAGCTTCTTACGTGTTAATCTTCAGCGCTACAAGATGGTTAGAAGAACCCTTTGTTCAAGGAAAATTTGGAATAACTTTCCTAGAATTTTTTTAGTTCAGTTGCTCGAATGAGTATAATGATTTTATAAAATTTTAATTTTAAAGAAAAAAGTAAATTATTTTTTTATACCGCTTCAAAGCAGCAGTCTGTCAGTGCATTGAAAGCACAAGTCGCGCCTTGCACTCGAAAAGCTAGCCGTGGTTTTTATTTGGTTGATAGTGTAAATGCCGTTTGCATGAAGCATCAAGGTGAGGATATGTGTGTTCTTTACAACGGTATTTTTAACATAGTTTGCGGAACTCTATGAAAACAGAAGTTTTGCTATTAATCGAATTAAAATCGCGACATCTTGATTAAGAGCATGACGCAAGCTCTTTTTTTGGAATTAAAAATAGCCGCCTTCCTGCTCTTTAAAATTAATTTTAGGCCAATAGTTTTCCACAAGAATAAGGATTTCATAGATTTTTAAACAAAGTGTTCAATTATTGGTTAGGTGAATTAAAACTTCAAAAAAGTTATACTAGAGCTTTCCTTGAACAAAAAAAAATGTTCTTACTTTTTTGGAAAGTTTCTAGTTTTGGAGAGCTTGATGTAGAAGATGCTTATTTTGATTTGGAAGAGTTCGGCTTGATTTCAAAAGTCTTAAGCTAGCTTAGAAGGGTGTCCAACAGATTGATTTGAAAAGTGTCCAATTCGACGTGAAAATGGTACATACTACTATCACGTAAAATTGTACGCCGTCATAGCAAATTGGTCACTTCTCTCGGGCATGCCTGTTCCAAAATCAAACTGAACATTTACCAAATCAGAACGAGCGCCTTACCGATTAGGTGAATCACTTACTCCGGGGGGTGAATTAAACTAGAGACTCTCCAAAACGGTTAGACTATTTTTTATACAGAGAAAATTTAGCTGCATTTTTTTGAGGTTTTAATGTACCTCCCGAATAAGTATATACTGTATAAAATTTCATAAAATTCTTAGTTATAGAAAACAATGGCTTGAAGCTTATTCTAAAGAGCAAAAAACCAGCCATTCTTGGCACATAAAAAGAGACAGCATCATGTACTCGTCTAGCACGTTGCAATACACATTTCATTGATAGTGTAAATGCTGCTCAGCTGAAACAACAAAGTGAAAAATTCGTTGTAGCGTTGAAAGTGTGTAACTCCACCTTCCCCTCACAGAATTTTTGCAATCGATCAAAATATTGGGACATTCTCAACGGATGCATAGCGCAATCTCTTTTTATACTAAAAATGCTGCCCTTCTGCACTTTGAAATATTTTTAAAAATATTTATTTTTCTTAAAAATGAAATTTTTATAGCATTTCAAACACTATATCGCGTGTTGAGAAAGGTGCAAAAGTCGAAAAACTTAAAGCCTGAGAAATTTCCCTGGTAATTATGTTATAATCCATGAATTGAATTTTCTCATGAATTCATTTTTTTTTGTTATAGTACTACAGCTACTCTAAGCTGCTGTTTATTTATTTAAATGCTCTACATCAACGAAAACTTCAAATAAACAGAATAGCCGTCCGAAGCAATAGTAAAATGAACGTTCAATTACACTGAAATTCAGAAGAAGGACACTCGTAGTACTAAAAAGCCAGGAGTTCTTGTAACGCTTTTCGGCTATCTAATCGCAGAGTAAACCCACTTGAGCCATCTTCTTCACAGCGTCGAGCACCGTGTCATACGTGATGGTCTTGAGTGCAGCAGCATTTTTTGTCATTCGAAGAATTTCCTCAGCTGTTACCAGTTTCTGCAAATAATTGTGAGTGTGGACCTTCAGAGTAAAAGAACAGTACACTTGATTGTCGACAGCAGTTCAGTAAAGTAAAGAGGGAGCGTGGAGCGCAGTCGGAGGAGGCACCGGCTGTTGCCTGCACCCGAAACCAGGTTCCTGGTTCGGATTTCTCGCCCAGGCCAACCACGCCTTCCATCCCTCCGAGGTCAGTGAACCAGACTTGGTACCAGACTTGTCTGGAAAGGATAAAGCACTGACTTGTACATCGGCTGGCCACCGCAAGTCATCATTATATGGCCAAATACGCATTCCTCCACGACATCCCCTAGAAGTAGAGTGCGTGGCGCATCCCAAAGTGGATTGAATAACGCCGTCCTTTATCCTTATCCTAGTTCAGTAAAAATGGTTGGTGCTCCTTACCTTTTGAGTTCATCTTGATAGCAGCCAGGTCACTATTTTCGAAGGGAACAGGCCTATCCTTTTTGGAAAATTTGGAAAAGCCTTGAATAAGCCTGCAGGATACAAAGAATTAGTGTTTCTTCGAATTTTTAGATGCAGTTGTAGTAGCACGCTTCACAGTTGGAGCAGCAAAATACGATGTGTTCCATACTTGTGGCATTTGGAGGGAATGCATTTTCACCACATACAACAAGATTGGTCGGAAACGCGACAGTTACAGAAGGGCGAATCGAAGCACCGATCATTCACGCCTCCTTCGAATATCAACTCTTCGATGCGGTCGTCATCCACTCCGATTCGCTGGTTCCTTCTCTCCTCTCCATGCAAGCCGCATTCCCCGAATGTTGCCACAGGATGGATACGTGATGCGCCTGACCCTCCTCTCCGACCATGAGATTCCACACGCCATCTCATTGGTGAAGAATCGTATACACCCGGTCCGGACAAGATCAGACCAGACCATCTGAAGAGTCTCCCTCCAGCGCTCATCAACACCCTGGTGCGATTCTTCACGCGCCAAACGTCAGAGTGCAAAGTTCCATCTCAGTGGAAGACCAGCAGGACCGCCTTGCTGTCCAAGAAGGGAGACGTGCACGACGTCGGCAACTATCGCCCGATCCGCCTGCTGTCCGTAGTCTACAAGCTGTTCACTCGAGTGATCCTGAATAGGATCATCAGAACGCTGGACGAAGGACAGCCATGCGAGCGAGCAGGATTTCGGAGAGGATTCAGCACGATCGACCACATACACACCACTACGAAGCTCATCGAAGTGTCGCGAGAGTACAAGCTGGCGCTGTGCCCTACGTTCATCGACCTGAAGAATTCGTTCGAGACTGAAGCGGTCATTGAAGCCTTGGCCTTCTTTCAATTCAATCGCTTGGATAACCGAGAAGAAGTTACCGTCTATCTGAGGGTGGATATTTAACTGACCAGTAAAGAGAACATCCAGTTATAAGGAACTTCCTCACAACAAAGACGTTAGAAACTTAACGAAGGGATCATAAAAGTCATTGAGGAGTCTGTTGTTCCGAGATCCTAGTAGCACCATGTCTCCTGATGCATGTAAGCAGAGGCGTCATACGGTTCTCAGAATGCACTCAGTGCAGAAACCTTTTAGAGCCCTACTTCTAGCTCGACGGCGCGTGTAGCGCTGTCGGAGGGGTGCCGGCTTTAGCGTGCACCCGATACAAGGCTCTTGGTTCGGACTTTCCGTCCAGCAAGCCTTCCATCCCTCCGGGGTCGACAACAGACTTGTCTGAGAAGGAAAAAGAGCTGACTGGTCCATCAGCTGGCCACCATAAGTCATCCTATGGCTAAATACGCATTCAAAGTGCCTCCACGACATCCCGTAGAAGTAGAATACGCGCATCCCAAAAGGAATTGAGTAACGCCATCCTTTATCCCTTATCTTTACACTCTTCTATCTTACTTACTCGCCAGAATCGCCCTTCTGTGCCGCTGTTCCGCACCCAGAAGTCTCTCCATTGTCGCATGTCCATCAGGCTAGACGCCGCCTGAGACTCACCGGTGAGGCCGAGTTGACTGGAGAATCGCGAAAGCCACTCCTGGAAACCCTTTGGTGAGGATTGGCAGTGATTCCATCTCAGAATGATCGAACCTTCGGCCGTCCCGTAGTCAGCACTTTTGAGAGAGTGCCAGAGCTGGCGCTTAGGTTCAGCTTGCCCTCGAGTCGAGACGGCCGATTCGTGTGCAACATCGCTCGTAGATTCGGGTCAGGCTCATCTGAAAAGCGGAAGACTATTGTGGAAGTTTTCCAGGAATAAAATAAATAAAAATTGGGCAGAAGTATCGTGTTCTTATACATGTCTGGATTTGCTTGAACAATCAAAAGTGACTTCTATCTGACGACCCCTGAAAGCTACATGCGTGCTTGAAGTTCCTCTGTGGACATTGATGCTGCGTTGCGTATGTTGCGCATTCGCGTGCATTCGTGATATCAGGTTCCTGGTTCGGATTTCCGGCTAGGCCAACCGGCCTTCCCCTCCAGGGTCGGTGAATTGCTGCTGGACTTTTTTGGGAATGACAAAACACAGACCTGTCCATCGGCTGGCCACCTCAAGTCACTGTATGGCCAAATACGTATTTCAATCACCTCCACGATATCCGTAGAAGTAGAATGCATGGCGTTTCCCAGAAGAGATTGAATGGCGCCGTCCTTTATCCTTTATGCCTCATCTATAAGGCAAGGGAAAAAGAATTCACGAGAGGGGTGTTCCCGTCCAAATCGCAATCTAGCAGTCCTATTGAGGGATCAAGAATGGTAAGAATCGATCGAGAATAAAGGCACCAGAGAGCAGCCGATTGACCCAAACTGGAACAAATAGCGGAAAGAAGTGCTGCTGTATCCACATCACCTAGACTCGAACTGCCAGCCACTTTTGGCCTTAACCAGCCAACTGTAGTCCGTGGATTAAAGCCCAAGAGTTCAGAAACTGGGTCGATTGGTGCATCGCTACTGGTGAGCTGTATCGCCGTGCAAATATGGCCAACCTTCCCAGTATAGACGAAGATACAGTGAACAACTTGTTGTGCAAATAGTGCGGTTCAGTGAGCGGGTGTGTCAACGTGCACAAGTCTCTAACGCATTTTGTGGTAGCTGAAGATGCGCCACCGCCACTTTTTATTGCTAGTGCTTTTAATAGCTCTCCTTTTTTGCGCACTTCTTGTCTCTCACTCCTTTTTTCTCGAATCTTGAGCACGTCTTCTTCATGTATGAAATAAATAAATATTGGGTTGTTTGATAATTATTGTCGTTTTTTCATAGATGGTGTGAACTGTATATTTTTATGTAATAGCGATTGTGTGGCTTACATTATATTATTTTAAAAGTCACACTTTAGACTGCCTCCTTTCAATAACTGAGCGCCTTTAGTAAAAACAATTTCGTAAAAGAAATTAAGTTCAAACTGAGAGCAAAGTCAAAGAGAGTATTACCGGCGTATTCTATTGTTATGCTTCCAAAAGGGCAAAATACGTGCAAGAAATTATGTGAATTTATGGTGAGGACTGCCTTACTGAACGCAAGTGGCAAGTTGCACCACATACTGGGCCGGATTCATCAACGACTTATGTAACTTTGACGGAGAATTGTAAGCTTATCAAGCGATATGGTGTGAGATAAGCCGCGTTAACGCGGTTATCGCTTAATAAGCCTACAATTATTACTAACACTATTATTATTATTATTACTATTACTATTACTATTTATTACGCAGCATAAGGCACACGTTTTAAACAAACTCAACCTAAACATCAACACAATAGAACCAAAAACAACCACGAACAATCAAATTATCTACGGGTTACTCAAAACGTAATAGCCGCTTCCCTGCTATCCGCCTACAGGCCGGGAGACAAAGAGGAATTGGTGCAACTTCGAGTTTAAGAGATAGGTATTCGGTATTCTCCGTTAAAGTTACGTAAGTCGTTGAGGAATCCGGCCCCTGGTTGTAAAATCACCACTGATGACGACAAAATAAAAAAAAGCGATAAACGAAACTATCCGGCGTATGACAATTCGAGAGAAGTCATAGAAGATTGACACAACAGTCCTATGCCGGCGACACGAAAAAAGGATGAAGTTTAAATGACGGCGTTAATTAGCTTTTTTGGATGCGCTACGTATTCTACTTCTACGGGATGTCGAGAGGGTGATTTAAATACGTATTTGGCCATACAATGAATGACTTGAGGGGGCCAGCCGACGAACAAGTCAGCGCTTTACCCATCCCAAACAAGTCTGGTACCAATTCTCCGACACCAGGGAGAGGAAGGCTAGGTTGGCCTGGACGGGAACCCGGTATCGAGTGCATGCGACAGCTGACAACTTCTCCGACTGCACTACCTCGCGACTAATGATAGTAATATTTGTGGAATATGCAATAAAGGTAAGTGTGACGAAACAACAACGGCTAGAGGCATTCCATAGAAATGCTTAGTTGTTGCGCTACAGAATAGGAACTAATTATGGATCTGGAGAAATCTTTGTTTACTGTATCATTGATTTGTTTTCTAACAGCATTGAAGTATGTGTTCCTCTAAACAACCGTATTCTAGCCAAAGATTTTGGAGTCCTTATCATCGTCATTCAAATTTTCGTCTCACATTGACGAATTATAATAATAAGAGAAGCGTACGCTGTACTCTTCTCCGTGTTTAGCAACGTTCGTAATAATCACCCACCATAAATTTTCACCGCAAAATTTTTGACAACTCGACCAAGTCTATAGCTGCTGTACCTGTTCCGGAGACATACAAGTCGAAAGCGGACATGTTGAGAGTGTTCAGCTCGCTAGTCCTAGCCTCATTCATCATCAACACGAGCGCAATGCCGTCCAATCTGAACGGAGTGTGCAGTGTCAACGATCAGCGCTCGTTAGCTAGAAGCTCCACCGACCTCAGAAGAGTGGCCATCTGGAGTGCTGTTAGACCGTGACGAGACTCGGCGTCGTTGACTTCTACCCGCAGGTCGATGAGTCGTCTAACCTGAACCCAGCATGACAATAGGCTATTTGATACCGTCATACCTTGTTCTAGGAACATACGGCTCGTTCATTGCCCACAGCAACGGCAAACATCAGTGGAGTCGCCCCCTCGGCGAGGGGCGTCTGTTTTCCGCGGACGAATTCGGCGCAATCCAGCTGGTTCTCAGCAATTAGTTGTCGAATATCCCCGACGGCAATACGGTCTGAACCACTCTGATGACGATGACACCCATCGAAATGAACAGCTTCGAGAATGACATACCATGGTGTCTGATTCGACTCTTATCGGCCAAAATTGCTAGAACGTCGTGACGCTTGAACTGCTCGGCGAGTTCAGCTGCTGTTTTCTTCTTCAACGTTCTCAAATAAGACCCATTTTCCAAGTCACCCACATCTCGGAACAAGAGCGTGCCTCATCAAGACTCATCTCCGCTCAATCAATACGAATTTCTTGGACTGACTTCTTTGTCGGATCTGCGCCGAGGTCGAGAAGAGCACAGAAGACGCTGGTTGATGAACACATGAGAACGCATGACAGAGCAGAGAGACCAAGCAGCGAGTCCAACGTCTCGTCGATAGGAGCCCCTCTGCATATGTCGCACTTTATTTATTTATTTATTTATTTATTTATTTATTTATTTATTTATTTATTTATTTATGCGCCCATGAAGGACACGCTAAATTTAAGTGATCCATAGCTCAACAACAAGAGAAAGAACGCAAGGGACAGAACGAAGGGAAACGATTAAACTAGTTAGACAAAACGAACCAACCAAACAAAATAAGCAATTACAATCATGGAATGTAAAGGTAGTGCTATTCATGCGCTTGAAACAAGTTGGCAGATGAAGGAGATTTCTCGCCAAGTGGACCGAATCGGTTCAAGTGTCCTAATGCGATCACCTCTAGCTACGATTTTTTTTCGTGGTTTCCCGGGAACGAGGTTAGAATATCCTCCATGATTTGACAAAACGTTTTTGTCGTGTAAGCTGAGTCCAGGCAAAAGATGATACTTTGAATACAAGTCAGACCAAACTCGCCCGGCATACCTGTGGTTGAGGAAGCCGCATATCTGAGGGCTGCTCCGGAATGCCGCTGCGATCAGTGGCGTCGGACAAAGGCCCATAGTGGGCGGCGAAACTTCCAAGCGGAGAGACACCAGCTTCTTAACTACGTGGAGGTGAGCTGAAAATAATAGCCTGCAGAACAACAGCCGTAGATGTGAATCTGTTTCGTGTTTTTATCATGTTTCAGGCTGTTTCAGGCTCCAATTGCTGACATGTTACGTGAAGCTTGCCTTCGGTGGTATGGCCACGTTCTTCGAGCTAGTGGTGACACTGTTAGGAAGATTGGCCTTCACATAGATGTGCACGGAAAACGGCCTAAAGGGCGGCCGAAGCAGCGATGGCTTGATACGTTGCGTGTGGACCTGAAGGTTGCTGGTATCCATCCCGATCAAGCATTTGATCGCGTAAAGTGGCGTCACCACACCAGAATAGCGGACCCCGCCTCGAAGCGGGACAAACGCTGAAGAAGAAGAAGAAGAAGAAGAAGAAGAATCATGTTTTAGGCGAACCTTTGTCCACCTATTTGTCCACCTATGTCCAGCCTATTTCCAGGGCGCTTGTGGCGCAGTCGGAGCTGCCGGCTGTCGCATGCGCCCGATGCCAGGTTTGCTCGGGTTTCCCGCCTAGGTCAACCAAGCCTTCCATCCCTCAGGGGTCGGTAAATTGGTACCAGACTTGTCGGGTAAGGATAAAGCGCCGATTTAGACCTCATCGGCTAGCCACCGCAAGCCATTGAATGGTCAAAAACGCATTCGAATCACCTTCACGATATCCCGTAGAAGGCGCATCATCAAAGATATTGAGTGACGTTATCTTTTTAACTCTGTGCAAGAATCAGTCCTTGAAATGAACCTAGGAACTAGGCATTCACCTTATTTTTCGATTGAAAAAAATTTCATGGTTCAAACAACCCCAGTATATGCTAAAGGAACAGTGGGACATTATGAGCTATTATTATTATTACCAATTATTTAAACTACTAACCACCATGTTCCAATAATTATAATCCAATCTTATGTCACTCGTACCTTCTTCCCTATTACGAAACTTGAACATCGGTTTTCAATTTTTGGGGAATTCGCGAATCGATTCGAGCCGTTTGAATGTAATCTGTGACCTTCCATAGTCAGAAAAATCGGCAAATTCACTACTCTCCTTCTTGCATTCTCATAAATGGTGTTTATGCCACCAATCCACTAAATCTCGTGACGCATGGTGCAGATGTGTGGCGCGATCTCAGTATCAAACTGACAACCTAATTTTTGCTTTTCTGCTTTTAAAAATATGTTGTAAAACGTTGCTGTAGGTCAAGGAGTAACGATTGTATGAAGAATCACAAAGTGAAAGCATTTTGACGCCTAAGTTGCTTCAGCGAGTTACAGTTTATGATGAGAAGTCATGCGATTCCGTAGCTCAACATTTAGTTATCAAATAGACATCGGATCCGATGCCGAATCGGATGCGCCGTTTTTTTCAAACGCCGGTTATACGGATTGTGCAAGAAATGGAATTTCTCAAAAGTCGAGATTTTAGGATGATTCAGATGGGGTGATTTTTTACCAGATCAGATTTTTAGAAGATTCTAATAATAGATTTTGATTAAAAGTCTGATGTCCTATTCGATTCGGATATCCGATGTGAGATCCAAAGATAAATCAGTCATTTGGATCGTGAGAAAATCCTTTTTGTTAGAGCTGCTCTTAATTGGACTACCCTGAGATGCGGAGCTTTTCAAAGATGCCATTAATTGCATAATCCTTATCCATTAATTGCCTCTAAAAAATGACGAATTCGAATTATCCGAATCGACGAGATCCAATGTCTATTATCAATAGAAGCTCTCGTGCCTCAATGACGACTGGGTTCACAGTCACGGCAGAGTGAGTGCTTGTAACGTATAAATGGACTAGCAATTACTAGTGCATCTCGACCCGAACAGAATACCATAAAAGTGTCGCAGGATTAAAACCTGACAAAGAGCGGAAGAGCATTACTCCAACTGACCTCCTGCAGCCGCAAGTGTCAGTGCCGTCGCTCCCATGAACCTATAAACAGTTCCGGTGAACTAATCCGTAATCAAATCTCGAACTTCAAATAGAAAACATAATTCGCAATAGTTAACGAAGTCAACATACGGAAAAGTGCTTTGGGGATGAATCGAACGTCGTCTCAATATGGAAAGCAATGTGAAACAGAGGCAAAAATTCATCCGTTTCTGGCTTCTGAGGAACAACTCTTGGAAAAGTTTCCATACTTCTTTGAAATTTCTATGGTCAATGCAGACATTTTTTACTAAACATATAAACTCCCTATACAGGATGTCTCAAAAAATGTATACACTGTTTGAAAGGTGATAACTTTATTCACAGTGAAGTTACTGAAGAAGTTAAGGACAAGAGTGAAAGCTTAAGAAAATAGAAATTCTAGGACATATAATAGGCATGGAATGCGCCATGTACTCGCCTGAAATTGTGCATTTTGTACTCGATTGAGTATTGTGTTTTACTTTAATACTTGTTGTAATTCTTCTTAAATGGGCCGTAATGATTATTTTGTGCTTTTTAAGGTTTCAAACTTAAAAACGGAGAGGCTTAATTGATGGAAGCAAGGTGAATACAACAATTATTCGGTGCATATTTGATTGATGTACACGTATGTGACGATGATCTGAATGACTAATATACAGGGTGTTTCAAAAAAATGCACACACTGTTTGAAAGGTGATACCTTTGCTAGCAATAAAGGTACTAAAAAAAGTTAAAAACACATTTGAAAGCTTAAGAAAATAGAAATTTTTTGATAAAATTTTGTGAGTGGTATGGAATGCGCCGTGCACTCGTCTGAAATTTCGCATTTTACACTCGATTGATTGCGTTTCGCTAGAATACTTGTCATGATTTTCCCACAAAGTGGCCGTATTGATTGCTTTGTGCTCTTTTGAAGATTTAATACTTGAAAACACAATACAGCTCGCAAAAAATGCAGGGTGTTCTAAAAAATGCAGGTCAAATTGAAAGGTTCTGACATTGCTGCTATTGAAGCTATTGAAGAATTTTAAGACTCATACAAAAGAACAGGGTAACGAGACTTCTGTGGCGTGCAAACAGTCAAGATTGCGCCATGCCGTCGCCTGAAAACTTGCATTTCCAACTTGATCGATAGTGCATGGTCTGAATGCTTGTCACAATCTTGTTACTTCGTGGCCAGATTGACCTGTGCTGTGCTTTTTTAAAATGTTTTCCGTTGCCTAGTAGCTGTAACTATGCCGACTAACCTCTCCATTCAACTTGAATGTTTCTTCATCAGTCCACAGAGTGCGTCATGTAAAATGGGGCTCCTGCTCACATTTAAATTGCGCAATCAATAAGCTCCCATGTTTCGTGTCTTACACATGATTTTCAAGTTTTAAACGCTAAAAGAATCACACCACAACTCAATGTGTTCAAGTAGCAAAAAGATTGTAATAAGCATTCAGGCCATGCACAATTAATCGAGACTGAAATGCAAGGTTTCAGGAGGGGGCATGGCGCAATCTTTGCTATTTATACGCCACAGAAATACCGATACTTTGTGCTTTTACATCGGTCGTAAACATCTTCAAAAGCCCCACTAGCAGCAATGTTAGAACCCTTCCAAAAATACCTCCATTTTTAGGATACTATGCACTTTTCATTTGGCATTTCTCAAGCAGTAGTGTTTTTTCAAACTTTAAACCCTAAAAAAAGCATAAATTAATTGAAACAGCCACTTTGTGAAAAAATTGTAACAACCATTGAGGCGGGACACAATTAATAAAGTGTAAAATGCAAAATGTCAGGCGAGTGCAAGGAGTATTCCATACCGCTCATATGTCAGAAAATTTCTATTTTTCAAGCTTTCTGTGTCTTAACTTTTGCAGTAACTTTGCTGTGACTAAAGTTATCACCTTTCAAACGGTGTATACATTTTTTGAGACACCCTGTATTTCTACCTCCATAGGAAAAAATGTATACCATTTTCACGTCGAATTGGAAATTTTCAAATCGAATTGGACACTTTTCTAAACAAATCTTATGCTTCTGAAATCAAGGTGAATTATTCTAAGTCGAACTGTCCTTCAGGCAGGTAAAACTACATACTAAATAAGATGGTTAGAATTAATTTTTGTTCAAGAAAAATTCTGTATAACTTCTTTTGTCCATTTTTTATTTCATCTGTATCAATACGTAAGGGTAATATTTTTTAAACATTTTTATTTTTGAGGGAAAATAATACGTTAAATTTTGTTTTGGAGCGCAAGAATGTAGAAATTATTTAGTGCAGTAAAAGACTGAATGGCGCCATGCACTCGAAAAGCTCGTTGCGATGTCTGTTCAATTGATAGCGTAAAGGCTTTTACATGAAGCATCGAAGTGAAGGAATATGTGTGTGTGTTTTACAGTTGCTTACGTTGCCACGTTTGCGGGTGTGAAACTCCATACAAACAGAAACTTCGTTATTAATCCAATAAAAATCGCGACGTCCTGGACGAGGGCACCGCGCAATTTCTTTCTTGGCACCAAAAAATGGCCGCCTTCCTGCTCTTTAAAACAGGTCTTAGATCATAATTTTTTCAGAAATAAAAAATTCTAAAATTTCAAACAATGGGTTTTTTATTGGGTATGTGAATTAAAACAGCAAAGAAAGTTAAAGAAAGTTATAGTCAAAATTTTCATGAAAAAATCAATCTGGCGGTTTTAGAAAGTTTCTAGTGCAATGTAGAAGAAGTTCATTTCAATTTGGGAGAATTCGTTTTAATTTCAAAAGTCTTAGGCTAGCTTGAAAGAGTGTCCAATTTTATTTGAAAAGTGTCCAGTTTGACGTACAGGCTTAATGACTATCTTCAAACACATAAAACTTTCAGAAAGCTACGTGAAGCTCATCAAGAGTGGTGCTCGGAAAGTCAAAACGGCGTACATTTTTGCTCGCAAACTGTGCATTTAAATTGTTTTAGCTGCTATAGCTTGACACTTCGGACTAGCGACTTTACCCCGTATTGAAGACGAAATAGAGATACAAGTGGTAGGCGTAGCTTCCTATTGAGGCAAGCTGGTCCAACGGAGCCAAGCATTGAAGACGGTAAACGAAAGTAAAGTAATTAAATGCAGAATGAACACGAAGCAACTAACGTACGTTGTTCGGTGGATGTCGGCACCTCGTTGAAGCAAGGTTTCAACGACGGTCATTCTACCCTCACGACAGGCATGATGGAACGGTGTCATGCCCACCTGATTGCAAGCTTCCAAGTCCGCACCTTCGTCGAGAAGATACGTCACCTTAAGTGAAAAATTCGAATTGTGAACCGTACTATTCGTAATTGCTTTATTTCTGGCCACATTTATAGCCTGTATTTTAAGCCAGTACTACATACAAGTACTCCATGGTTTCTGAGATGGTTTTTCAGTTGGTAACGTCTAAGCGCTTTCTAGAAGCAGTAGAACAGGAGGAGGAAACTCGCTAGGAAGACTTCGTCGAGACTTACGAACCATGGCGTTGTTCCCATTAAAGGCTGCGATCTGAAGGGCAGTTACATGGTCGTCGTCGTACGAGTCGATGTTCACTCCCATGCGAAGCAGTTCACCCACCTGAGCGACAATGTGCTTGAGGAACATCCTTCACTCTAATTGTACCAGATAGTCTGCACTAGGACGGTAGCTACTGCAGCAGCCGCTTCAAGCCATTGCTCACCTTGGAGATGTTGCCCTCGTACGCTGCGTTGAGCAGCTCCATCTTCGGAATGTCCATCTCATCGTGCCAATCGACACCGGCACCGCCACTCATCGTTGCCCCTTGCTCAGCGCTCACCGTCTCGAAGCCAATTCCTCATTCACCCCCCTTTTTCCGTCACTTTCACCACGGGCCAATGTCTCCGTCACAAGCACTATGCAGTGCTGTCAAATACCGAAGTGCCTGAAACATGCACAACTTCGTATACCGTCCCAGTGCCAACCATCGGAAGTTAGATCGAAAGAGAGTCGTTCCGACAGTTGGATTGCACGAACGTTTCTTCTGGCTGAGTATGCTGCAATTCATAGAAGATTTTTACATTCTAACCATTCTGCACGAATTAGAGGTGGATTTGGTATAAAAACCTATAGCGAACAAGCGGATCGCTTGAGCAGTGCAGATTAATTTGTGCGTGTAAATTCGTCTCTCCCTCGAGGCACAAGGGATTGACAGTGAAAGTACATACAGATTCGTGGAAGCAAAATGTAATGCAAAAGCATCATTTTCGGCAACCTTGCTGGCAATCATTGCCATAAAACAGATTCTTTTCACTTCAAAGTTAATAGGTTTTCACACATGGATTCTGAAGTTTATATCAGAGTTAAACGTAAGGTCATATACATAGAAATTCTCCGAATAGCCAAAGCTTGCTCTAGATTTGAATATTTTTGTGATAAATTAAAAGAATTTTATAAAGTTTTTGTAAATAATGGATTTAGTAAAAAAAGTGTTATTGTTATAAATAACATCAACAGATGTATAGTTAAATATAGGCAAATATTGAGGAACTATAACATGCTAGATAATAGCAACAAATCTATAAGCTTTGTAAAAACTTGAAGCTGAATTTGACCATTTATTAAAACAGTTTCTTGTATAGCTAAAAAGTTCGTATATACCTATGTTTATACCTGTGCAACTGTGCTTGTGCATATGGCCTAGAGTTTCATTTTATGATAAAATTTAATATAATTAATTAGACGTAAAAGAATAAATTAAAGCTAAAGACAAGGTTAAAATATAAAATGATGCCACCGAGTTAACATTCTTGAGAAAACAAAATGGTTTACACTGTGGTATGATACTAGTTATCCATTCTGATAGCGAATACTGTATTACAGTGGAGTTATTTTTGTTAGAACGAGGACAAGAGTCAGCTGATCATCAGCTGACCAACGTAAGTTTCTAATTCTTCATAAAAGCAACCAAAATTCTAATATAAATTACCAAAATTATGTTTAAACATATATGTAAACTATATATACGTTAAACTGCAAAGCATAAAATACAAGAAATAAACATAAAATATAAAATCTAAGTTTCTTAAACGTTGTACGCTTAAAAACGTTCAAGTTGTAAAAAATTTTATTGTTATTTTGCACATTTAAAACTATAATAACACCTTCCTTGAAGAGCCACCGGAAAGGTGTTATAACAAAAAGGTTCGTCTTAAGATAGGTGGCGAAACGAACCACTTTGGAAAAAAATATGTAATTTTATTTTTTCCGTGCTCAATTTTTTTATCACTGGCACTGAATTCCTGAAATACCCTGTGAAGAACGCTCTACCAAACTATAATTCAGAAAATTAGTTGATCAGTTTCTTAAAGGGTCCTCTTTCAGTCCACAGTGCTTTCAAGGTATTAGATTTTAGTGTGTAGTGCTGAATATTGGGCCTCCAGTTCTCTTTCGCCATACCTTTAATTGATTTGAAGTTGCTTGTTGTTTCCTCTTACTTGCGTGGATATCCACGGTCTACGAAATGAAAAATAAATTTTCATCATATTTGCAACGTAAATGAGCCAAAAAAAAGCCGAAAAAGTGCGATACGAACCTTGAACCAAAGGCTTTTGTACTTGCTACCTTGCGTGGACCACCCAAAAATTTTTTCCGTTTGATCGAATTGTCGTGTGTACGGCGGAATTTCGACAATTTGCACATCACAGAATTTTCGTTATCCTGTGCTTTCATAAATCTAGGTCCCATACATCTTCAAAAGCTTCACTAGCTGCAAGGTTAAAACCTTCCAAACAGCTCGTGCACGTTTTATGGTACCCTGCATTTCGCTGCAAACTGTAGAGTGTTTTTTTAACTTTAAACTTTAAAAGAAGCACAAATCAATCGATTCGGCCACCTTGTGGTGAAGCGATGTATTATATAACAATTGTTCAAGCATAACACAATCAATCGAGTGTAAAATGTGAGTTCTCAGACGAGTTTGTGGTGCGATCATTACCGACAATAGGGAAGAAAATTGATATTTTGTTGCGTCTTCATATGAGCTCTTAATTCTTCAGTAGCAGAGTTATAACCTTTCAAAGACTACCTTTTGCTGAGTGCATCAGTTTTTTGGAGACACCCTGTACTACAACAAAACCAGCATATGATATCCCGTTTGTAGCGCTGAGCTGCGGGAGTCCTGTCCACGTGCTACACATTCATTCCGCTATTCAGTTTATTCAAATGTGCGTGGTAGCGCAGTCGGCCTGGGGATTGCTATTACATGCACTCCAATTCAAGGCTCTTGGTTCGGATTTATCGTCTCTCCGGAGTATGTGAATTGGTACCGGACGTTTTTGGCAAGAATAAAGCACTGACTTCTCCATCAGCTAGCCACCGCAGGTTATTACACAGGCAAACTACGCATTCAAGTTGCTTCCACGATATCTTACAGAAGAAGAATGCGTGGCGCACCTCTGAGATCTTTACCCTTTACCCTTATTCCTATTTTGTTCAGAGGTATGGCGGAGTGGTAGCGCAGTCGGAAAAGGCCTCTGTTGCATGCATCCCGAATTGATCCATGGTTCGAACTCACATAAACCGCCATAGCCTTCTTCCGTCTGTGGTCAGGAATTGAAGAACAAAACATAGATATGCCGATCACCTTGTCAGTACAATGGTGGTACAGGCCAAAACCCATCCTCCAGCAGCCTCTACGATGTCTCCGTAATAGAGGAATCTACGCATATAAGATAAGGATCAAAAGAGTAAAAGATAAAGGAGGCGTAGGTCAATCACTTTGAGATGCGCCATGTATTTTACTTGCACTGGATGTCGTGGAGGTGACTTGAACTCGTATTTGGCCCACACAGTGACTTTCGGTGGACAAGCCGATGAACAATTCAGCGTGTTATCCTTTCCAGACAAACTCTGGTACCAATTCACCGACTCTAGAGGGATGGAAGGCTGGAAGGTCTGGAGGGAAATTCGAACCAAGAACCTGATATCGGCTGCAGGCGACAATCGCCGCATCCCTCCCACTGCGCTACTGCGCGCCGATTTCTCCCTTTATTTTAGGAGTAGTGTTCCAGTAGGACGATATGGTGTTCGGGAGTACAGCTTCATCGATGGCTTTCGTCGTTTTCTGGCTCTAACGAAGAAGGGGTTGCTGAAACGTGAGCCGAACAAAGTTGACAAACAATTTTGGCCACAAGCCCAACAAGTCAGCGTCGAATTTCGAAAGACTGAAGGTTCATCGACCAGGTTCACGTCCGCTAAAGTACTTCACTAGTTTAGGTGACAAAGAAAGGTGAAAGCGAAAAACATCAAATTACAAAGTATTATTTCTTCAAAGTGGTTCGTTTCGCCACCTATCTCCAGAGGAACCTTTTTTATATCACATTCCCGTTGGCTCATCAGTAAAGAGGAAGGTGTTTTAACGTTTTTGAATGTTCGAAGTACTGATTTCAGCAAATTTTAATGTTCTTAAACGCAAAATGTTTAAAAAGTATTATTTTCAAATTTTATGTTTAATTTCATATTTTACGTTTTATAGATTAGTATATACATATTTATATATATATATATATATAATTTAGTTGATTTATGTTTCATGTTAGGCTAAAAATAAAAAGACTTTGAAGCTTACAGTATGTCGATCAGCTAAGCTAAAGCACGCTAAGAGTTGTTCCATGTACTGTTAAGATGCGAGGAGCTCAAAATAACTACATATACAAATTTTTAAAAAACTCGAAACAGCTCCACGCTTTTTAGACTTTTCGCAATGTACGTGAGACCATTGCTAGAGTACTGCACACCTGTTTGGTGGCCATCAAAGCGGACGTACATTGAGAAAGTTGAAAAGGTCCGGAAAATTTTTTCGAAACAAATCTTCATGAGAAAGGGATTGTTTGATGTTGGATATCATGAAAGGATGAATCTTCTTGGTGGCACATTCCCGCTATTAAGATAAGTTATATATGATCAAAATCTAATTTTCCAAATAATTAATGATTGTTTAGACGTTGATATTAATCAATTGTTTAATCGTTTAAAATTTAGCAGCAGAACGGGAGGTCACCCATGGCGTTTGCCCACAGGAGGAGTTCGTAGCCAACAATTTTTGGAATCATTTCTAATACGAGCTGCGAGAGTTTGGAATGATTTACCCACTGCTCCAGTTTCGTCATCATCACTGGCCATTTTCATTCGGAAACTTGAGCACCATCTCAAGCAACAGGGGCTCCTCTAAGCTAAATTATGGAGTGACTTCATCAGGAGCAGCTGTGAACTATTGCAGGATCGGCTACTGGTACGTACTTCTCAGCAATTCCTTTTTGAGCGACACATTCGTCCTGCTGATCTCTAGTGCTGCAGCAGTGTCTCCTTACCGTTTTAACTAGCTGTGTTCGATTCCTTACTACTTTCGAAATTTTTGCACATAATGTTTTTTGTAGTTTCTGCGCTCTCTGTTTATGATCTGCTGCTTTGCCTACTCGCTTCTCACGTGAATTTAAGTATTTACATTGCCTAAGAGTAGTCCTTGATTGCATTTTTTGTATTTTAATGACAACTTTATTTTTTCCAACTTTACGATTTCCACTCACCGTATACAATACACTTCAGCATGCGTTCCTCCCTTCTACGCAGCGCCTGGGGTGCGTACCAGTTTAAGGAGGGCTTTGAGATACAGGGCTCGCCTCAGAATCGCTGGCCTAGGAGGTCGTATACGTAGCGCTTTTTACCGATCACATCAGATCGTCTTTTCGGTGAGCCTTGCATTTTTTTCGCAAGATTATATTTTTTTCTCATTTTTGCTATTTTTAACAGCTTTTACAGACCCAGGACTACTCTTTGACGAAGCAAATACCAGTCCTTTAGTTGACGTTGTTAGATTTCCTTATATGGCCAATCATAGACACTTTCCTTGCTCATTTCTGTTTAATTGTTGATGTTTGGCTATCATAAACATGAAACACACAAGTGAATTTGCTATTCATTCTGAAATCAGTGCAACCACCATAAAGTACCATAAAATTCGGAATTTCGGGGCAAGAGAAAAGGATATTTTGGTGAAGAATGGTGATACAGGAAGCAGTAATCCACAATAATTCAGTTTTCTTCCAGCATTGTATAACATTTTCACGTCGAAGTGAACACTTTTCAAACAAAATTGGACACACTTCTAAGCTAGCTTTAAAACTTTTGAAAACAAAGCAAACTCTTCCAAATTGAATTGATCTTCAGGCAGGTTAAACTAAACACTTAATAAAAAGATTAGAAAATTTTTCGTTTTGTTTTGTTTTTGTAAGAAAAATTTGGCATAACTTTCTTTGAAATTTTTAGCTCACCTGCACCAAAAAATAGTTTAATAGTTTCAATATTTTTATAAAATTTGTATTTTTAAGAACAAATAATAAATGTAAAGCTGTTTTAAATACAGCAAGGATGCTATCATATAGCCCATTTAAGGACCTGATCTCGCCATGCACTCGAAAAGCTCGTTGCAATTTTTGACTGGTAATGTAAATGCTGCTTACATAAAGTATCTAAATGAGGGTACGTGAGTTCTTTACAAATGTTTTTGTTTTACCGTTTACAGGCGTGAAACTCAATGCAAACAGAAAGTTTGCAATCAATCGAGTAGAAATAGCGACGTCTTGGACTAGGGCATGGCGCAATCTCTTTTTTGACACCAGAAAGATCCACCTTCCTGCTCTTTAAAATAGGTTTCAAACCGTGACTTTTCCTCAAAATCAAAATTTTTATTAAATTTCCGACAGTGGGTTCACTTATTGGGCAAAGGGTAAAGGATAAAGGACTTCTACGGGAGGTCGTGGAGGCGATTTGAATGCGTATTTCGCCATTCAATGACTTATTGTGGCCAGTTGATGAACAAATCAGCGCTTTGTCCTTCCCAGACAAGTCTGGTACCAATTCACCAACCCCGGAGGGATGGAAGGATTGGTTGGCCTGGGTGGGAAAACCGAACCAGGAACCTGGTATCGGGTGCAGGCGACAGTCGACGCCTCCTCAGACTGCGCTACACGCGCCCCACTTATTGGGTAAGTGAATTAAAACGTCAAAGAATTTTACTAGAATTTTCCTTGAACATAAATTTTTGTATAGTTTTTGGAAAAATTCTACATTAGGGTAAAAGAAGTTCATTTCGATTTGGAATAGTTTGCTACGGTTTCATAAGATGTCCAATTTGATCTGAAAGGTTAGTTCAATGTGAAGATGGAATAATTGCAGGAGAATATACACAAGATTTGAGAATTTATTCAGCATGAAACGAAAGAACTGAGATTTCACAAATCTACGACCTACAGCGGCTTCGTGACGTCTAACAAATGCCACAGCTGCCCCATGCGGTGGAAACTCTTTAGGCAGTTCATAGACAGTGCAAAGAGTTCTAGAGTCGAACGATGACTGACAGATTAAGGCGTCTACGAACGTTCATCACGAAGAAATGGTGTGATTTGTAGTCTCTGGACTGCGACTAGAGCGAAAGAAGTTGAATGCTGTGAGTGTAATGCAAGAAGTAGGTAGGTATATGCCATGACGAAAACAGAAGAGCCAGTTACCTTGACTGTTCCTTACACCCGATTCCGGTTAGTGGGATCAGGGCCCCAACGGGCCTGTCTTCAAATTGTCAAGACAAGCTGCGGGGCTGCGAGTGGGTTGTAGGAGTCGATTAGAAGCAAACGAAACCGATCGCTAATTTGACGGTGAGCGCCGCCGATGAAACCGAGCTAATTTGGTGGAAAATCAATGAACCAGATCTGATTTGATGAAGAAACGGCGGCGGAATGCGTCGTCGTCGTCGTCGTGATACCGGCCGCCTAGTTGTGACGTCGTTACAGGCATGTCGACGAACACTTGCTGGCCATCGATCTATTAATCGATCCAGAGATATCTGTCGATATCACACCGTGTCGATCGATGGGACACCGGCTCTACAGTAGACTTGTCGGAAGCGGCGGTTTGACGCACTTCATCTTCCTCTCCAATCTCATAGCTGCTCAAGAGGAGCCGAGCACCAACCAGCAGCTACAGGTCTTTGCATCGTGTTTTCGTTTTCAGCAAGAAGCTGCGGAAAAGGCTAAAGCTATTCAACCAAATATTGAAGCGTAAATATTCACCAAAATGTTGGGATGTGAGACAATAAATGAGGCTTTAATCTCCGGTGTACAAATTGCTGTTTTGCCCATCTCAAATTTTTGAAGAAAACTGGTTTTGAAGCGTGTTGCTCTGCTACCACCTGCGCTTCTTCAAAAGATCAGTGTTGAACAATTTTTAAAGGTGGAGCATATGCTACATAGAGGTAAAGGGAAACGGCAATAGGGGACTGAAAAAAATACGAAGGATGGGGTGTATTAGATTTTTTGTAGGATGCGTCACAAATTTCGTTTCTGTTGAAAAGCGTAGAGGTATTTTGAGTGCGCATAGTAAGGATAAAGAAATCAAGGACGGCGCTACTCAATCCCTTGTGATGCGCCATCATTCTACTTACTCGGGAGGTGGAAGAGAATTGAATGCGTATTTGGCTTTACAAGGATTTGCGGTGGCCAGCCGATGAACAAGTCAGTGCTTTATCCTCCCCAGACTAGTCTGTACCAGTTCGCCGTCCCCGGGAGGATGAAAGGATTGGCTGGGCGGGGAATCCGATCCAGGAACCTGGTATCGTTAGCACGCGACAGCCGGCACCTCCTCCGACTGTGCCACAAAGCGTATAGTATGTAATCATGAGTTAGTCAAGAACAAAGTGTTCAAACTTGATAGCTTCCAGATTGTCTCAGTATCACCTGTATCACCTGTCGTCCCGTTGATCATCGAATTGCTCAAGCGGGTGCCAGCAGCGTCTCCATTCCTCCCTGTCGCGTGCCAGAGTGCTCCAATGGATCCTCCTCGCTCGAGGGACACGAAGAGCGTCATATCGGTCGTTCAGGGCTTTAACGAAGAAGTCCGACCAACGCGCTGGAGGGTGTCCTGGAGCCGCATTCACCAACCGAGTGCTTTGGTTAAAATGAATGCTTCATCGTCGATCTCTTATCATCCAGCAGAATCCAGCCTGTGACGTCTCTCGTCCAGCGGGTATTTGCGATTCGCAAAACGCGACCTGCGTGACCTCCTGATTTTCGACGACTTCACACATGCCACTGCGTCTGTAACTTTATGTCCGAATCGAATCTTAGACGGGTGAAAGGCTTGGTTGGCCTGGATGCGACTCGAACATAGAGGCATTGATTCGGAGTGCACACTACGGCCGGATTCTCCTCTGGATGCGCTACTACACAACGCTTGTTTGAGCTGGATAAAGAGGGCTTCTAGGGAGCCAAAGAATCTTAAGAAACTCGTTCAACGTTGCTATAATACTAAAAGACCAGGCTATGTGGCTTGTATCACCTAACCTGAATTGCATGAAACGGTCACAGAGGCATACCGCCCTTCATTATGCTTCCATCTGGAGCTTGGAATCTGAATGTCGATGTGTAAAGGTTAAAAAATATTCGTGTGAGCAAAAATTTCTACGAGGATATGGGTAGGGTATATGACCAATGTCACATCGCCAAAGTATTTCTAACGTTTACCCTGCAAACCCCAAGAGCGATTCGTTTGTGAATCCATCCCCTGCAGTACTTTGAAATGGAGTGTCGATTACTTTATTATCCATGTTCTCACGATAGACGAAAGATATCACGTTGCACATCCCTTCGCCTCCCGCGCTGGTGGGCGCCCTGGTGTTTCTTGACATAGCGCGAAACCCAGTCGGTGACGGCTCTTGCCCGGCGGGTGTCTACAAAGCGCTTTACATGGTCGACCTACCTATTTTTCGACGACAGCCTTCTGATCCTTGAACGTGGTAAAGCTCACAGTCGGAAGAACACTGGAGTCGAATAGGTGAGCACGGAGTCGGACGTTCTTCGTCTTCTTCACGACTTCCTCGACGCTCTTGAAAGCTCCCAAGTCGCTCGTTTCCTCCTGCTCAGCTCCGGCACTGTCATGGACTCTAATTCATGATATTGAACCACGCCCCGGCTTAAGCTCCGCCTCCTTGCCTTTATAACTGGCTATGGCGGAGGATGAAGGGAGGAAGAACGGAGAGAATCTGACGGCACCGATCCTGTCTAAGCTGCTCTCTAACGCTCTATCCTTAACCAGAGGTTGGACCCTTGCGGGCGCCACTACGTCGGCGAACCCACACATAATTCAGCTAACCTAAGAAAACTTAAATAAGTTAATAAGCAACACAAGAGTTACGATAACTCTGGACCAAAGCAATGTATAAGTCAAACACATGCTCTATATCTATCTCTCGAGTTCTGTCTCTATTTTTTCTTCCGTAGTAACGCTTGCTAGATCGAGAAATCACCTGTATCACCTGTCGTCCCGTTGATCATCGAATTGCTCAAGCGGGTGCCAGCAGCGTCTCCATTCCTCCCTGTCGTGTGCCAGAGTGCTCCAATGGATCCTCCGCGCTCAAGGGACACGAAGAGCGTCATGTCGGTCGTTCAGGGCTTTCATGAAGAAGTCCGACCAACGCGTTGGTGGGCGTCCTGGTGTTCTCTTGACATCCCGCGGAATCCAGTCGGTGATGGCTCTCGTCCAGCGGGTGTCTGCGAATCGCATCACGTAGCCGGCTCACCTGATTTTCGACGACTTGGCCCATGCGACAGCGTCTCTGATCTTCGAACGTCGGCGAAGCTCGGAACTCCGGAGGCCTTCTCTCACTTGCGTGAGTCGTGTCACTCCGAGCATCGTCCTCTCGATTCCACGCTGCGCGACGCTGATCGCGTGTTCATCCTGCTTTCGTATAGCCCAGGTCTCTGAGGCGTATGTTAGAGCAGGAAGAACAGTGGAGTCGAATAGGTGGGCACGGAGTCGGACGTTCTTCGTCTTCTTCGCGACTTCTTCGACGCTCTCGAAAGCTCCCCAAGCCGCTCGTTTCCTCCTGCTCAGCTCTGGTGCTAGGTCGTTGGCCATGTTGACTTCGCGACCCAGATACACATAGCTGGAGCATTCGGAGATGTTCGTTCCGTTGAGCGAGAATGGGGCATGAGAAACCTGCCCGTTCCACTTGAACATCGTCTTCTTAAGTCCAACGCTTCCACATACAGGATCGAAGTCTGCCATCATTCGCTCCGCCTGGCTGATGCTCGGTGTTGTGAGCACGATGTCGTCAGTGAAGCGAAAATGGCGCAGCTGCCTGTCGTCGATTTTCACTCCCATGTCTTCCCATCTAGTTTGCGCATGAAGTTTTGGGGGTGGCGCTTAAGAGCTTCGAGGATATGGTATCCACTTGTCGAGCTCCTCTCTTTACGTCGACGACGACGTCGTTGTAGGTGAGATCTCGGTCGTCAATCTTTGAAGGATTGTGTATTAATAGTTAGTATGAGCGCCCTGTGTGAGCATAACTTTGATGATTTCTTCAATTTCAACAGAGTCGAACGCCTTCTTCAAGTCGAAGATGAACAACAGATAAGCCGTGTAGTTAGCGTTCGCCGTGTTATCACAAAGCCCAGGTAGCAAGGTTTTTTTGCGGCTAGAAGAACAGTATAGCGTTGTGAGGAAAAAATAACAAGAGGACCTACTTTATCTCCTTTTGTCTTTTTCGCCATACCGCGCTTACTCTTGAAAGAAATAGACAAAAAACAAGGTCCTAGCGGTAGCCACTATCCTAGTCCAAGCATCCTTGAGAATTTACTCACTGCATGAGGTCACCTGTAGCCGTATATTGTTTTACTTCTATACTTTTCTTACATATGTCACGTAGCCACGTCACATTCCTACTCCTCGTCTCTCTCTCAAGGTCTACAGTTTAGCGTCTACAGCTTAACTGAAAGAAACTGCTGGAATCATGGTCCTTACACCATCAAGATTTCTTACAAAAAGGACTTTGGTTGCCGTTGCTTCGTTTATAGACGTTAACGATGCTCAATCCCTTATACGACTGGTCTAGAACGCAAGAAGACAAATGATGGACCAAGGGTCAACAAAAAGGCGGCACAATTAACTTTGCTGAATTACTGACGCTCACTGTTTAGGAGCTGTTGCAAGGCAATTGTATGTAGACAGTAGAATCATAAGCATAATGAACCAGAGAAGGAAAGCGAGGAAAGAAGCGTGGCATGTCTTGACGTTGAGTGGGCAACGAACGAATTTTTCGAGAAACTAGCGAAGATTGTCATCGGAACCGGAAATACTAGTTCATTACGGCGAAGACGAGAGCACTTTGTAAGATAAATCGCCAAAAAAATGCGTCACGCGGTGTATCATCAGAACATGTAGCATAATGCAGTACACGTTCGAGAATGGACGACGTAATAGGCATTGGGCACTGCAAGATTCAAAGCTCGCTAGCGTCTTCTTCTGTTGTATTTATTTAAGTGAAAGTTGTCCAAGTAACATTCGAGAATCTGTGTCTCCAAAGGCTACGTCATTCTACGAAGTAGAATCTCTTAGGAGGCGTTTAATGCAGATGGTCTCAAGAATCCCAACTCATTCATCAACGACTACGTCTAACAAGGAAAGGTTCTGAAGCGTATGTCTGAACGGGAACAGCGAGTCAATCGGGAGAATCCTCACCTCTCATTTAGTATAAAAATGTGTTTATTTTTTGCCAAGTCGTTAAACCCAAGGAGTAGGGGATCCTTGAAGTCACTATGGAATACGGCGCATCACGAGTATGGGGTTATCCCCGCGATGCCTCTGCTAGCAAGCGGCTCGGAGCGCAGTGGAGGTGGAGTTGCTCCATGCGAGGAAGGTTGGGGGTTTGGTTCTTGGGCGCTGCTGCATTTTTGCATTTCAACGGATTGGTTGAGATTTGGGGATTCTGACGTCTATACCATCTTCAGACGTTTTCTGCGCATTTTCCAGCTGCGCGCTGCGGAGAATACCTTTCTTGCGACCTGCTTATTACTGCCCGGATAATAAACCACAACTTCAAGTTGATGTGCTTCTAAGCCGTTTAGTATGCTGGCCGTCCGTTCGGCCAGCTTAATTTCTTTCCTTGGAGGTTTCTTGTCTAAATGTGGGTCACACTTCATCGGGAGCAGGTGGACCACCACTAGATCATCTTCAGACATTGTTAGCGTTAGGTTTTAGAAACCCTTCGGCAGACCTCTGATTTCCAGGTGACAGGCAAAGATGAGGGAAATAGTGTATCGACGCCGTTTAAGTTAATTTGCGGGATCCACAGACCGCGTTCTTCACTTGAACCACCTCCGACGTCACATCCTGGTCTCTTTGGAAATCCGAGCAGGATTGCTTTTCCCGAGGTCATGGTCCATGTATGGAAACAGACTGTGAGGAGGTAGCCTTTATACGTTGCCCGTATTCTGCCCAGTGGCGCTTCATGCGCTTTATAGCTATGTATCACTGATCTTGAACACTTCTACATAGTCATGTTGAAAACCACAGCATGCAGCTGGAAAATTAGGCATAAAAGCGTGTGAAAATAGTATAGACATCTGAATCCATAAATCTCAACCACTCAGTTGAAATGCAAAGATGCAGCATCGACAAGAACCCAACCCCCGACGTTCCTCGCATGAAAGTCGTTGATGAATCCGACCCCTGATAACGCCAACGCTTCATCATATCGCTTGTCCCGTTAATTCGTGTTTCTTCGAGAATTTCCGCTGAAATTTCTCTGTCAAATCTCTGTAAGTCGTTGATGAATCCATCCCCTGGTGCTTGATTTCCTGTCTGCAGCAGCATTAGCAGTCAACCCTCTCTCATGCCCACTTGTACTGAACACATTTGGATAAAGAGCGCTCTTTATCTATCCGCAAAACACCACAGAAAAATCGACCAGTAACGCACACAACATAAAACAACGCAATCGCTATCACTACATATATAACTAAACAATGAGCATCATTAGGAAGATGAAGCCAACATCAGAACCGAGTACGTCGGAAGCATTCGCTCCGAACCATAGAAGGGAGGAGACTCAACAAACTATGCAAAGTGAAAGAAACAGAGAAGTGCAGAATTACCGCTCAGACTGAGAATCTTCTGAGCGACATCAACAACTATAACAACAAATAAACAAATAAACAAACAGGTTGACGACGGCCCATCACGGGCGTTAAATAGGTGATTTTCCGAGCAGCATCGCCAGTAGCGCCATTCGAACGTACATGCCATTCTTCGCCTGACGGAAGTACGCCGCGCGGTCGTCGTGATCGAGCTCCGTACTTATCTCGTCCACTCTCGGCAGCGGATGCATCACTATCGGCAGATTTCGGTTCGGTCCTGAAACTGGACTTCGTCTCGCTCCCTTTAACTACCGTTCCTTCCACAATTACTCCTATAATACCTCAATAGAAAGCGACGAAGAACAGATCCATTCCAACCTTAAGATTTATAAGAAAAGGCAACCAACCAAGTATGTTCCCATTGAATTCCTTCGGTCGAGCGGCGGCATTCAGCAACTTCGCCGTCATTACGTAACTTCCCTTCACCTTGTTGTACTCCTCCTGAACGCAAAACCTCACTGCTTACACTCTGATTTAATCTCCGTTTGTCGTATATACCATTTTCAAGTCAAACACGGCATTTTTCAAATCAAATTGGACACCTCAAACCAAATTGTACACTCTTCCAAGCAGATGCGCCGCTTTTGAAATGGAAGCGAACATTTTTCAATCGAAACGTGCATCTTCCAGATCAAATTAGAGACTTTCCGAAACGGTTAGAATAATCTTTTTGTCCAAGGAAAACTTAGTACGACTCTCCTTCAAATTTGTTTTAATGCAGCTGCCCCAATAGGTGAACAAACACACCCTTTGAAATTTCATAAAAAGATTAAGGAAAAATAGTGGTTTATAGGTTACTTTCAAGCGCAGGAAAGCAGCAATTATTAACTTTTTAAAAGAAAAGATCGCTCCATGCACCCGTACAGTACGTCGCGATACTCCTTCGATTGATGTATAACTGCTGCTTACTTGAAATAGTGAAGTCAAGATATGTGTGTTTCCTAAAAATGACTTTGTATATCGTCGAAAGGGTGTCACTCCACGATAACAGAACTTTTGCTATCAATCAAAGAAAAATCGCGTCTCTCAATAAAACTCTCGTGTTATTAGGGTTCGGTTTCGTGCTTCTCGTAATTTGTATGCCTGTTTGCTACTTATTGAAGGTCACCAGAGAAATGGCCACCTTCGCCCTTTCCAGAAGCATGCCAAAACCCCAGTCTGACGAGTCGATCTGTGTCGCGCAGATCTCGCCCAATTCTCAACCCCGAGCAGCCTGGACTTAGTGGTCACGCAAGATGAGAAGTACGTCTTCTACCTTAACCCTGCCAAGCAGCGAGTCTGGGTGAGGCCTGGTGACATGTTACCGACCTTCGGGATGTTCACGACGAGAAGCACCTTCTGAGCTTTTGAGTCTGCGCTCATGGACCGGTATACTGGAAGCTATTCCCCAAAAGCACGACGACGGACTCCAAGGCCATGATGAACGAAATAGAAGAGATGGAGCGGAGACTCGCACATATTCGGTCTCAGCGCTTCAAGAAGGTTCTCCTCTTCGACAACGCCGCACCCCATCGGGCAAAAGTGACCACGGATATGCTTGCTCAGCTGAGCTACGTTCACATGCCTCACTCACCGTATTCGCCGGACATCTCTCCATGCGACTACCACTACTTCTTGAGCCTATAGGATTTCATGGTCGGAAGGGGCACAAGAAGCCAAGCAGACCTCGACAACCATAACGAGCAGTGGATCAGCACCAGGTCTAAGCAGTTCTGGAAGGATGGGATCAGGAAGTTGGCTGATCGTTGGCAGCAAGGTCATTGACCTTAACGGCGAATACACTCCTTAGCACCGTTGAGTTGTGATTGAGTTATTAAGAGATAAAGAAATTTGTTGAATTCGTCTCATTACTTTTGGCCCGCCCTAATAATACGCTAAAAGATTGCTGCATCCTGCTATACATATAATAGAAACAAGCCTAAATCACTAACTTTTATTCTAAAAATAAAAGCTTTATAAAACCTCAGAAAGTGTGCTCAATTGTTGAACAGGTAAAATACAAAAGTTTTCAGAGAAAGTCACATTAATTTTTCTTCAGAGAAAAATTATTTTAACCTTGTAGGGATTATCGGTACATGTCGCGAATATGGGCATCATCGGGAGGTGAGAGCGCGCCAGCCATAGATAATCAAACAGAGCACCGAAAGAACACAGTGCAGCCAATCAGGATACCGGTCGCACAGTTCTTTTGTGAAAGGCATGCCCGATGCGATCTGATTGTCTCGCGCGTTTCCACCTCCCTATGCTGCCCACTTTCGCGACACATACCGAATTATCTCAGCCCTCTCTGGAAGACGCTCGATATGATTAGCTATAGGTTCAGCTTGATTTCGAACAGCGTCAAGCCTGCTTTGGAGACTGACCAATTTGGTTAGAAAACTGTCCAATGTGACGTCAAAATGCCACTGCCGATGGTGCTACAATTTATCACAATGATACTGAGATTTGATCAAAACACTAAAATCAGGCGGGACTCGAATGCATCTTCGTTCAGACACATTTTAAAAAACGGGTCTCATATCAGCATCTATGAGGTATCGAGATGTAGAATCCAAGCCTCCTCCACTACGAAGGCATGCATCAACAATGAACCTACCGGATTTGCGAAACGCTCTTTTTGAATCCTCGTCACGTAGATGACGTCCACGTTTTGTATGCCTTCGGCTAACGACGAGAACGTCTTCTGCAATCAAATATCCTTCGATGATGATGCCAGAAGGCCAATGACAGAGACTGAAGAGGAGCATTCACCAAGACTCCCTTACCTGTACAAATCCAGCTTTCTTGGTCACATAGTCCACGATCGACTGGGGCATCCCGAGCTCTGGAGTCGGGCTTACGTAGTGTATCGTCACGCCCTGAAGGAAAATAATTTCGCGCCCTGTAATCTTGGCCAGTTTTTTCTCTGCAAAACTCCTTCAGGGATGCAGCATCTTCTCCTTTCTCAGCCAATGTGAAGAAATGTGAACTATATAACTGTCATACTCACCTTGAAAACACAAAGCAACTTCGCCAGAGAATGCACAGTTCTGCCGTGCTTCAGGTCGCCGATCATCGCAATGGTGATTCCGTTTATAGTTCCGATCTCTTGACGCATTGTGTACACATCCAGCAACGCCTTAAAATAGTATTTATAGCATTCAGGTTTTTTTTGTTTTGCCGCGCTTTAAATTTCTCTGAAAAGCCTTAATGATTTAATGCTTGATAATCGTTGTATTCTAAAGAGCAACGGTAGACACAAACCCTACCTGAGTAGGATGCTCTCCGGCGCCATCTCCAGCGTTGATCAGCGGCCGCGATGAAACTGCGGCCGCCCTGGCAGCTGCGCCGGTCTCCTTATGCCTCAGCACCACGATATCCGCATAGTTGGACATTATTGTAACCGAGTCTGAAGCAAAATCAAAATGAACCGATACTACTGGCATCCTCCACCACAGGCCTACCTTCCAAGGTTTCACCCTTCTGAACGGATGACGTGTGGCTGTCCATATAGATCACACCGCCTCCTAGTCGCTGCATGGCAGCCGAAAATGAGCACATCGTCCGCGTCGACACCTCGTAGAACATCGAAGCCATCACGTAGCCCTTGAAATAGCTATGGTTGCCGTTTGAAGGTGATGGATAGTCGTCGAGTTTGTTTGAATGCTGGCAGATTGTCGGCACCCCTCTCAAGAAAAACGGAAGTCACTGGTGTGAGTTTCCTACGGAACTAGTAAACTTCGTAGGGTTCGATCTTTGACTAAGAGACATATGTGTGTCAAGAGCATATGGTAGAGAATATCCGTCCGGCTAACATTCCTGTCCAAACTGCGTTCCAGACGGAGGTGCAGCTCCCTTCTTTTATTCCTTTATTTTGCTTACACCCTTGACCTGACCTCCGAGTTAGATACTCATACTCTGGTCAAGATTCAGACCTATGCTGATGATATTAAAACATACCACGTGAAGCTGGCCACTTTAAAGCACGCTGGACATTTTTCAAATCAAATTTGACACTTTCAGAGCAAATTGCACACTTTTTAAAACAAATCTGACAGTCTCCTAAGCAAGATTGACGCATCTACAGGGTGGCTGAAAAGTTCGGGCAATTTTTTGTGGTACTACTTTTGGCTTTGAAATTGAAGTTTTTGGTTGTTTCTGTTGCTTTCGTTGTATTCCTCGCGCAATTTTGATCTAGAATGTGTTGCTCCATTTTTCTTATCTTCAGTTGTGATTGTGATATGTTTCGTGAAAGTCAACGTGTCACCGTCGTCGAGTTGCACAAGGCGGGAATGAAGACCGCGGTCATGGTTCGGACAACCGGCTTCAAACAAAGGATCGCCTACAAGACTGTAAAGCGCTACAAGGAGACTGGCGGAACCTCGGAGCGTCCCTGCAGCGGCCGTCCCACCACAGCGACAACACCGGAGAACATCAACAAGGTTCGTTGTCGCATTCGCCGCAATTCTGAGGTGTCCATGAAAAAGATGGCTATGGATCCCGGGATCAGTAGAGAAGGAGTCTGACATATTGCCAGGAGAAAGCCGGGATTACGCACTACAAAGTCGCTCGCATTCACTTTCTCAACGACGAAATGAAAGCTGAGAGGTTGAGGAAATGCAGGCGAAGGCGTCGGCTGGTCGGCGGTAGTCGCTTGTGGAGGATGCTGTTCACTGACGAGAAGATATTCGCGGTCCAGCCGGTTCACAACCGTCAGAATTGCCGGCAACTGCTCAAGAAGGGTCAGCAGAAGACGACAACAGCAAGGACCATCAGCCGCAGTCATTTTCCAGCCTCGGTGATGCTTTGGGGTGGGATATGCGCTACCGGAAAGACGCCACTGGTCTTCATGAGTGCAACGTCAAAATGAACGCCACCAGCTACCAGCAACGTGTCCTCCGCGACGTACTGGACCCGTGGGCGACGTACCATTTTCACGAAACTGGATTTTCTCCTCAGCAGGACTGCGCATTCCGCCAAATCCACGATTGCCGTTTGCGAGGAGCTCTTCCCAGGCTTTTGGAGCAAGGACATCTAACCATCCAACTCGCCTGATCTCAACCCCATGGATATTCGGTGTGGTCAGTCATGGAGCAGAAGATCTCTACTACAAGATACGCCACTGTTTAGCGGCTAAAAGCGGCGTTGATGCAGTCCTGAGACGAGATTACAGCGGATCAGTGTGCGACCATCGACATCGACTTCCCAAAGCGACCGCGAAAATGTATTGAAGCCAAAGTAGGCAATTTTGAGCACTTGTTGTGAATTTTTCTGTTGTATTCTGTTGTTATTGATCTAATAAAGTCGCTGTTATTTGTGTTTGCAAATCTGTTTCGTTTATGTAATTTTTTCGTACCGCTGAAATACTTTGAAAAATTGCCCGAACTTTTCAGCCACCCTGTAAAATGAAACTAGAAATCTTCCAGATCATTGCGAGGGTCCAACAGATCCAATTAGAAACTCTGAAACGGAATAATTCCTTGCTAAGGAAACGTTGGTATAACCTTTTCTGGCATTTTTTAAATTCACCTCTCCCACACAACTAGTGGATGAACTGCTTGAGTTTTTAAAATATTTTTATTTTTCAAGAAAAATAGTGTCTGAAACTAATTTCGGAACAAACAAAAGCAGCAATTTTCTAGCGTGTTGAAGGGAGAGATCGGGCCATGCACTCGTCTAGTTCGTTACGATTTTAATTTGATTGATAGCGTAAATGCTTCTTACTTGAGAAAGCAAAGTGAATATATGAGCATCTTCTACAACCGATTTTGTTCTACCGTTCGGAAGTGTGTAACTCCACGCAATCAGAATTTTCGCCATCAATCAAATAAACACCACACTCTTGCCGAATGCATAGCGCGATCTCTTCTTGTTAGCCACTAAAAAACTGGTGCCTTTCTGTCTCTAAAATAGGTATCAAACATATTTTTTCTTAAAAAATAAAATTCTTCTGAAAAGTTTAAGCAGTTTGTTCACTTATCGGGGTAACTGAATTTTCGAAATATCAAAAAAGTCATACTAACTTCTCCCTGGGCGCAAATAATAAGTTGCAGGCATATTTTTTCTTAAAAATAAATTTTAGAAAATAAAAAATAAAAAATAAATTTAATAAATTCTTATAAAAATTTCAAACAGTTTGTTCACTTATCGAAGTAGTTGAATTTAAAAAATATCAAAAAAGTCACATTAAATTCTCCTTGGGCGAAAATAATTGTCTCGGAGAGTTTCTAATTTACCATGAAAGACAGTCGTTTTGATTTGTTGTTTTGTTTCAGTTTGATTTCGAAAGCGTCAGCCTTTCATAGAGGAGTGCCCAGTTTGACTTCAAAAGTGTCCAGTTTGGTTTGAAAAATGTTTACCTTAACGCGAAAAAGGTACATAATGGTTCAATAAACACGTTTTGGACCTTAAGCCCCTCTTCAATTCTGAAAGAAACATGTCGCCTATATTTTCGTTTCAGACCTGAAAAGGGGCTTAAGACCCGAAACGTCCTCAATAAATATTTGACTACATCGAGCTTCACTACTACGAAAACGAGGTTTCTCTATCCTTACACTGCTGGTCTTTTCTTGTTGTGATTACAAGCATGAACGAACCGTTTTAATCATCTCCCTGATCCCGACAGCAAGAAATAGGAGAAACCAACCTGAAGTATATGGCACAGCGAATGGCGCCGCTCAACATCAGCACGGAATCGGTCGGCTACATCGAAAATTCGGTTCAACTGAAAGCACTTACTTCAGTCTTCAACTCTGAACAGGAAGTGCTACTAAGAGAAGCGCACCGTTGACTTCCCGAGGTCGTGCACCGTCAGCAAATGACTGCCAGCCAACGTGAACTCGCGCGGTGTGAACTGTGCCACTGGCAGAACAGGGCTGTCCTCGGACGAAGTTTTGCCCTCCTCTACAGCTGTAGCTTCGGTTTTCACTTGCAGCTCTCGCATGATCGTCGTTCCAACATTGAGCACCTCTGAAGCAAGCGTATTCTCACCAGCCGACACCTAGTTATCCACCTTGCTCTTACCAGACCTACCATTGCTGGAGCTGCCCATCACAATCTCAGCGCTCTTTTGTGCTCGCATGTTTATTCCGAAGCCAGGTCGAACATGGATCTAGAAGAGGATTGGAGAATCTTTGGTAGAAGAGAGAGAAACTGAAGAATCTCTTCGAACTTACCACGCCATCCACGTAGGCCTCCTCGCCGCGGATCACAACCTTCTGCACCCGTCCTCGCACTTTGAGTCCTGCATAGGGTGTCCAACCGCACTTGCTTTCTCCACCGCCTTCCGGGATCACCCACTCCTCATTCAAGTCGACCTGAGACACTGATTTGAGCGGCAGTTAATGCAAACCGACAACTTTGAGAAGAGGATGGGTCACTGCTCTTCAAGCTGCGCTCAGCTCCGTCTTATCGTATACAGAGATACGCAGGGAATGAATTCAATTAAGAAATGCCGAAAACGTACCTCGACGTATGTATCCGCCTGATCAGGTAAACTGAAGATCCTCTTCGGGTTGGTGTGAAGACGATCGATAAGTTGTCTGAAAATTGTCGCAGAATAGGCAAACATCTATGCAGTGTTTCTTGGCGTTGTCTTTATTCCGTATTGGGAATCAAATTTATCATCTTCCACATCAAAACGGGCGTCTTTTAGATAAAACCAGACTCCTTCCAGGAAGATCAAAGATTAATTCTGTAAAGGGGAAATTTACTACAACCTTCTTTTTTTAATCACTCGCTCCCAAAAAGCGAACCAACCCCTTGAAACTTTGGAAAACTTTAACTTTTCAACGAAAATATCGGCTTTAAACTTTTAACTAAATTCAATTTCAAAGTGCAGAAAGACAACCAACTTGCAGTACTAAAGGGAAGTACTCGCCCAAGACTTCGCGATTTTTCTTTGATTAATAGCAAGAATGCGTGGAGCGCAGTCGGAGGTGCCGCCGGAGGGCGAATTTTTATCATCCGTACCTTTGACTCTATGATCATTTATTGATACCTGCCAACCAACCTACCTTCCAACTTCTGCGAAATACGTGAATTTTATTCGATTTTGGTGCAATTCGTGCTGTCCTATAGCCAAAAAATCGAAGAATGTAGAATTTATATCGCCATGCTCTTCTACACATTTTAGAGGATTATTTACGACTTAATATAAGATTACTTGAAATTGGGCACGTAGAGCACAGCTGGAGGAAGTGCCGCCGGTCGCGGCAGGCATTCATTCCATTCCATACCAGGCTCTTGGTTCGGATTTCCCGCACAGGCCAACCAGGCCTTCCATCCCTCCGAGCTCGATGAATTGGTACCCGACTTGTCGGGGAAGGAAAACAGCAAGTCATTGTATGCCCAAATACGCAAATCAAATCGCCTCCACGACATCCCGCAGAAGTGGAATGCGTGGTGAACCCAAAAGGGATTGACTAACGCCCCTTTATTACCTTCTCTTAACAGCGGAAATCCTGCTTGTGTGGATACGGTATACTTGTTAACGGCATAGCAAAAACATTTGTAAGGAAAAACGGAAATCTTTAGTTTCCAGTTTTCACTTCAAAAATGTACAAGTTGGACACAAAGTATCCTATCCTTCTTTGAGGGTCTCTAGTGTAAAGTGGAAGGCGCTCGTTTTTATTTGAAAGATGTTCAAGGTTGATTTCGAAAGGGTTAAGCTCGCTGTAAGGAGTGTCCAGTGAGGTTTGAATTTTTTCATAAACTCTCTTCGAGGCGTAGCGTTTCTCCAAAAGATGTTCCTTTGAGGACAACCAAAGCGCCCTAGATAGGATAAGGATAAGGATAAAGAGCGGCGTTACTCAATCCCTCTTCGGATGCGCCACGCATTCTACTTTTACTGGATATCGCTGAGGTGGCGTATTTGGTCATACAATGACTTGCGGTGGCCAGCCGATGGACAAGTCAGCGCTTTACCCTTCCCAGACAAGTCTGGTTCAATTTACCGATCCCGGGTGGATTGAATTCTTCGTTATTCTGGGCGGGAAATCCGAACCAGGAACCTTGTACTGGGTACACGCGATAGATGGCAGCTTCTCCGTCAGCGCTACATGCGCCCCTAGATATCCGTTCGAATGCCTCAGCTAGTGTCGAGTCTTCGCATCAGTGCGACACCTCCACCTCTACAGAAAACGACAGGCTTAAAAAAATTCTCAGCGGAGTAAAGAACCTGAGAGTTAGTTTTCCTTGAGAGACAGCTGTCAGCAACAACGGAAGCATGTACTCCACGCCAGGGAAGCCAGGTGGAGACCTTTCTGAAGTCTTCTCGGTCCACGTGTGAGGAGCTGAAAAGTGATACTTTGTTTCGATTATGGATCTTCAGCACCTCAGCCACACAATTCTATCAGTAAAATCGGGACATAGAGCGCACCGTGGTCAGTTGAAAAGCAGTCAATGAAGTCGAGATTATTCCACAGCGCATTCTTGTCCTCGATTGATGCCAGCCGTGGTCGCACCTTCAATCTCATGGTCTAATCACACCGAAAAAGCTCTCGACACACATGCACACAGTTTCGAGTGTTCACACACCTCATTAACTCCAGGCGGTAAATCGTCCTCCGTCAGGAAGAGATGATGTGGGCAAACTTCGCAGGTAACCGGCCAGCCCTAGAAAGCAATTTCCTCTTATAATCGGATTCCGAAAGATGACATAACCTTAACGTACCTTTCTCTTAGCGTCACGAACCAGCTGAATCTCCTCGGCATTCGATACATGGCAAATATGCACTGAAATCGGATCGACATTAGAAGAGGCTCACGCTTAGTAATTTACTGAATGATTGCATGCACCTAAGCTCGAACCGAAGAGCACTTGTCGATAAACTTTTAAGGCTACCAATGTGAAGGAAAGGCACTGAATTATAAAAGTCAACCAGAATTTGCTGCCACCGTAAACTAGTGTTCGACGGAGCGCGGTTGGTGCTTTAAACCCTATGTACTACACAATCCGCAGCGAGCATCGCCATAAGATTAAACGATAGTACGCCAAATTTAATAGAGAGAAACTGATTTTGGTGCAATCCTAGTTGGTGGTGACTGCTCGTAAACTGTTTCCTAAGAACTGAATGTGTTCAGTAGTGAAATATATCGGACTCAATCACTCCATAAGTATAACTGCACTATCAAAATCGAAATAAATAACACAGAAAACATGAGAATATATAACGTTTGAAGCACTAGATTGAGACTTTCGGAAACGATTAGGAAGTGAAGTACATTGAATTGTCTCTGTCCAAAACGTTCACCGATTGATGGTGTCCTGGCATTTTTACCCTGTTTTGCTGATGTTACCTGCCTTATCTGCTGGAAGATGATTGGTTCTCGGTGGAAATCTAGTAAAAGGTCCTCTCTCACTACATTTTCACCGAGAATGGTCCTGTTTAGGTTCCCCTCTCCCGCCTAGGAACTCGGAAACTGTGTCTATGTCCAGGACCGAACCATGTGTAGTTTACTTATTTCTATACGCTGTTACCCATTTATTGTGTTGTTATTCAGGAAATTCTTTAAGAGTGGCCACACCAACTGGGATTGCACCTCAATTTTAAATGTTAATAAAGGCTTAAGTCTGCGGAGCATTGGCACTAATTTGTGAGTAACAGCTTTTCTTTCTGTTTCAAGCATTTCAGCTAATCACACTGGTTTTTCTTGAAGCACTACACCTCAAGCCTTGTGAGCACTACACCTCAAACCTACCTTGCTTTCACTGTATAAAGTCATCTAAGCTTGTATTTCCCATTTTCGGCTGCATATAATTATTTCAAGCGCGTGTAGCACAGTCGGAGGTGGAGGCAGTCGCGTGCACCCGATACCAGGTTCCTGGTTCGGGTTTCCCGCCTAGACCAACCAAGTCTTTCATCCCCGGAGGCCGGTGGATTGGTACCAGACTTGTCAGGGAAGGACAAAACGCTGACTTGTTCATCGGCTGCCCACCGCAAACCCTTGTATGACCAAATACGCAATCAAGTCGCCTACATGATATCTCGCAGAAGTACAGGGTGTTCCAAAATAACGTGATGAAGACTTTTAAATTATAACTACGAAACAACTGGCAAGTTTACAAAACAATATATAAATAGCAACAACGTTTACACTGACAACACTATATTCGAGCGGATTCGAAGTGGCTCCGCTTGGCGCGAATAGAGAAGTCGAAAGGCTTGATGAACTTTTTTGGCGATGGACCGGAGGTCATCTGGAGACAGCCGGCCTCCAGGCTGTGGTGGCGCTTGGCACAGATGCTGTCCTTCAAAATGTGGTCCGTCGGATTCAGATCCGAGGAATGCGGCGGCCGTTCCGCAGAAATGATGAAGTCCGGAAATTAGCCTTGCACCATGCTTGCGCGCTTTTTGCTCTGTGTGCAGGGATTGAGTCTTCTTGAAACGTCCACTGCGCATTTCTGAAGTGCTGCTAAGACTAGAAAAGTGATACAGCCTCGAAGATGTCCCGTCGGTGCACATCTTTATTCATTTTTACTCCTTTCTCCACAAAAACTGGTTCTTGCCGTTGTTGTAGATTCCTCCCCAAACCATGAGCGACTGCGGATTTTGACGACGTTGGGCGTTGGCAGAGGTGGTTGGACCCTCTGCAGAACAGATCCTGCCGTTTTGACGGTTGTGAACCTACTCCACAGTGAACTGCTTCTCGTCCGTGAAAAGTGTTCGCTCCCACCCGCGACCTGCGGCCCGCAGCTTGAGCTGTCGACGTCAATAGAGTCGTTCGCGCTTACTCTTTTTCAACAGCAGCTGGACTTTATGGAATTTGTAGGGCTTCAGTCCGCCTTCGTTCCCTGCTATGCACCGATGTGAGACCGACACCAACGGCACGGGCGATTTTTCTCAGGAGACCCTCGGATTTGAGGTTTTTCGCTTCTCGATGATATTCCGGATCTGCGGTGTACTGACAGAGAGATTTCCTCCATGTCCTGGACGACCACCTTCATGGCCAAGTTCCTTACATCGACGACTTCATGTGGAGATAGTCGACGAGCAGGTTAACGATGTCGCAATGGCGCTTTCCTTGACGATGAAGCTCCAAAATCGCAGTGCAATGGTTTGACATCTGAGAAAAACCGGAACTGGTACAAAATAGAACTTCACAAATTACAACGCAGACAGAAAGACATGCACAAAAAAATGGCGCTACTGACGCCATGCTGCAGAACAATACGTTCGCTTGGGAGAACGTAAACGTTCATCACGTTATTTCGGAACACCCGTAGGATGCGCATCCCAAAAAGGATTGAGTAACGCCGTCTTTTAACCATTATCCCTCCACTTTTCCTCTTTTCCTACAGATATACAAAAGAATCAGTTCAAATCAGTTTCTTTAAGCCTCAATTGGCTGGTACCGAGGTTGTAAGCTGTCACAACGATGTTTTGTTGCGATCAAAACTTCTAGCGCCAGGCGGGACTCGAACCCGTACCTCCCTCTGACCGGGCGGGAATGCTCTACGCCATTACACCACCGGCGCCGTTTGATCGAACGCAACATCCACACCTCGTTGGACCGATCAGCACCCACCCGTATCCGGGATGAGCTGGCCGCTGATATCAGCATGGGACCAGTTAAGCTGATGGTCTTGATAGAAACAGTTCAAATTCCCGCCCGGTCAGAGGGAGGTGCGGGTTCGAGTCCCGCCTGGCGCTGGAAGTTTTGATCGCAACAAAACATCGTTGTGACAGCTTACAACCTCGGTACCAGCCAATTGAGGCTTAATCGTTGTGACAGCTTACAAAAGAATCCACAGTACTCTAAGAGGAGCATCATAAAAGTGAATATCAGAGCGAATCTTAGAACGCTGGAGAAAAACTCTTACGAACACTGTCAGAAGCGTGGCAACCGCGCCTCAATCGGAAGGTGGATTACGGTGGCAACAATTTCTGCTTGATTTTTACATATCTTTAAGAAAGGCCGGGGAGGGGGGGGGGGGGGGAGGGTTGTTTGCTGCTTAGTGTGGAAAAATGATAACCGTTGCGCGAAAACAAGGGTATACGAATTTATGTCTTTCCGGAATACCGGTACGGAGAAGCACGGGTGCTTGCATCCTTTAGAATTTACAACCAGCTTCGTTACTACATGCCCCCCCCCCCCTCCAACATACAAGCTCGCCCCTCTCAGCTTAATCTGCACCCCGTACTCTCTTCTGTTACGCCTTAACAGCTACTTACCAGCTCGTCCAGTCATCTGCGCCACACAGAGCACCGCAGCCAGCGTCTGTTTCTCGGCATGGCAGACGATAGGTCGTGACGTTGGGAACGACTCGAAGTGCTGAAAGCGTCCATGATCAACGTCTGCTTCCATGAAACACCACCAGCACACGCTCACCTTCACCCAGTCGGTCACCGTGTCCATCTTCAGCGTCGTGAACGTGTCGTTCAGGTACATCTTCAGTCCGGCGGTGAACGGCGCCAACTCCGACGCCACTCGTGCATTGTTGGGCGTCGCGCCCACGAACAGCGCGTAGTCGACAACGGTGTTCTCGGCAGCTATCTGGAACAGGCAGCCGTTGCCACTTCTCTGGAACAGAAGAAGTCGAAGGAGCCTCAACCTTTTCAACAAGCTGGTAGCTCTCCATATCAATCAGTGGAGGGCTCGTGTTCGGCATCGCCAAAATCTGAGTAATGCCACCAGCCAGCGCTGCGCGAGTGCAGCTATACCAGTCTTCCTGAAAGCCCCATAGATTAAGGTGACTTGCAGCTAGACAGCAACATTACTGGCAAGGATAAATACGATAATATTTCAATACTTCAATGTGAGCTTATTTAAAGTATAAAATTAAAACTTATTTTCTTATTTCAATACGAGGAAGGCAACGAAACAGATGAGGAAGAAGACGAATGCAATGTAATCAAAGCTTGTCTAAAACACCAAGAAGAAAGTCTTTGAGACGTTTTAACTAATTTCTGGATGAATTTCGATTCCCTCAAATCTGTGCAGATGCTAATGAACAAAAGAAAATACCGACATGCAAAAGGAAATGAATAAGGAGACCATAGAGAACGAAAAATTGCGCAAAAAACTGAACCTGTGAGCCAATGCGTCGTATTACCTTATGTGTAGCGCCTGGGTCCCTCACATGAACATGGATGTCAATCAATCCGGGTAGACGCTTTAGGCTTCGGCTCGTTATGCAGTCGATCTGCGAATTCACAGGTGGTCGCCGACCTACCGTATGCAGTGCCTAAAAGGAACACACTGAATGGACGACAAAACTAGGACCAAATAGACACGACAAAGTTTGAATAGCCAGCACTACTACAAACAGCTGTTTGATACCTCAATAAACAGCTTTGCACACTTGATGTCAGTGATTAGCGGGATACCATTATCAATGGCCATTCTCCTCGTTTTATAACCATGAGTTCTAAAATAAACAGCATTTTTTAAACGGTGAGACAATACGAAGCTCTCATCTACCATAAATTCAACCACAAGCCGTACAAACCTGTAGGCTGACACCCTATAGGCGCCGGAACCACGAATCGGAAGATTGATAACCAAATGGAATTCCTTGTTCTCGAAAAACTCTGCCACTGATCTAAAAAGGACGCATGAATACCTTCATCCCGATTTTTTATGGAATAGTTGGAGAAAAATTCCATAGAAACTGCAGATTCGATAACCGTTTTTGCAGATTTTTTTGCTTAGAATACTGTCCAGATTCTAATAAAAAAGTCTTTTGAAATCAAAGTGAACATCTTCCAGAAACAGATTCAACTAAAAACTCTATTAAAGGGAATAGTTCCTTGCTTAAGGAAAATTTGAGAACTTTTTTTGAAATTTTTTCAATTCACTTGCACCACCCAATAAGCGGACGAAATGTTTGAATTTTTATAATATTTTCATTTTTCAAGAGAAGCTGTGTTTGAAACTTGTTTCGAAGTACAGAAAAGCAACAATTCTTTAGTGTGTCAAATCAAAATTAGCCTCTACAGACTCTCCAAAATGGTTAGAGTAACTTATTGTTCAAGGAAAATTAGCATCTTTCTTCGAAATATATAGTTTTCCTGCCCTAATAAGTGAACAGACTGTTTGAAATTTTACAAAAATTCAATATCTCAAGGAATAATAATGAATTAAAATTTGTTTCAAAGGCACAAAGAAAGAAATCGTTTAGAATATTAAAAGAGGAGATCGCAACATTCACTCGACCAGATCGTCGCTTTGTTGATTAATAGTGTAAATGCTGCTTACTCGAAACAGAAGTGTGAGGGCATGTATTTTCTTATAACTGTTCTTGTTCTGTGTAACTGGAACGCAGAATTCTTGCTATCAATCGACTAAAAATCGCAAAGACCTAGTCGAATACATGGCGTGGTGTTTTCTGTTAATTCACTGAATGGTTCTAGACTTGTTGCGCTTCACAACGAAGCTTAACCAAACACTTTTCTCTCAAAAATAAAATTTTTACAAAATTACAAACAGTGTGCTTACATAATAGAGCAGACGAATTTGAAAAAAAAAACGTCAACGAAGGATATACAAAATTTTCTCTAAACAGACATTCTAACCATGTTAGAGAGTCTTTATTTTAGTGTAAAAAAGCATGTTTTGAGTTGAAAAATGTTCATTTTTATTTCGTAAGTGTCGGGTTTGCTTAGAAAAGGGTCCAGTTTGATTTGAAAAGTGCAAAGTCGACGTCAGGTTGAAATATACCTTCTTTACGTCGAATTAGACACGTTTCAAATCAAATCGGACACTTTCCAAATCAAAGTGGGCATTATCCTATGCAGTGCTTTAGAACAAATTTTGATTTATTTTATTTTTTCTCTAAAATAAAAATCTTATAAAATTATTACACTTATTGGGACAGGTAACTGAAAAATCTCAAAGAAAGTAATACCATATTTTCGTTGAACAAAAAAAATATTCTAACCATCTTATTGAGTCTGTAGTTTAACCTGTCTGAAGATCACTTCGATTTGGAAGTGTTCGCTTTGATTTAAAAATTCTCAGACTAGCTTAGAAGAGTGTCCAATTTGATTTGAAAAGTGTCCAATTCGACGTGAAAATGGTATAAATACTTAGATCTGCCAACAACCAGATCTCTAGTTTTTCAATCGTGATCTACCACAAGTGAGTAGCATTCACTTAAGTATGGCAAATTGCATTCGCAGAGTATTAAAAATTGAAAAGCCATAAAAACAAAAATTTCATCTGTTCTAAACGTCCCGCCAATTCCTGATCCCACCCTCTAGTGAATGTGATTTCAAGATTTCCTTTCTCAAAAATTCTCACATGCCCATGACCAACTGCAAACGGGAAAACCTCCAAAAATTCTCTAGAAATAATGCTTCCATGAGGAGGCAACCGTCTGCCGTTAAACATAGCATATAATTAAACCTTGTTCCAGCAGCCGTCTTCTCATTGTTATAGGCTCCTTCATCGAAAGGCCAATCAACCGCCGTCATGTGGATGTTATTCGACTGGAAATAGTCCGCAGTGCCTTTAGAGCCGAAAAGTTCGAAGCCCATCTCTTGCAACAACTGCACACTGCGCAACATTTCGGATTTCGCCTGCAAGCAACAATTTCAGGAGGAGAAACCTCTACAAGGAGCACAACTCGGGAGACATCAAAAAGGCAACTCACATGGTAACCTCCAATGGACAAGAAGATGTTCTTTTTGGGCAATATGAAACCAGTCGACAGCAGCGCTTTCAGGTACGCCTCTTGTCGGTCTTTGCCGAAACACGCGACCTGAAAATGGGTTCGTAGTAGACTGCGAGCCGGCCATGAAAGATCTAAGGAGGCGAAAATCTGGACATTGTCTACTACTCACTTCTCCCGTAGACGCCATCTCCACTCCAAGCATCACATCTGCACCGGTCAGGCGCGAGAATGAGAACTGCGGCGCCTAAAAACCAATTTATTCCATGTTCGACTCTCGATGAATCTTGGCATCTTTGACGTTGTAATAGATGGGCTGTTTCTTCAGTGTAGCCGAGATTGTTACAAGTTTTTCTTGCGGCTTACGTTTCGCGTTTCCGCCTTCTTCGGAGCCTGGAAGTATCGAAGTCATTTGAGAAACTTCCCTCCCAAATGCCATTTCATTCTGAAGAAACCCATGCTCGTGGTTTCTTAGCCTTTTAGTTGGGCTCCTGCAGAATTGAATGGCATTTGAGAGAGTAGTTTCTCAAATCAGTTCGACTTTCCAGGCTCTGAAGAAAGCGACAACGCCGAAACGTAACCCGCAATAAAGACTGGTAACAATCTTGGCTACGCTGAAGAATCTGCTCGTGTACTTTGCTCCATTTGTCGAGAATTTCGCAAGCTGGAGAGCTTACCTTGACACCAACTCTTCCTCTTCCACGGAGTAGAGCGTGCTTTTTCAGCGTAGGCGCAATTGCTGGGTTGTCCGCGGCCATCATGGCTCGCGTGGCCAAAGCAACAAAGTCGAAATCGAGGGTCTTGGAGACGAAAGGGAACGACCGCGACACTCGCAGGTTGCACTCAATCACCTTCAGCTCGTTATCCTGAAAAAAAAAGACGCCTCCTCTGAAAGGTAGAGCTGCTACATGAAAAGTCAAGCAGAGGAAAGAGAGTCCTGTTTTGGAGAAAAAATGAACGAAAAGAAGAGGAAGAAGCGAAGGCAAGAGGATAAACGCTCCAGCATTATCGACCAGAGCAGAAAGTATCACGCTTCATGCGAAAGGGATAGCGTTCTTATGAGCCGACGTGCATAACGCCACGAAGAAAGCCAGGTACCTTAGCGATCAGCTGCATGTTAAACGGTCCATTCGCATTGAACGCGGATGCGATCCTGTGGGTGATGCTCTGGATTCGATCCAAAGTGACCTGAACACTTACACTTCTTCTCTGCCGATTTCAGCCATGAATTCTGTCCACTATACGTGATTAAGATCCTGTGGCGGTGTCACTAGTGTGGCGTCACCAGAATGAATTCCTGCGTTCTCGATGTGCTCACACACCGCCATCACCAACACCTCGCCGTCCATCGCCACTGCGTCCACATCAATCTCCTTCGCTTCACTGGAATTTTCAAACATTGGTAAGCAGGAACAAACTAAGATATGAAGACACAAATCCCTAGAGCAAAATGTTATGCAAGAGCAGCATTTTTTACCAATCATGCCGGCAATGGGTGCGTATAGCGCAGACGGAGGAGGTGCCGACTGTTGCGTGCACCCGATTCCAGGTTCTTGATTCGGATTTCTCACCCAGGCCAACCAAGCCTTCCATTTCTATAAGTTAGATGAATTGGTACCAGACCTCTCTGGGAAGGACAAAGCGTGTTGTTCATGGGCTGGCCACCGCAAGTTATTGTATGGCTAAACATGTGCTCATATTGCCTCCACAACGTCCCATAGAAGTAGAATGCGTGGCGCATTCCAAAAGGAATTCAGTAACACTGTGCTCTATCCTTATCCTTTAACCGTGCTGGCAATCAATTCTTCAAGTTCCCCAAAAAGAACACTTTAAATGATAAAAAGGATAAAGGAGGCGTTACTTAATCCTATTTGGGATGTGCCACGCATCCTACTTCTACGGGATGTCCTGGAGCCGATTTGAAGGCGTATTTGGCCATACAATGACTTGAGGTGTCCAGCCGATGAACAAGTCAGCGCTCTACTCTTCCCAGCGAAGTGTACTACCAATTCACCGACCCCGAAGGGATGGAAGGCTCGGTTGGCCTTGGGCCGGATTCATCAACAATTAAACCCATGGATATGCGGGGTATAAGGGGTAGAGATAAGGCAAGAGTCAGAAACACAGGCTTCATCGTGGGTATCTCTACCCCTTATACCCGCGCGGTAGTCGTTGATGAATCCGCCTGGATAGGAAATCCAAACCAGGAACCTGATATCAGGTGCACGCGACACCGAGCACCACCTCCTATTGCGCTAAACGCTCGCAGAACACTTTACCTAGCACAGTAAGGCAATTCAGTCTACTAGCTGACCGATACCTCCAAGTGGATTTTTAAGAGTTTAATGCTTGCAGATTTCTGGGTGTTGTCTATAATGTTGAACGTTCTGCCATCATCTACTACGCCATCGACTGGTTTTTAGGGGTTTGATGCTTTTGCATCCATGAGACCAAAAGCTTCTCCCGCTGTCCAAAGCGCGAAAGATTCTACAAAAATTTCAAAAAAAAAACACACCTAATAAACTTTGACACCACTACTGGATGCTCTTTAGCTACAACGGCTGCCTGTTTAAGGAACGCTGCCAGGTCCTCTTCGTTGTGTGCCACATTCATAGCTGCTCCAGAAAGCACATACGATGGCCGAATGAGGCAAGGATAGCCAACCTTGGCGCAGAATTGCTGAAATTTTCATATACTTAAGAATAACAAGATAGAAATCCGGATCTATCCTAGTTGGAGGGGGGAGGGGACGCTAGAAAAGCAAGCAAACACAAACAGGGTGGCCACTCATCGATAAGAAATTACATAGAAAGGTCCTCTCCTAGGCTAGCCAAGTGTGTAGACTTTTTGAAATAGTGCATTTTCAAATTTACTGTCGCTGTCATAAATACTAAGCGAAATGCCCCCCCCCCCACCCAACAGAATAGATTCTAGAAATCCTAAATGGAAAAAACAAAAACAAAAAGCGAACCTTCGCATCCTCGATGTCTTCACTTCGTTTCCACATCGGCTGACTGATCTGCAGACTCTCAAGCTTTCTGCTAAACTTGAACCTATCTTCCGCGCTGTCGATGTCATTTGGTGACGTGCCGAATATATTCACCTGAAGTAATAATAGGTTTTTTCTCTCCTAAAGCGGGGTTTCTACTTCAGTCGCCTAGCGGCTCGCCGTCAGCAACTAATCGATTAGGCTGCATAAACGACCAATATTGGTATCTTTCGAAACGCGGGCCACACATCGAATGAAGTGCTAACAACTCATCTCGGGAGCTGCTAATACTCAGAAGTGAACGTAAACCGGCCATATGGACAGAAAACGTAAATCGACAAATTCTGCGCAAAAATCGATGTGTGTTTTCGGGCGACGGGACGTTCTCGCCGATGCAGTGGACTATAGGCGATCAGCAAGGCCAAGAAAAACCATTGCTCACCTGCGCTTTGCTGAGACTCATCGCTATGTTGTTGGGTGATTGACCTCCAAAAGCCAGTATCACACCCTTTGGCTTCTCCATGTGATAGATGTCCATGACCGTCTCGAACGAGATCTCCTCGAAATACAGCCGATCGCACATGTCGTAGTCCGTGGAAACCTAAAATGAACGCATGAGAAACTTCAAATGACACTTTGCGAAGAAGAATCCCCACCGTCTCCGGATTGCAGTTGATGGTAATCGTCTGGTAGCCGAGCGCCTTCAGTTCTCGCACACAGCCCACACATGAGGCGTCGAACTCGACCGATGACCCGATGCGGTAAACTCCCGACCCGAGCACAATCACCGCGTTCTTCTAAAAGACCTCACCTTGACTGCCAGAACATGAAAGGACTATAGAATTCGCATACCATATTGAACTCCACGTCGTGTTCCGCTCCATTATAGGTAACGTAGAGATAATTGGTCGATGCCGGCCACTCTCCAGCTACGGTATCAATCTGCTTCACGAACGGGGTCAAATTTAGGCGCAGCCGTCTCTCTCGTACCATCGAATCCGTACTTAAGTAAACAGCGGTCATCATGGATGGCCGAATGAACCGAATGATATAGCATTTGCAGTTCAAACTGAATACTTTCCACAAAAACGTGGACGCCTTTAAGGAAGGGAAACAAATTTTTAACAAGGGATAAAGGAGAGAGGGCGGCATTAATCAATCCTTCTTTGAATGCGCCACGTATTCTACTTCTACGTGAAGTGGAGACAAATTGAATGTGTTTCTGGCCTAGACGATGACCATCCAATGTGCATGTTATGGCTTTATCCCTCCCAGGCGAGTCTGGTACCAATTCAGCGACCCCGGAGAGATGGAGGGGTTGCCTGGTCTGGGCAGAAAATCCGAACGAAGAACCTAGAATCGCCTGTACGCGACAGCCGGCATATATTATTAGTGCATTACCACGCGCTTGTACCTACATTATCCTTCACTATCAATTTTACTCTTTCTAGAATCGTTTTTCAGTGTAAGTAAAGCGGAATTCCTCCCCCTCCCCCTCCTTTGTAACGAATACACTGCGCCATTCCTCCAGAACAACGCGATGTTCATCTGGCACACAAGATAGTTGTCTAGAGCATAGATTCGCACAAAAATATCCAGCTCTGAAGAGTGCATGTCTCATTCTCTTTGTATCTTTATAAAGGATAAATGAAGGCGTTACTCAATCCTTTTTGGGATGCGTCACACATTCTACTTCTACGGAATATCGTTTGAATGCGTATTTGGCCACACACTGACTTGCGGTGGTTAGCCGATGAAAAGGTCAGCGCTTTATCCTTCCCAGATAGGTCTGGTACCAATTCATCTACCTTGGAGGAATGGAAGGCTTGGTTGGTCTGGGTGAGAAATCCGAACCAAGTACCTGGTTTGGCCTGCAGGTGACGCCCGGCACCTCTTCCGAGCGCTCCGCGTTCCCATATCTTTATATACAGCGCGATACATCAAACTGAAGGATTTTCAGTGCAAGTCGTTAATGTGGCCTACCTAAGAAAGGAATGCGCCAGATGAATCAGGCCACATCAAATGGATGTGTGCCACCCTAATTGAGTGTTACGTCGGTGTTTCGGTAAACTGTGATGCGCTATCGTCCCTATGCAGGTCACATTAACGACTAATACCGATTTTTTGCACTTTGACAGCAGCCGAAAAACCTTCCTAAAGGAGCCTGTGGCCCGCGGTAGCGCAGTCGGAAGATGCGCCCGCTGTCGTCTGCACAAGAAGGCAGGTTATTGATTCAGGTTTCTCGCCCAGGTCAACCAAGCCCTCTATCCCTCTGGGGTCGGCGAATTGGTACAAGACTTGCTTAGGAAGGAGAAGCATTGTCTTGTCCGTAAGCTGGCCAGCGTAAGTCGTTACATAGGCCAGATACATATTTCAGTTGCTCCCACTACATCCTGTATAAGTAGAATGCATGGCGAAATCCAAAGATATTCATCGATCAACGCCGTCTTTTAACCCTCACCTTGTAAAGAAGCCTGAAGAGGGCGTAAGAAATTCATTATATTCTACCCGATGAATTCTTTTTGATCACCTGTTCAAAAGCGTTTTTAAGGTAGATTCTTTAAAAAGAATGCTAAAAAGATTTTCCTGGAAGGTTTCCATGCGGCCTGAAAACTCTCCAGTCTAAACCTGGGAATTGAAATGATAGCCCGAATGAGACGAATTTGTGCAACAGATCGCACCTGTCAATCATCTTCGCGATCTGCCTGTCCGAGAATCCTGCTTGTTTCGCCTCCAATAGAAGCTCAGAGGATAAGGACGACAACTAGAATGGTGAAAGATAACAAAAGGCCTTACTTATGTACACTGCGCATATGGTGGGTTCACTTACCGACTCCTTCTGCAGCTTGTGGTGGATCTCGGATATGTTGTGCATTCTATGCAGGAACCACTTGTCAATGCTGGTTAGCGCATGCGTCCGTTCAACGTCAAAGTCGCCGTAGAACATGCCTCGAGCAATCGCAAACATGCGCTTATCAGTCGGTTTCGACAAATCCTAAACGAACAGGCTCACCATCTGACATCGCAAAGCAGTCAAGGCTTGGGGCGCTTACCAAATCAGTTGGCTTTCTCGGGAAAGCATCCGGCGAAAAACCATCCGCATGATCGCTGACCATTCTAAGAGCCTTTTGGAACGCCTCCTCGAAGGATCTACCGAACCCCATCACCTCTCCAACGGACTTCATTGAGCTGCCAATCTGAACAGATAGATAAACTACCGAATGCGATCACACTGGACGAGAAACACCTATATCTCTATGGCTCCAGGATAAAGAAAGCACAAAATAACACAAAACAAGCGGTCATAAGAGTCAAGTTGTTCAGAGCAAACGATATTTCGACACTATTGTACTTTCACGACTCCAGAGGTCGAAAAAAATCTTGCCCAAAATTCGCCCAGTGGGGGGGGGGGGGGGTATTTTAGGTGCTGATCACGAATCCGACATCCGTTTCTGAAATATTAGCCGATTACGGTTTGTTGCGATAAGCACGGGTGTTTAGAGCTGCCTAAAGGCCCCCACAGAGTTCTGCGGCAAAGCCGCTCGCCGCTATGGTTAAAGATAGTTCAGGGACCCGCCGGCGGCGAGCTCTGCGTCTCTGCCCTATGGTTAAGCATACGGTCGCGGCGCTGCCGCAGAACTCTGTGGGGGCCTTTAGTCATAATCACTAATTTCGCCCAAAGGTCGTCTACTGGGTTATTTGGGGCGCGGACCACGAACATAACATTAGTTTATGAAATTCCAGCCGATTCCGGTAGGTAGAGGGTGAGTAAGGCTGTGTATGTCACCATGACCTTAGTCACCCGCACCTACTGTAACCTACCGCACTCCAGCGTAATACGATAAACGGATATCACATCCGTGATCAACACTCCAGATGCCCCTATAGCCGAAGTTTGTGCGAAATCGGTGACCATGACCTTAGCCACCCGTATCTACCGTAACTACTGTAATCCAGCGCAGTACACAGAGCGGTATCAGATTCGTGAACAGCATTTCAAATAACCCCTGCTGCAAGTTTGGGCGAAAAATTTCGACCTCTCCTCGACCTCCGGAGTCTTGAAAGTACCATAGTGCCGATATTTCCTGCAGTTATAGCTATTCTGCAGCAGAGATACAGGACCCCATATAGACTACGGGCTATACGGGCTATTCTTCTTGTGATGGAATTACAGTAAAATGTGATGAAAATACAGTAAATTTGAATTTTGTCTACAGTAAATTCTCACTGCAACAGCTGAATCCTTGTTGTCAAAGAACTGACAACTTCCAGCTACTATAGTGCATACTGATTCGGATATGCGTGCTTGGCAGAAAAGTAGCAGGGATATAACAACATAAAAGTCACCTCCTCGCTAACGCGGGCGAACTTTCCCAGGTCCCATCGCGGAATCTTCACAACACAGTAGTCCAGTGAAGGCTCGAAACAAGCAGTTGTTGTACCTGCAAGAAAGAAGTAGTTCTGCATAGCCGCAACAATACCTAGACCGATGTAATCCTCTTCCACAGAAGAGTTGCCTCTAAGCCGAACCTGTAACACAGTTCCGTAGCACTGGAAGCTTCTGGCCTAGGGCCAGCTTTGCTGCCACATACGCAAGCGGGTAGCCTGTCGCCTTGGATGCCAGAGCTGACGAGCGCGACAACCTCGCGTTCACCTCGATGATGTAGTACTGCAAATTTCACGTTGAACCTAACATAACTCCTTGAAAGCCTGCTACCCACTGTGCCGAAAACTTGCCGTTAGCGATGATGGATCCAATGCGTACTGAATGTTGCACTCGCCAATAATGCCCAAATGGCGGATGACCTTTATAGCACAGGTACGCAGCATGTTGTACTCCTTGTCGTCCAGCGTTTGAGATGGAGCCACCTACAGTTTGTTTGGACAATCAGCACGAAAAACGAGGTTTTGAACGATTTGGTTCGAAATCCTACATACCACAACCGATTCCCCAGTGTGAATTCCAAGCGGGTCCACATTCTCCATGTTGCACACGGTCACGCAGTTATCGAACGCATCGCGAACCACTTCGTACTCAACCTGAAAGCGGGCATTTCACTTTTGTTTCACGGCAGCTGGTCAAATCCAGATAGGGGAGCAAAGAAACTCTCAATTGTTTAAAAACATGAAATTTTGGCTGAGCAGTTGATGTTCAAGTTGAACTCCCACTAGAGGGACATGGACAAGTGTACGGCACAATATCAACGGTTGATGAAATGAAAGTTTATCTACTTTCTAATACAATCCAATCATAAAAGTTTATTGCACAACCTGAATTATAAGCACAAGTCATCGTAAAATAAAGAACTTTTATGAAAATGTCCAACAAATGTGTGGCATAAGGAAACTTGTCCAAAAACAATTGATCTAAACCGAAGACTTCAAACCAACCTCTTTCCATCCCTTCAGACTCTTGTCGACGAGCACCTGATCCGAATGTGCAAGCGCCTGTTGAGCTATTGCTATGAGCTCAGTGCGATTATGAGCAAAACCTGAGCCGAGGCCTCCCAATGCGAAGGCAGCTCGAACCAGCACGGGGTAGCCGATCTGCAGGAGGAATTTGAAAATTCGAATGCAAACAGGCCGGACATGAAAAACGGTGATACCTTCTCGGCCGCATCTATGGCGCCTTGCAAGGTGGTCGCAGCTTTACTTGGAGCCACTTGTTCTCCGATGCTCGTGACCTCAGCACTGAATTTTTCGCGATCTTCAGTCTTCATGATAGTCTCAATTGGAGTGCCAAGGACCTTAAAGTGATGGATTTAAAGACGAAGACCAACTCCAGTGCATGAGAGCTGCATTCTCGAAATACCTGCACGTTGTATCTGTCGAAAACGCCATCCTTGTACAAGTCCACTGCACAATTCAAAGCGGTCTGTCCTCCAAATGTGCATAAAATGCCTGTCGGACGCTCTCTCTTGATTACCTGAAGGGCAGCCCAAACTCCTTAGTCTCGCTCTCTTCCGTAGTCGATGGAAAACTTTTATGGAACTCACATCAGTAACATATTCCTTGGTGATTGGCAAAAAATAGGTGAAATCTGCAAAGCCTTTCGACGTCTGTACAGTTGCCACATTCGGATTGACAAGAACTGTTCGTATGCCCTCTTCTCTGAGCGCCTTCAGTGCCTGTAAACACACCGCTGGCTTTGATTCTAAGTGAAGCCACAACTTTAGGCAAAGCATTATAATAAAGGTCACTAACCTGAGCTCCGGAGTAGTCGAACTCGCCGGCTTGCCCGATTGTCAGACCGCCTGATCCGAGAACGAGCACTTTCCTCTGCCGAGATATTTTATAGTTGGAGTCATATAGAATGGCGCTTGTGATCAGCTCGTCGACACTGTAAAGCACATCCGTACTCACCGAAACACTGCCTAGATACTGTGACCATCTGACACCACTTACCAGACAGACAATCCTTTACTGACGGCATGAATGGCCTCAAGAAAAACATCGAACAGGAATTCGCAGTCCTCCGGGCCAGCAGTATGCTCGGGATGGAACTGCACACTGAAGTCGTAAACAAATAAAAACAACGAATAGCTTAAGCTGCACATCATATTTTTGCAATCGGATAACGTAAAAAAATGATGAAAATTTGCTAGTGAACATCTCCATCTCCGTCACTACTCTACAGCCTGAGCCATAGGGAGACGCTATAGAAGAGGTTTTGCACAGTAGCGTCGACATTGTGTTTAATTCCTTTTCCACACTGCTTTATATCACGCTCAAGTTTTAGCTATAGTTTTAATTTTTAATGAATTTTTAAAGAAAAGAAATTTTTTAAAGGAAGTAACAGGCCCATTAATTTTAGGCTGGAATGGAGCCTTAGCAGCAACGCAACCTTCTCATTTAGCCCTACTTTATACTTACTCGCTGCGCGGCGCGGCACGATGGTCGGGATAGATATTGAACGGGCGGCGCGAAAAATCGATATCTATAGCGGTCGTGGTGTCGCGCCATGTGGCGGCGCAAGTAAAACTAGGGCTTAAGCGTCTAGTTAACGTGTGTCGAGATGCAGAAGACGTGTCACACAGGCCGTGCCACATGTGTTGGGGTGCAGAAGACATACCATAGACGTCGAGCCAAAGTCGCGACACGTGCGCCGGCTGATGTGTCACAGATGTTATGCAACATGCGTCCGGATTCAGAAGACGTGACACAAATCAGACTCTGCGCTGCATGCATTGGAACTCCAGAAGGCCTTTTAAAGGCTTCCTGCAACGAACATGCGCGTGCTTGACTCTCACTCCTTAATATATGTAAGGAGAACTACAGACATCAAACGAGTGTTGTTACCGTCACACAGTAAAAATATCGATCGGTCGACCAATACCGATTGATTTTATTCTGTACTCGGGTTAAGGATTAAGCACTTCGGGTTGGGACCTCTCACGATCCTTTCCTCGACACGTTAAGAACGTGTACTTCGAAGAATAAATCGCGCATAGAGGGTGGACAAGTTCATTGGGACAGTTTTGAAGATTTTCTCCTACCATATCTTGATATACCATCCTATATAGTAAAACCAGTTTTTTGCTGTAATGAAAGTAAGAAGGCCTAAAGAAGAAGGAAGACAATTGCGGTGTTCTTCTCGAGGCTAGCGGTGAATCCCCCAACCAGACGTTGGGCGGCTGAGAGTCCGCTAAATATCCGGTAAATAAATGAATAAATAGATAGTGGGAATGCGAATTACACAAGAACACGGAACATGAGTGGGCTTGGTTTGGTAAGCATGGCGATCGTTTGCAGAATGACCCTTCGCAGCAACTGCATAACTTACGCGTCGTCTTAGGCCACCACCCTAGACCTCCTAAGCCATCCAGCTACATGCTCGCAGTTGTTCCACGGTTTTAAAAAAGAAATGTTAAGCAAAATGTCTAGTGTAAATCTCAGACCTGAAGAACGGCTTCGAAACGTGCACGAGGCCTTCGTTCGTCTTGTCATTTTCGTTCACAAACAGCTCTCGCCAGCCAGTTGGCAGTGACTCGGCCTCTACAGCGAATCCATGGTTCTGCGAGGTGATGAAGCAACGTCCGGTGCCTTGATGCACGCACGGCTGATTGTGGCCTCGATTACCGTACCTTAACAGTGACGGTTAGGTCAACAACAACAAAAGACTAAAAAGCAAGTAAACAACGCTACTTCAATTTGTAGGTCTTGGCGCCCGCAGCTTTCGCGAGCAACTGGTGGCCGAGGCATATGCCGAAGATCGGCTTCGCGGACTTTTTCGTCATTATTTCTGCCAGTCGGTTGACCAGCGGCCCACACATTTCTGGATCTCCAGGTCCGTTTGATAGGAATAGACCGTCGAAGGCTAAAAAGAAACGCTTGGGATAGCTGCAGCCGTTCGAAATGCAATCCTTAAACAACAGAGGTTGCAGCATAGCATTGCCATCCACTTACCCTCTTTTTCGATGGGATGGTCCCATGGAACAACTTTGACACGAACTCCTCGATTCGTCATGCACCGGATCTGGTTGTTCTTCATTCCACAATCGACCGCCAGTATAGTCAGATTGCCTGTTCCAAACGTCTGTGGGACCTAAATAGCACTGCTTTTTTTTGTTGTTGTTTAAAACAACGCACCGACGCCTAGCGTACCTTTCGTGACACAGCTGTCACTAGGTTGTTTGAGTAGATGTCCCGGAACGGAAACTTTGACGGGTCGTCACTTTCAATAATCAGCTGAAAAGGCAGACCTACGTTTCTCAAAGGGAGAAGGCAGACAGTTCACTACCTCAACAGCCTACCTTAGCCTTCATCGCTCCTTTGTCCCTAATCTTCTTCGTGAGCATCCTAACATCAATCCCAGAAAGACCTGGTACACCCGCTTTACGTAAATAGGAGCTCAGCGACTCCACAGCTTTCCAATGGCTGTGTTCATTCTCTGGGCAAATCCTGAAGAGTCGATAAACCTTCTTTTCTCTTCAACACATATTACTTCGACATCTAATCTCCAGTACCGACCTGTCGACAATCAACGCCGCAGGCCACACCCGGTCACTCTCGAAATTATTTGGCAGGCCATTCGCATCAATGTCCTTTGCACTTGGCACGCCATAGTTTCCCATGATCGGATAGGTTAACGTGAGAAGCTGCTCGGCATAACTTGGATCGGTCAGCGAATCAACATAGCCAACCATACCCGTTTGAAAGACTGCAAGCAAAAATTTGATCGGATTTCACTGTACACATGTGCGGAGAAGCAACCATCAAACCCTACCTATTTCACCGACCACACTTTTGGTGGCGCCGAAAACCTGTCCAGTGAATGAAGAACCATCACAGAGATAGAGCGTCGCCTTCATCGTCTCCCAGACCATAGGTAAACAAGCAAACCCTAAATGAATCGTATTAGTAGATACTAGAGGTGAGCTAGAAATACGAGGACGTCTACTGGACGAGTCAGAAATGTCTTTCGTTTTTTATTGCAGCAATACCCCGCCCCCAGATGTGGTTCTCGCGCCAAATCCCAGCCTCTTGTCGTTTACAACACCAAAGTTTTACAGCCCTGTTCCTAAGTTATTTACAACAGCTCTGACAAGGTCATGAAGTGGGGGATAAACTCGATCATAGGCTAAATACAGACGCGAACTCGATATCAAATAAGTATCGTAAAGGAAAGCTGCAAAGAACTTTGAAAAGAGAATTGAAGGAAGCGTGAAACAAATGGAGTGGAACGAACTTCTGCAAACTAGGAATCTGATTTAAAGCTCATTTCAAACGCTCCAATGAAGCCAAGATCATAATGACCAGAAAGTTAGCCAACCCAAAGAAGAGTTGCAAACTCAGTCACAATCCTATCATTCTAAGACCCAAGGTTAGCCTAGCATTGCTCACGCAAGGCACTCACTAATTGATGGTCGTTATTTACCCTTCATTGTGCCGCCCAATGCAAGAAAATTGCACAAGGATAAGGACAGCAATACCCTTTCACCGGCAAAGAAAAACTGAAATGAAGGCTAAATGATGCTATCCCAGTCAGTTGTGACACTGAATGAAAAACGAAACGAGCGCATTCAAGGTGGTCGTCCCGGATAGAAGTTTCTAACACGCTGTATTCTCTTAGATGTGTTAACTTCGTATAGCTGCCTGTTTGTATTTACCACTCTCATCAAAGCAAGAAAGAGCATGGACTGAGCAGAGAACTAGTGGAGAAGTACCTCAAATCGAAGCATTTTTGTAACAGGAGTAAGCGAAATAAGAGCTGTGGTTAAGTAAAACTGCTGCTCAGGAGAAAATGACTTGTACGATCTTTGCGACAAAGCCAAATTTCAACTGCACCCAAAGGTCCACTCTATTGACCACTGTTCCTGTTGTTACCTGCCCAAGAGCGCACCTAGACACGCGGTAAAGAGAGGCTGCTGAGGAAACCGATTCTATAAAAGAGCGTGTTGTAAACAGCGTAGAAACGATGAAGTGTGAGAGGAAATCAGCCCAGAAAGGCCAAAAGAATGGATAAAAGAACTCGAGGAAGGCAAACCGATGACATATTGGCTCTCAGGATTCGACGTCTCCCATGACCTCGTGCTATATCAAAAGGGCGGAACACGTCCTTCTGATGCGCGAAAACTGCACCCAGATAAGATACTGACACTACTGGTCGAGAACGCTTGCCATAGGGAAAGATAACAACGAGTTACTGCTGCGAAGAGGTGTGCGCAGTCTCCGATACAAAGCAATAAAACTTATAGGTGAAATGCAAAACTTATGAGGAAACTGATCATCTCTTTACAAAAACAAAAAAGTATCCTGGGACAAACCGTCGCTACAGATGGGCAAAAACGCACAGAAGAATGGGAAACGTGTGGAAGCACTCACCTGAAGCTGTACGGTCGCTGTGTCCAGCGAGCACTAGTTCTTCTGTTCCGGACGGCTGTCGAGTGACCGGACGAGTGCACGTGCACAACTGTCGACGCGGACTGAAAAAAGCACCTATACAAAGATCATCTTCAGCTAATAATAGATCTAGCAACCAGAGATCGGAAAGCATAACGATTTAAATCAACGGAGCATCCGAGAAGCAGTGCTAACCAAAGGCAAAGTGGGTCGAAGACAGACCAGATAGATTATAAGAGAGGAAATGCGGACGGTGTTGTCGTTTGCATCAACCGTAATCACTAAAGTGTTTAGGAGAAAAATGAGATCTCATTAGAGAAAAGTAGTCGTATGGTAGTGCTAGGGAGTGTAAGACCAGCAATTAGCAGAGTAGGAGAATTGAAGGAAAAGTGGTAACTGCACAATGATAGGAAATAGCATAGTACATCAGTATGCTCTGAATAGAGATGTTACACTCTTTTTTTTCGCTGTACAAGACTCCTCAGTAGGGCAGATCGCTGACTTATTTATGTGCTGGCCACCGCAAGTCATTGTGTGGCCATATACGCATTCGAATCGCCTCCCGTGGAAGTAGAATGCGAAAGGGATCCAGTAAGCCCCAGTCTATACTTGCGCCGCTGCGCGGCGCGGCGCCATGGTCGGGATAGAAATCGACCGAGCGGCGCGAAAAGACGATATCTGTGGTGATCATGGTGCCGCGCCGCGTGGCGGCGCAAGTATAAACTAGGGCTAACGCCGTCCTTTATCCTTGTTATCCTTTATTTATTTATGCACCACAGAGAGTCCATTCCAATTCATCAAATACGTTAGAATCCTAATACAAATAAAAGGATAAAGGACGGCGTTACTCAATCCTTTTGGGATGCGCCACGCATTCTACTTCAACGGGATCTCGTGAAGGCGACTCGAATGCGTATTTGGCCATGCAATGGATGAACAATTCAGCGCTTTATCCTTCCCAGACACGTCCGGTAGCATTTCACCGACCCCGGAGGGATGAAAGGTTTGGTTGGCCTCTTGAAATTCGAACCAGGAACCTGGTGTCGGGTGCGTGCGACAGTCGGTACCTCCCTCGACTTTGCTACATGCTCCCGTTTAATATATTAATAAGAATGAGATAGAATACAATGAGATATAGAAGAAAACAAAAACAGGGGAGTGAAGCGTATCTATAGTTTACACCTTCTTAACCGCCAGCCAAAAAATAGCCGATTAATATTATGTTCGATTTATTTGAATTTCGAGCATCACTGCATTCATTTCTAAGGTTTTCTAACAGAACAGAAACTGAATAGTCTAAGAAATAAGGATAGCGTTAGGGTCGAACTTCGTAATTTCTACTAAACGAGCTGCATTATTAAGAAAGACATTCACCAATAACAATTCCGATGTGACACAAAAGTGAAAAAAAAAGCCATCACGAACTTCAAGCATAAGTGAGCCATGAATATCATGAAGGAGATGGTCTAGAGATAGTGAGAACTGTGCAATCAAATCTCATATCAAAAATCAGAAAAAGAATTCCACGAAATCATAAAAAAAAAAACTCTTGCAAACTCAACACCGCTACGATACCTCTGAACATTTCAATGCGCTCTTCAACCACTTCGCGGCAACGTCAGATGATGCCGTCCGATACCTATTTGTATGGTTTCGGGCGATGCTAAACGAGCATTTTCCCTAGTTCTCTGGAACAACTTCCTCGGTTCCCATCAATATACAGTGATTAATCAACAGGTGGTGGTATCTTGGAGTAGCCTTATCGAAAAAAGACATTTACCAATAACAATCCCACAAGTGAAAATAGCGCCTTGCCGCGAAGCGGTTAGCGGCCTTAACCCATCAGAGGGGCGACCCATTTACAGCTGCACTTTTTGTCTGTCCTTTAACAATGAGAAAGAATGTCCTCATCGCAGTTAGCAGACAAAAAGTGCTTCGAACAGGCGAACCTTGAACACCATGCACTATCTACGATGTGGAGGTGTACTAAATAGTTGTTCATGAAGAAACGCTGATATGCGACGAGAGTCAGGACGGAGCTATCAGAGTTACAAAACTTAAACTACAGTTCAGATCTACGGACGAAAGCGTCCCTTCCTTATAGATGAAGAAAATTAGAGTTCTCGCAATGATGTTCTGAGACTGAAAGGTGAACCATTTGCCTTTTAAAATGACCCCTGGAGCACTGAAACCCTGTGGCACCTACACAAAACCGGAATCGATGGAACCGTAAACACATTCGAGTCAATAGTCTCCGATGTAGATGAGTTTCCCCAGTGCCCATCCAGTAAAAGCGGATCAACACTGGGAAAGCTCATCTGCATCCGAGGGGGATCAATACACCAGCGTGCCCTCATGAAAACAGCTGATTGAAAAGAGACATATATGCTGGAGAACAACAACGTTTACGCACAATAAAGCCAACCAAACCGTTCTACGCCTCATGAAGGGATGGAGCTCTTTAATGATGGTGAGTTCGATAAAGGATAGAGATAATGGACTGCATTACTCAATCCCTTTTGGGACGCGAGACGCACTCTTCTTCTATGGGACGACGTGGAGGTGATTGGCATGCATATTTGGCCATACGGTGACTCGTGGTGGAAAGCCGATTATCAAGTCAGTGCTTTATCCTTCGCAGACAAGTTCGACACCAACTCGCCGACACCGGAGGGACAGAAGGCTTGGTTGGCTTGGGAAGGAAATCCGTACGAAGAACTTGGTACTGGGTGCACACGATAGCCGACGCCTCCTCCGACTGCGTTACATGAGCTCTGCATGGATCTATCGAAGATGAGGAATGGGGATCGCCAAAATGGCAGTGTACTTCCGCCAACTGCCGTTCACTGCGAAATAGGAACCATTAAAGAGTGTAGCCACGAAATGCAGGTCATTTACTTATTTATGAGGGATTTGGAGGTGCAAGCCATCTTTTGCAACAAAGAAACAACTACATAAGAAAAAACGAAGGAAAACTCAATATCGCCCTCGACAGCGACATATCTTATAAATAGTAAAATGAGATAAAACGTTTGGGCCTGTTCATACTTCGCGACAAGAGCGACTTGTCGCCCGTGAAAAATATGCATATCGATAAAAACCGAGCGCGCGCCGCCGAAAAGTGTTCATACTCGAGCGCCGGCGCTGTCGCTCCAGTAGCTCTTGTCGCTGCGCACGCCGCGCTTTAGAAAGTAAGCCATGCTACCAGGACGATGTTTCTCAAACCAAATGAGATGTATAGCAAATCTACACGTTTCTAAATGAGAAAACACCCAAAAATAAAGTGTATTCTTCAATAAAACTATATAATGGGCATTCTTTACTTATTTTATCTTCCAGAGCTTATAGAATTATACCAAGGACGTGTAAGTGAAAAAGATAGACACGGATACATACCTGAATAGGGAATTATAATTGCCTCGTTACGTACACCTCGGTGCAAAATTATAGGTTCACATATCTTGCATATCTTATCAATGCTGGATACCACGTACACGTACGTACTTTATTGAAGAAGTACCGAATAGAGAACGGTACAAAATATAGGTTCACTTCATGAAAAAATGATTAATCACAAAAGTACCTACAGACAAAGAAAGAATAGTACTTCTTAACTCACCTTTGTTGTAAACAACATCGAGAACACTATTTGGGATACTACTAGCAAGGTTATCAGTAACAGTCTGTTCTACATTGGTCCATGCATCAAGTATAGCGTTCTTCAGGTCAGAAACCGAAAAGCCCTACGCACACTTTTGCGGCAAGCGGCAGCCCTATCTTTAAGCATGGGGCAGAGACACAGAATCGCCGCGCGAGGGAAAACTCCCAGCCCGGGCTGGCGCTGATGTGCCGCCTACGCGGCAGCGGCAGTAATCCCTCAAGGCATTGTTGCCGCATTGCCGCGTTGGAGATTGAGGGAGCGGGAGGAGTGCCGCGTGAATTCTAGCCTGTTCTGACCCCTGCCGCGTTCGCGGCTGCCGCAAAAGTGTGCGGAGGGCTTGAGAGGTTTCATTTTTGTACACTTTGTGTACAAGAATGCACCGCAAGTTCTCTATCGGGATGAGATCTGGAGAACAACTAAACAACTAGGTCACTCCAAGAGTTGAATTCTGATGGAGTTAAGCCGATCTGTACTTGACTGGGATACGTGTATGTATGCATTGTCTTGCCGAAAAACAAGGTTGTGCCTACGAAATCGTCTGAAATATAGCAGAAGGTGATCTCCGAGCAATTTCTGGTAGTTTTCACCGTGCATCCTACACGAGACGAACTCCAAGGCATTAAGTCCGTATCCAGAAAGTGCTGTCCAAAACATGAGATTTCCACCGCCGAAGTTGCTCCTGGAGAATACTCGCTGCTCTTTCCCCAGATCTCTCCAGTAGTGTCTGTATCCATCGGATCCATCAAGATTCCACTTCTTTTCGTCGGTGAATACCGCCTCCTTGGACGGCCAGCTTTCGATTTTTGCTTGTAGGCTTCCGTGTTCTTCAGAAAGCGATTGATGCAGCTCAACGACCTTCCTAGTTGAGCTACGGTTTTCCTGTTTGAAAGGCCGGCCGCATGAAGAGCATCGACTTGAGCTTGCTCACATGTAGAAATCTTGGAGTTCTTTGCCATTGTATCGATTGATAGCATTGATGCTTTTCGTAACATTATTGACCTATTAATACCGAGTTTTGAAAATGGTGAGCTTGGGAAATTTTCTCAAGTGAACCTGTACATATTTATTCGGAACTTATTCAATAAAACTTCGTTGTGTGCAACACTGATAAGAAGGTTTTCGCGCGCAAATAGGGTCCGGGGGTCACCTTATAAAAAGTGTCACCAACACCAAGAAAACGAGACAAGGCACACTGATAGTAAAGAAAACAAACAAATAATGCTGTAGCTGTGTTCTGTGCTCTCCTCCGCGTCAGCGGAAGACAGCATAGATTTAGGCAGGGGAAGGGACTCCAGGGTGTGGCTCAAGTGACGCATTCGTGTTAAAATTGCCTACATTCTGGAGTTCCCTCCCTTGTCCAATTAGGAAGCACATAAGACGCGGATCTAAAATCGAAACGAAGAGATAAGACTGCATTTACATTCTCTGTATGTAGCTACTCGCCACGCCAGCCCGCCGCGCCACGCTGCGGTGACCCCTCCCCCCCCCCCCCCCCCCCGGACCCTATGTGCGCCGGTTTTCGATAGTGAAGAATACGATGGTAGCATCATAGATCCTCGGTAAGGGGTTCTTCGGGACTAATAGACAAATCGGGGGGTGAACCTATAATTTTGCACTGGGGTGTATATTGAATCCTTTCAATCCAATTCTAGCCGTCTTGGACCACTGTGTTGATAGAAATCTGCATTGATCGAGTTTTCCTCTGCGGTCTGACAAAAGAGATTTCGGCACTAGTTAAAAGTTCCGCCTCCATCGACACGACTTCCATCGAAAAAATTTCGCTGGAACTCTGTCTAGGCTGGCTATTTGGGATGCGCGAATCCGACATCCGTTCTTCACGACTCGGTGGGAGGCCACCCATACCCCGATTTTGCTGAAACCTCATCTAGGAGGGTTATTTGGTGTGCTGATCACAAATCTGGCTTCCGTTTCATAAGCGTCAATATCTTAAAAAAGACTTCTCACCTTGAAAGAAAAGCTGGCAGAGGTGCGGTGGTGAGAACGATGCAATGAGAACGAAACGATGACAAGTTTTTATTGATAAATATTGTGCCTAAAAATAACAAAAACTTCCTGAGATGTATCAGCGGAGGAGCAAAAAGGCAAGGAAAGCGTACCTCAAGGAATACTCTAACAAAAAAAGGGGGGTTAGCAGGGATACAATGACGGAGCCTGATCCCAGAAATTGAGCAGGTCAAGCTTCTCGTACAAATCCCTTAATCTGAAGTCACACAGTTCAGCTTGACGTCGATTCCTTTGCAGAGCTTGAAGTACCATGGTTGCAGCGTATTCAACGAACGACTCGAAGCAGCAGTCACTCATTTTCTTTTTTCTCGCCAATACCGCGGATTTCGTAACTCGGGAACGGACCATTTACCCAAACCAACCTCAACCTGCCGGCAGAATTTTTAAGAATGTAATCCTGTGCCCTCCTGTATGTGCACTGTCCAGCAGAATCGTGGAAAACGATGTCAGATTAGCGATCAGCACCCCAAATAAGCCCCTAGACAAAGTTTCAGCGAAAAAAGAATTTCGACCGAAGTCGTATCGGTGGAGTCGGAACTTTTAACTAGTGCCGAGATTTCTAGCCTCAACTATGTTTAGTAGAAACAACCCCTAATCAAGCCGACGCTCGCATGCAACGAATTGTTGTTCGCTATCCAGTTCATAATCACTAGACAACGAATATAAAATCGCTTAGACAACACCGCAAAGGATAACGAATGACGGATAGCTCGCTCCTCAAAGATGGTGACAATGAAGCGCCGGGCACGCTCGTCACGTACCGCAAATGTTGAGCAGTTCGACAGTTTTTGCTCGCCCGATTTTTCTCGCTAAGCAATTCCAGAGCCCATTCCCACGCTGTCCAACTGTCACCTAGGGCAGACGATATATTCGCGTTACCAGCCGTCTCTCTGGGTCAGACGTGGCTAAATGGAATCAGGCTGGTCAGATGCACATCGAGAATCGATTCTATGGTAGAAGCTAATCAAAGCCTTAATTCGAACGGGATCGTTGAGTTAGTATAAAAGCTAAAAGGATAAATGAAGAAAGGATAAATGGTACGTTCAAGACTCCAGAGGTCGAGGAGAGTTCGAAAAAAAGCCGCCGCCTAAACTTCTCCAGGGGATTACTTAGGGTGCTGATCACGAATCTAGCATCCGTTTTTAAAATTTCGGCTGTTTACGGTAGGTTACGGGAGGTACTGCTGACTAAGGTTGCCAAGGTCATAATCTCCGATTTCACCCAAACTTCGTCTTGGACTATTTGGGGTGCTAATCACAAATCTGACATTCCTTTTTCGTCGTTTTACGATGGAGTGTGGCAGGGGGCCTGTTCATACTTCGCGACAAGAGCGACAAGAGCGACTGGGGCGACGGATGTAGTGTGGTGTAGTAAATAATTACGCATTTCACACCACATTCGTCGCGGACGAAGTGTGGAGTACGCAATTATTTATGTGCACCACACTATGTCCGTCGCCTCCAGTCGCTCTTGTCGCTCTTGTGGCGAAGTATGGACAGGCCCTAGGTTGCGGTAGGTACAGGTGACTGAGGTGGTCGAGATCACAACCTCCGATTTCGTTTAAGCTTCGGCTCGGCGGGTTATTTGGAGTGCTGATCACGAATCTGACATCCGATTTTCGTGTTATGCTCGAGTTTAGGAAAAATCGGTAACCATGACCTTGGGCACTCGTGCCTACCGTAACCAACCGTAATTGGCCGAAATTTCAAAAATGGATGTCAGATTCGTGATTAGCATCCAAATACCCCCCCCCCGCTCTAGGCGAAGTTTAGGCGAAACTTTTTCGACCTCTCCTCGACCTCTGGAGTTCTAGGCGGGATTCATCAACGACTTACAGCATTTTAATAGAGAAACTTACAACCGAAATCCCTGATAGCGCGGGTTATCAAGCGATATGGTGGGCGATAAGCCGCGTTATCTGAGTTTTCCGCTGTGAATTCTCTGTTATAGTTTGAAGCACAAAGTACTGAATGTTGCTGTTGTATTAGGCGATGTTCAGAGCTACATCGTGGCGCGCCCCGACCCAACTATAATCTACCAGATCGACGAATCGTTCTGTCCGTTCAATATTGGTGCTTACTATTTCGTCGCGTCGCACTGCAATGCTGCTCCCCTTCAGCTAAATCCCTTTAGACACCAAGTCCACTCTGGGGAATTGTCCGCCATTCATGCTCGACGTGTCTCACAGGTCACGTCACGGAAGCGCCTTAACGACAGTTACGTCGCAGTGGTGTCATACACCTCTTCAACACGCCTTTATAAGTAAATTCCAACTCATCAGTCACGTTCGACGGCTGAGGAGTACCACGGAAAGCACTTCGACCGACAAAGGAAGGTCGTACCACGGAACGCTGAGGATTCCGGGACGTAAGGGATCGAGGGGGGGGGGGTCACCATGGACTCAGTGGACATTAGTCTTGGTAGGAAGACGCGTGCATGTCCATTTACATCGGAAACGGCCTAGCTCAGTTCACCATAGGTGTAGACCACAACGGGTCCGCATAAGTTTTGCCGTTTCGTACAGCACAAAACGTTGTGCAGGGTTGCCCTACATGGTGAACCCCCCCCCCCCCCCTTTGAACGTATTTGCACCGATCTGGGAATAAACGACGGAAACAGAGGTTGAATAGGGCGGAATATCGCGCTACCGTGCAATTCTAGTTGGTGGTGGCCGCTCTTAAACGATTTCATAAGAACTGATTGTGCTCAGTTTTTAAGTACATTGAACTTTTCATCCTCAGAAAACAACTGCCCTAACAAAATCAGAATAAGTGATACAGAAACCTGAGAATGTATGCATAACATTTGTGAGCTAGGTGAGGACACTTGAAAATGATTAGGAAGTCAAGCAGATTGTCTTGCCTGTGACCAAAACGTTGATTGATGGTGTCTTGGCCTATTTTATTTTTATTTCACAAATGCTTTTCAGATGCCTGGAAATGATGTGTTCTCGCTGCAGATTTAGTCAAAGGCTCCTCCATTAGTAGATTTGCGCCGAAAATGGTCTTCTTCAGGTCCCCTCCCCCGAATAGGAACTCGGAAACTGAGTCTATCTGGGCAACAGGTTGGCGCAGCTTATTATTTCTACATGTTGTTGCAGATTCATTGTGTTTCGTGGTGTCCGGAAATCGTTCGAGGCTGGCCACTACCAACTGGGCTTGCACCTGCGCCACTGACGTCTTGACGCTTACGTGTACAGACGGGTGGGAGACGCGGATTACCAGTCCAGCATAGCTGACGTCATGCTGTTGGCGTCATGTGACGTGTCCCAAACGCGCGGCGGACGTGTCGGGAATCCCCGCAGTCAATTGGTGTCCAAACGGATCAAGCCCTCCCCTTCGCGCTGTTTGTAGTTTGTTCGTATAAAATAGTTTCCTTTCGATTCAAAAACAAGGATGGGGCCCGCAACGTCAACTGGAATAGATGCAGATTTCTTCTTCACGAACCCTCAACTTGCTCAAATTGTATTTTCGTGTCAGCTGCTATTGTTCAAGTGCTTTACAAATGAGTGAGATATCTTCACCGATGAGGTGACTCACTTCACAATTGATACTGTTTGGCAGTAATACTTCACAAGAGTACCCGCCTCCTACATCATGAACATTTTGTTGCTCATTACTTTCCACAGCGTTACCGCGATACTCCGCCTAGAGGCGCAATAGATAATTTTATTCGCGATTAAACAGCCAAAGGCAGCGACGAGTTGACTGACACGAGTTGACTGACACAAGCTGCTCCATCCCAAAAGGGATGGAGCAGCTCTGCCCTTTGGCCTTAGAAATGAACGAGTTTTCCTAAGGCGACCGTCGTGGGACCACTTAAACTCTTCCCCTCTGGCACTCGTGATCTACTTGGTGAACGAGCAAATAATAAGGGCAAATTTTGATAACTATGATGGTGGTGATAAATTTCGACACAATAAAGGATCTTATCATGTCGTTCGAGCTTCATGCAACCCATAAACTGAGCAAGAGTCCATGGAATCTAAAAACGGAATACAGAGAAACTGCCACTCTCGCAACTGATCCTTGCACCAATAAATCGGTGCGTTATCACAACGCTAGCGCGAGGAAAACCGGATTTTTTTCGAAAGAAAAGACACAACAATAGTACATCGAAGAAATGTTGAGACCGCAGAGATCTCACGACCAAAGCCGGATATGAGAGCCGGAAATACAGTTCAAATCTCCATAAACATCCCGTTCTATGTGTAGAAACTTTAAAGCGAAAGTTTCGCCGGAGTATATTGGAGGCGGAAATATTCCGTTTGGATTCGAGCCAAAACACCATGGGGCGCCAGAATCTGAATAGAGCAGCGTTGTATCGAACGGCGCGAATACAAATGCCGATTTCTACCCTGAACAAGGGTAAGGAAAACCAGGAGGGAAGTAAGAGGTCGTAGCTTTCCTGAAGTGCTACTTTGCACTCGAGCTCCGCTTACGATTTTTCAGTCGCAAGTCGTTTTCGGCGCGTGGTAACGCAAACAGAGGAGGCGCCGGTTGTCGTGTGCATCCAATTCTAGGTTCCTCTGTCGGATTTCCCGTTCAGGCCAACCAAGCCTTCCATACAGCTAGGTCGATGAATTAAAACCAGACTTCTCTTGGAGGATGAAGCGCTGACCCGTCCATCGGTTGGCCATCGCAATGTACAGACCAAATACGCATTCAGGATCGCCTGTGCGATATCCCATAGAAGTGGGATGCGTGGCGCATCCCAAAAGGGATGGAGCAGCTCTGCTCTTTAGCCTTTATTCTTTGATTTCGCGAATGAGGTACTTGGATAGATTTTAAAATGTACAAGCTGGGATGCTGAATGCAAATGAAAAACGGTGACTGGGTTCTTGAAACACAACTATTGTTAACGATGCTTCGCAGGAGGCTTCAGCTTTCACGAGAACGAGGTAAATTTAAGGGGAAGAAAACCGCTGTAGAGGAATACGTAAAGTGCATACTAATAGAATGAAGATGAATGAGATGCAAATAGAATGAAGATAATGAGAAAAAGAGAAAGAACAGTTACGAGCAGATGCAGCTAAAAATGAAAAGAAAATCAGTATCTATCAGGAATAAGAGACGGGACTCTGACTCCTTCACAACGGCGATAAAAACTGAAAGTAAACTAGTCTACACATGAAGGAAATACTGTGAACAGGCTGGTCTAGGAGAGAACTGTTCTTGCAAATTCGTTTCCGAAAGAGGGCACATTGTTTACATTTTTCTTTCTCTTTCTCTCTTCTCCTCCTTTTCCTTCCAGGAATGAATGATGAATCTGTGTATTCTTGTTCATTGCCTGCATTTTATCGATTGATTTTGAGTAACATCGGATTAGGACTGCAAGTTGGGTAGCTAGCAATACTATAGACAGTTATTTCGTAAGTTTTCTACGCACACTATTATAATAAACTCGCACCTAATTATTAAGGAACAGTCTGCACTACTTAAAGTTGCTATTTCACTAACACTAATTGCTTTTTCCTTCTTGTTCAGCAAATCTTTGTTGAGTGTACAAAATAAATACACAAACATTTTTCGTTAATGTTCCGGTATTGACACATTGCTAGTGTATCGCTACCATTATTTATGCTTGCTGCTATGCTTTGAGCACGTCCTAGGACGTTTATTTATTTATTTATTTATTTATTTATTCAAAACGTAAGCATGATTAACGATTCACACGTAAAACAAATGAGAAAAAGGAACAAGTTCTACTAAAAAAAGTCACAAAATAGCAACCAGAAGTACATAGATAAGAGACATTTGGAACTCTGAAAGCAGCTATGAACAGAATTTAGTCAATAGCAATTTCTTGAAGACACGAATGGATAAGCACAGGAGATTGACGTGTTCTGCAAGCAGAGAGTTGAGCTCCCGCAGCCTTCTATATACCAAAAACGAGGATCTGATCGTGGTTTTTGTAGTGGGAACCTGCACACGGAACCTACTTTGTTTTCTTGTTCTTACCGGAGCCTACTTCGTCTTGCTCTTATCGGCACCTACTTCTTCTTGTTCTTACTATTTGACCACCGAAAAAGTGTGAAGGGCTTATGTGAAGTTTGCCCGAGTGAATCTTAAACAGCATTTTGAGACCAGCAACCTCCTTCTACGCACCAAAATTTTTAGTCCAAGTGTCCTATTTCTTTCTCTGTATAAAGGATAAAGGTTAAAGGACGGCGTTATTAAATCCCTTTTGGGATGCGCCACGCATTCTACTTTTACGGGATATTGTGGAGGCGAGTTGAATGCGTATTTGGATATACAATGACTTGCGGTGGCCAGCCGATGAACAAGTCAGCGCTCTATCCTTCGCAGACAAGTTTGGTACCAACTCACCGACCCCGGAGGGATGGAAGACTTGGTTCGCCTGGGCGGGAAATCCAAACCAGGAACCTGGTATCGGGTGCACGCGACAGTCGGCGCTTCCTCCGACTGCGCTACGCGCGCTCCTTTCTCTGTATATGTATAAAAAATAAATAAATGTGTCCTTTTTGTGATTGTAACTGTGCTAGGCTTCTCACGTATTGCCATGTTGCCTTATGCAATCGTAATGAAAAATAACAATGACAATAAATAAAGATAAAAGGATGAAGGACAGCGTAACTCAATCTCTTTTGGGGTGCGCTCCGCGTTCTACTTCTACGCGATGTCATGGAGGCGATTTGATTGTGTACTTGTCTATACAATGACTTGCAGTGGCCAGCCGATGAACAAGTCAGTGCTATATCCCGCCCAGACAAGTCTGGTATCAATTCTCCGACACCGGAGTGATGGAAGGGTTGGTCGGCTGGTTGGCCTAGGCGGGAAATCCGAACCACGAACACGGCACCGAGCGCCCGCAACAGGCTGCACCTCCTCCGACTGCGCCCATAAAGGATAAAGGATAAAGGACGGCGTTACTCAATCCCTTCTGGGATGCGCCAGCGCATTCTACTTCTACGGGATGTCGTGGAGGCGACATGAATGCGTATTTGGTCATACAATGACTTGCGGTGGCCAGCCGATGAACAAGTCAGCGCTTTATCCTTCCCAGAGAAGTCTGGTACCAATTCACCGACACCGGAGGGATGGAAGGCTTGGTTGGCCTGGGCGGGAAATCCGAACCAGGAACCTGGTATCGGGTGCACGCGACAGTCGCGCCTCCTCCGACTGCGCTACACGCGCCCACTGCGCCTATATAAATAAATAAATAAATAAAAATTTGCTTCCCTTTTGGAGCGATACCACCCCCGACTAGGATAGAACCGAAAACCACTCGAGCACAACGAAGTAGAGCAAATCGAGTGAAGATTAAACCACTAGTTATTGCAAATATCGTGCAGCCAGGCATTAAAAAACTGCTACCCGAACCAGTTGGCCATTATATGGTCAGTTCCTTATTTCAACCACGAAGAAATTGATTAGAGGGTCCTATCTGCTTCTTCTCATGCACAAGAGTGAAGGCGTTTCTGGAGACTCGACCAGGACTCGAGGAAGTGATCCACTTATTCATCGGAACGCGTTGGATACGAGTGATCCTCTGAATTGAGGAAGCGAACGGGTCAGAGAGCAGAAGGGTCAGTCGGCTGCACCGCGCTGAGTTCGGATCAGCAGCAGTGCAGCCGCCGGCCGCTGAAATGTCGCGGTGCTGGGCTGTTGCGAGTCGCGGCGTCCGTCGGGGAAGGAAGCAAAGGGCAAGCGGCGGTCAGCAGCGCCGCCCGCTCCGTTGTAGAAGCCGCGAACACGTGCCCTTTGTTGGGACTTTACACCGGGTACCGGCTTCAGTGCTGAGTACCATAGTTGTGCCTTTGAGAAATTTCATCGAACGAATGAGTGAATGAATAAATTCGACGTCGAAAATGTTCGGTCGATTGTTCGAGTTTATTCGCTCATCAATTCCCTCGAATGATCGAAAATTTCCCCATTTTTCATTTATTCGAATAATCGAATAAACTAAGTCGATTTATTTGTTCGAATAATCGAATCGGATATTTTGAGCTCGATGTAGAGAATCTTAAAATGATGGAGAGACTTGTTCAGAATGGATGATCGTACAGGAGAATAAGTAGAAGCAAAGGCCAACTGATGCTCCTGTAGTTATTAGTAACGAATAAATAAATAAATAAAGGTGCATGTTGCAAAGGTGAGCAGCATTGGTAGATGGGAGCGCGCCAGCCAATAATAACCAAGCTGAGCACAGACGGAGCACATGCATCCGATCAGGGTACCGAGTGTATACGCCCTCTCTGAATGGCAGACCCATTCGATGCGTCTGATTGGATGGGCGTTCACATCTCCCAACGCTGCCCGTCTTCGCGACATATACCAAGAATTTCACTTATGGTTAGTCTGAACTCTCCAATCTTATCCCTCGAGATATGGAGTACTAACGGCAAGCTGAGGTTTCTTCTTTACTGGGAAAAGAACAAGGATTTCTCTAAAAAAATAGTTGTTTAATATGAAGACCAGATCACAATCAACAGTGGAAAATAGTTTGAGAAGCATTTGTGGAGGAAGTCAACGTTCTCCTACGATTGCGAAGTTTCTGGGCAATATTCAGATGACCACTTTGTAGCTGGGACGAACTGGTTACCGTTCTCCTTGGCGGACAATATCCTGTAGTTCGCATGACGACTCCAGGGTCTCACATATGGATAGGCTCCCGTCTCCCTGCTTCGAACTTCTCTAAAGTGAGATTTGGACCACGTGGCCTGCCATGGCGTGTGGATGCTATCCTGCTCAATCCTCCACTTCGAGGTTTACGCACACCTTTTGTGAGCAGTTGTGTTGATAAGTGGATAGCTGACTAGGGCTGAACACGCTTAATTTCAAGTGGCCGCAAAAATGAATTCTAAGACACTGTGAATAGAGTATGTGATATCGAAACGGACAGGAAAAGGAATTGAGGTTTCTCATGAGCAGGTTACCTAGATCTCTTCCATAAGAATAAAGGCTAAAAAGGTGTCAATCATCAATCAATCTCGTTAGGGATGCGCCACTCATCCTACTTCTACGGAATATCGTGGGCCAGTTTGAGTACGTATTTCTTCAATAGCATGCGGTGGGCAGCCGATAGACAAATCAGTGTTTTACCCTCAATTACAAATCTGATATCTACTCTTTGATGAATGGAAAGCTTGGTTAGCCTGGGAAAGATGTCGATGGATACCACAGCGTAACTCCTAGTCAACACAAGCTTTTGGTATGCATTCAAAGAATAACTGCAGAAAAGCTAGGCAAAACATAAATGCACATACTAGAAAACGTGCGTCGAGCGATCATCGATGTATTCCTGTAAATAATGTTGGGTGAGCGTACTGTATTTAAGCCACAGTAGTAGTTGCACGATATACTGTAAGACCTCCTAATATACTGTTTAGACAAATGCCACACTTTCAGTGAGTGCTCATTCCCCTCGTCGCCTTTTATTGTTCTACCAGTCGTTCAGCGCCGACGACTAGTTGGGGGCTTCGCCCTCAAACCCCGAGAAAAGAACTCCGAGCATTTTCTTTTCCCAACTTTTGAACCTTCACACTTTCATTGCGATAAAAACCTGGTCTTACTATATAGAGTTATTACTACGGCGAAGCCGTTGGGAAGGTCGCACTGACGGCTTCCCTGTCGGCCGCACTGACGGCTTCCCAACGGCTTCGCCATAGTAATAACTTCTCATCATTAACCTTAGCTGCAGCCTATGTCACGGTTTACGCAGGAAGAACACCTTAACTGCGTTGATTGCGGCAAGTTAGAAAGAAACAGAAAAAATAAACGTCATCATGTATAATTTGATCAATATCTATTGATGGTGATCGATACCTCAAAAACAAACTTCAGATTCGTGTTTAGCGATCTCGATTAACCCCAAGGCTGAGGTTTCGTGCTTCTTGAACGCCATCTTCAAAAAATCGATAATATCGATCGATATCAATTGGTCGACTTCAGATTCGTGTTCAGCTACCTCGATTACCCCCAGGGCTGAAGTATCATCCCGCTTGAATGCCATCCTCAAAAAATCGATAATATCGATCGATATCGATTGCCCCCCCCATGCTGTGAACGCCTCCCGTCGATGATCATCTAAATCCCCAGGCACGGTTGCCGACGTGTTCGGCACGTCTACGGCTCGCCATGCATGGTTGCCGACGTGTTCGGCACGTCTACGGCTCGCCATGCACGGCTGCCGACGTGTTCGGCACGTCTACGGTCCGCCATGCACGGTTGCCGACGTGTTCGGCACATCTTCTGAATCCCTGCGCTCGTTGAACGACGTCTTCAGCACATCTTCTGGATCCTGACGCACAATCGCCCATGGTTAAGCTGGAATAAAACCCGGCTGACATACGCGGCACTGCCGTGGGCATCCCTTGGCTTCGCCCCCCGCCCCTCGTGACGGACATGTGACATTAGCCGATTATACATAGGTAAGACAAGAACGCCTGTTGAACTACATCGGTGACACGTCTTCTGAATCCGAACGTCTGTTGCATGACATCGGCTAGACGTCTTCTAAATCAGGAAGCTTGTGACACGTCGGTGATACGTTTTCTGAACTCGAACGCCTATTGCACATCGCCGGTGACACATCTTCTTAATCAAGACGCCCCTTGCGCGACATCGGCGGCGAGTCATCGCCTTCGAACCCAAACGTCCATTGCACGATGTCGGCCACACGCCTGTGATACGTCGTCGACGCACAACGTCGTCAACATATCCACTGAATCAGGACTCCCGTTGCGTGACATCGACGACACACCAGCGGTTCCCATGCGTTGTGGCACTCTTGCATTTCAGTTGACTATCTAATAGCTGAGGAGTTTTTTTGCGCATTGTTTCAGCCGTATGTGCTTCGCCGTTCGAAGAGCGCAGAATCCAGCTGCGGAGTCCCCTGAGCGACGAAAGCAGTTTGCACACGAGCAGCTTGGATGGCACCCACCCTGGGATCCCTTCCCTAGTGTGAACCCGGCGGAGAGTCGTTGGATACACCGCCCCAGAAAGGGGCGGGGCGAGGGGCGCGCCGAGGACAAGATGTCCGGGCCTTCACATGGAGGCATCACATTTCTAGTCACTTCCCTTGGCGCTGCAGCTCGATCCTGAGCTGATTTTGTTCTCGAGACAAGAGTCAGAATCTTGTTCACCATATTTGGAGGAAAAGAGTTTTCAGGTGCAGCACCAAGGGTTTCTTCAGGTCCCGCCACATTGCTCAGTACTAAGGCGTCGTCCGCTTTTCTGACAAGTACAGCAACATCTTCAGACTTGACAACATCTGGAAAATGAGTTCTCGAGATGCGCTCACCAGACGTCTGCTACCAGCTGTTAGGTTTTTGGACGACGTCACGACAATTAACGATGGTTTCGCGCGCAGCAAACTTGTCCAAATAGAGCGGCGCGGGCAGGGCGGGAAGTGGGCGGCGGGCAGCAAGGTGTACCGAACGACCGCCCCCCGTGTGAACCCAGATCCGCATTCCCTGAGCCACGAAAGGTTCGCATGTGTAACACTAAGCATGAAGAATTTCGCGCGCCACCGCCAACGCACGCCTATATGATACGGTAACCATTCGGGGGTGTGTTCGCCAGGATCGTGCTTGTAGTGTATTATTTTACAATAAGAACTTGGGTGTAAGGCTAGAGCGATTAGCCATCTTCTTTCTTCTTCGCAGTCTCCATAGATCTTCTAAAATGAAATTTTGAGCAAGGTTACTGAAGCAATATTACTTCTGGAATTCACCTGGGCTTGTTTCACATAGGAAAGTTTTAGGTTGGGAAGGAGATACAAGATCGACTCCTATCTAGCCCTGCATCAGAATTTGCAGACCCTATGTTAGGAAGTGTATACAAAATCACTTTCGCTGCGATAGTGTTTCACATTCCTAGCCTTTCCCAAGAAGTCTCCTGTGGAGCTGAATAGATAGAGCTCGAATTTTGCGATGGCGGCTATTCTTCCTTCGCTGCGCCGCGAGCGGTCGCATCGCGGACACGTGGCAAACGTGGAAAACGAGGTCAGCGCGGTCAGTCGATGTGGAAGACAGCCGATGGTCGGTCGGTGGCTGCTCACTGCTCCGTGGACTCTCCCTGAGCGACGAAAGCAGATTCCACATGGGTAGTTTGGATGGCACACACCCTGGAGTCCCTCCCCTAGCTTGACTGAGCGACGAAAGCAGTTCCCACAGGGGCAGTTTGGATGGCACACACCCTGGAGTCCCTTCCCTAGCCTGATTCTGCGCTCGAAGAGCACAGAATCCATCCGCGGACTCTCCCTGAGCGACGAAAGCAGTTCCCACATGGGCAGTTTGGATGGAACACACCCTGGAGTCCCTTCCCTAGCCTGATTCTGCGCTCGAAGAGCGCCGAATCTATCCGCGGACTCTGCCTGAGCGACGAAAGCAGTTCCCACATGGGCACTTTGGATTGCACACACCCCGGAGTCCCTTCCCTAGCCTGATTCTGCGCTCGAAGAGCGCAGATTCCATCCGCGGACTCTCCCTGAGCGGCGAAAGAAGTTCCCACATGGGCACTTTCGATTGCACACACCCTGGAGTCCCTTCCCTAGCCTGATTCTGCGCTCGAAGAGCGCAGAATCCATCCGCGGACTCTCCCTGAGCGACGAAAGCAGTTCCCACAGGGGCAGTTTGGATGGCACACACCCTGGATGCAGCGAGAACCCCAGCTGCGCACTCCCGCTGAGCGCGCACAGCTATGAAGGAAAGATTTCGTGCTCTGTCGCAAAGATGCGTGAGAATATTGCGGCGGGTGCGTGCGTGCGATGAGCGCTCGCGGCGTAGCGAGGGAAGAATAACCGCGATCGAATTTTGTTTGATTGTCCACATTCCCTTCCCGCCATTCTCGCATTTGAGAGAATGGATGTCGACAACTGGTCCTACCTTAGTCTGGAGGGGAAACCGTAAAGCGTCAGCTACGTTTGTCATCCTATACTACACGACCACATCTTCTGAATTTAAATAAAAGCCCGCGAATAATGGGACATCAGCAGAAGCTATTGAAAAAACTCATTGTAGACGGATTGTGGACGCAAATGGTTATATGCCCTCCTCCGATTAGGATAGATCCCGACAACTTTCAAGCTGAATGTCTACAACAGGCCATGAGAGGTAACCGGGTGAGGGTCGAACTTACGAATGTCTTCGCTATTGCGGCGACCTATGTCGCAACGCCGCTACGTCTGCCGACTCCCCGCCTTGACCTGCCGCCAGCGCGACATCCTCCACCGCAGCAACGATGGCATCCAGGCTTGTGGGCAGACGGAAGGTGAAGAAGAACAGGATAGTTTTCTACAACACATGTTACGGGACTGCAAGTGTTTGACATCTATCAATAAGAATACTCTCATTGAGTCTCCTTGTAGTCCTTCTGCTTCACTTCTACCTGTTGTACTCCCTTCACCTACCTTCTTCATGATTATTTTCAGCCGTTCTTATGCTCTTTTACAACAGTTCGCCAACACCTTAATTTTTGCCCTCAGTTTTCCTTCAATAGCTTGGATTCACTTTTCAAAACATTTTCAAGTCCGGCATTGGTATTCGGTATTCGCGGTATTCGCGCGATCCAGTCTTCAGCGTCCTCTCCTAGTTCCTTGCCTATGATCATTAGCTTGGCCGTTCTCTTCGTGACGCAGAAGGCCTTTTCTGACTAAAGGAATCGTAGTTGGAATAATAACAGGACAAAACCAGTGAGAGCTTCATGCACTCGTCGTTAAACGTGAATACTCCGGAACAAAGTGCAAACGAGTTTCCGGACGAGTCTCTGGGCGCGGCGGGAATTTCAAACCGCACTCTCTTTCTCTGCCGCGGTCAGAGACTCAGAGTGACGTGGAGAGAGGGGTTGTGTCGCTTCAGTCGTGACGTAGCGGACATTGCTCAGTGATTTCTAGCGCTGCCGACTTAGTCGCAATTCGCTCGTCAGTTTCCCTCCACATCCCCAATTACCGATAGGTCTACCAAGGAAAGCGAGCTTCATGCAAAGTCGGGAGGAGTAGCTGTCGCGTTTGCGGCAGCGGCTCCCGCACTGGCAACCGTCACCAGTGGCGACGCAGGAGCGGCTAACTACGGCGCGGCGGTGATCGCTGTCGCGGACGCGGTGACCATTCGCACACAAAGGCCGCCCATCATTGCAATTACGGTGCAATTGACAGCGAGCAAGACGGCTGGTGACGTCGTATGGAAGCGGCACCGGCTCCAGCACCACAAATCACCCCCATGGGCGAGGTTTGGGCGAAAATTTTTTTCGACCTCTCCTCGTCCTCTGGAGTCCGTAAAGTACAATAGTGCCAAATTAATTACCCCGATTCTCTTCAATAGAGAAGATAATTAATTAACTTAGTTGTTAGCACAGTACAAGGTAATATATTGTTGTATTTCTACCAATGTACTGACAACTAAGTTTTACCGTTGAAAAAAACACACACTGAACACAAACATTCTTATGAGATCTTTCCACCTCAAGTTGCAAGTGAAAAGATCTCATAACCTGTCGTTTCCAACCTACACACTTGCCTGTTTCCTACTATGCCATCTGTTGCGTATGAAGTCCCTCATCAACCCTAGTGAAACGTGTATCATGGCGTAGTCTTCGATTTCATTTACTTTGCTGTTTTTTTGCTTTGCTTCATTCAACTGAGTTATCGTAGAGTATTTACACACTGAACATCTTGCCTTCAGATTTCATATTTTAGAATGGCTCGTACTAAGGAGAGACCACCGACCGCGGTGAAGACACAAACTGTTCTCCGTAAAAAGCTGGAGGCGAAGAGGCAGCTGCAGAAGAAAGGAAAAGGCGAGAGCACATCAGTGATTGAGCCCAAGAAACGCTGCAGTAGGTTTATCTGTTACGCATATTGATAACACGCTTCTCTACATAAAAGCGTTCCCAAAAATACTTCCTTTACTAAGCAGGACAAGTGGGCTGGTGCCCGCTGCACACCGGCAAGGTATCTTAACACGGGTAAGTTAGATCAGCAAGACCCTGGAGTTCCTTGTTCCCTTTTCTGTGATCTCCTCCGCTGGCGTGGGAGAGAATACAGATACCGTGTTTATGTGGGTGTTCCACGATCATGTGCAATCTCCGAGCGGGCATCAGCCCGCTAAGTATTGTATTTCCAGAACTTATAACTTACGGGAAACATCTTTTCGGTACTCTTCAATGGGTACCTAATATTTGCAATGAGCTTACGATGGGTTTGTGGTGTGCTGATTTACTTAGTGTATTAGTGTTTGTATGTTCTTTGCGTCTGTAATTTTTGTTTTCGTTTGATTTTCTGACGAAACTGCGTCAATTCTTGCACTTACGATTGATTCTTTTAATATAAATGTTTGGGCACACCTTCGGAGTATTGAATAAATAAATAAATAAATAAATAAGTAAATAAATAAACTTGCAGTTAACATGAGGTTATAATTCTCGAAAGGGCCCTTTCGCCCGCCTATTAAAGCCCTTTCGCCTGAATGATATTTATGTACTAGTGTAGTATGGCAGGGAAATATCTAACAATTTCCAATGTAATTTCTTTAAATGCTTTAGCTGTAAGATACTCAGATATACTAAGCCATCGGTAAATAGTTTAGTGGCTACTGTGGGGGTGGGATGGTTGACTCGAGCGAGACTTTGAAAACAGCAATAGCTTTTCTGATCTGGGCTTCTCCTATGTCTTACTTCTCATAAATGAGAAACAAGTTTTTATTTTAGTTTTTTCGTGACTTGATTGCTGTTTGTGTTTCAGTGAGAGTATTACAGGATATATAGACTCGCCGATACACTTACAACCGGAAAAAACCCGTTCGAGTTGTCCAGTGAGCAAAGCCCACAGCCGCGCGATTTAAAGTGGGCTTTTTATTAGCCATGGAGTGCCCTTACTACAGGCTCTATAAGTTGGAGCAAGGGATGAGGACATTAACGACGATCTGTGGGATTTTCTGCTTATCAGAAGCCCACCCCTTCCCGATCATATTCGCGCCGGACTATCGCGCAAATATCGCTAGCTGCAGCGACTAATTAGCAGAGGGGTAAGCAACTGCGTGGTCCCGTAACGATTTTCCTGAATTTCACTCCGAAACTAGGTGGACAACTCAGACGGGTTTTCTTTTCGGTTGTAAGTTTATCAAGCACTGATATATAAGGGGATTGCCGTTTCCTCCATCACTAAGCAGGGAAAATTACCTGAATCCCTGGAAGACATTCAGATGTAGAAGTCTCAATTATGCACCATCATGTTCATCTCGGATGTTTTTGGAATATTGACAGTAACATGAAGGGCACGCGACATGGGATTTGAAGCGCTGCGGGCTCGAATCAACGTGTACCTTGGAGCCTGATCCGTGAGCAATCCTATTTCACCCGACCGCTTTTTTGCTACTGAACCTATCGTTGAGCTTAGCCAACACGTAGGCCATATCGACGCCGCAAAGAACCACACAAATGACCTTCGAGCAATGTCACGTAATCGTAAGGATAAGTGTGGTGCTGAACACCAAGTGAGACTTCGTAGTTCACCTGGGAAGAATGTCTCACATTCGTGACCAAGCGGGTTAGGTGTTAAAGGCTAACTTCATGCGCTGGTCGCGTCCTAGTGATGCAGGTACCTAGGCGTTGAGTGAGGTAGTTCTGTTCAGAGAAGCATGCTGAGGCGAACACCGTTCTTTATTTCTACTAATTAGCAGGCTATCTATTCCTATTTGCTCATTAAGAAGTCATATTATTTAGCTATGTTTCAGCACTAATCTTTTACACTATTTTTTATGAACAATTTATGCTAAGATATGGTCAGCTGAGTTTTTGTTGCAGAGCACGGTGTGAAAGCGCTTCGAGATATACGCCATCTTCAGCGCACTACGCAGATGCTTATTCCCCGTATCTCTTTCCAGAGAGTGGTTCGTGAAATCGCCAACCAGGTGAGTGAAGCCTTTCATCTCCTCACCTATTTATTTATTTTTATTTATTCTATTTATTTGCCTTTTAAGGTGTGTAAGAAACACGGCTTCAAAGAGGCAGTCGAATGCTTTATTGGTCTTGCAGGTAAGTAAGGATGTGTATTGTTCAGTAATGCTGCATACAGCTATAGTGATCATTTCGGAAGTTCTATGAATGTCCGGAGAAACTTCTGGATGTTCAATGTCGCAGGATTCATGCAACGACCTTGTTTTGATGACATAAGCACCTCACTTCTCTGAGTGAAAATTCTCCTTTAGTTTGTAATATTTTTTATGTACATTATAAACTGTAGATGCGCGCGGAGAAAGCAGGACAATTGTTAGGCAACCCATTTGATCTAGTTCTGATATCCCTTAGCCATTTGGTGATTCTCTCTTGATCTTTTGACTGTGAGCGCGATCTCACGATCGTGCGGGTGATGTGGTATATAAGCGGACCGGTATTAGCAGAGGGGTTCGGATTGCTCATTCTGTTTTATTGTTCGTTTTTCGTTATTGTGCTCTAGATAAAGTTTATTTATTCACCTCGAGTCGACCTAGGAAGACCAGCTGGTCTGAATCCAGGAATACTTGAAGCTTTGGATAAATCTTCCGCGATTCTGGCACAACGGTGCCATTGATTATCGCGAGAGTGGGACTAAACCACTTATTTGGGGGCCGAACCACAGCTGGCTGGAAGGTGAGGTCGAAGTGAAAGAGGATAGGTTTAGCCTGAAGCCCACGTGAGTGGTTGAGATTCAGGCCAATCAAACTACTTAATTGGGACCGGTTGAGCCTGAAACCCACGTGAGTGGTTGATATTCAGGCCAAAGCACCACTTATTTGAGACCGGAAGCGCCTGAAGCCCACGTGTGTGGTTGACATTCAGGTCAGTTGAGCGACTTATTTGAGGCCGAACCGCAGCTGGTCCCGAGCTCAGGCCTAGGTGAAGCAAGCCTAAGGAAACAAAGTAGAAGGCCCGTGGACGAGTCGAAGAGCCTGGAGCTCGTGTGTGGTCGATATCCGGGCCAGCAAAGCTACCAGTGTCCCACATCACATCGTGGTGAACTGGGTGAACGGGGGACGACTGAGCAATACGTGAAGGAGGCAATCGATTGAGCCGATCGTTTTGGCTGTTGGCCAGAGACAAGAGCGCGTCTCCCAGGACGGGTGCAAGGAACGCGCGAAGCGAAAAGGAAGGCCCAAGATTTGTCGAGTATCGATCAGTCTCTGTTAAGTGGATTTTTTTTAACTTGCCATCCAACTCAGCGATCCACTCATAGTCGTCTTAGTGTTTCTGTTCCTCCGAGATTCTTGTGGTACGTACTCGTGCGTCGTGTGGTCTTGACTCGTGTACAGTCTCAACGAACGTTTGATCGTAATTTCACTTACAGGACTGGCGAGATGGACTGTCGCGCTCAAGAAGAGCTGTCGTCTGCGCCGTCATATTCGCAGTCACACGACGAAATGGATTTGGAGGAGACCCGAACAGACTCTGGGGTGAGTTTCACTAAAGAGTTTGAAAAGTGCGCGCAGAGAATAACAGCGCAGATTAGTACAATAGCTATTACATGTGACACTGAGCTGGCTAAAACGATGTGCACAGACGACCCGAGAAGGGATACCGTGGCGAGCGCGGTTAACGAGCAGAGCGCGTTGGTGAAAGAATCCTCTTCTGAATCCAAACGATTGTGACACGACGTTGGTGAGACGTCTTCTTCGTCCGGACGCTCGTGGCACGACGCCTTGGAAACGCCTAGGGCAAACGGGCGGCCGGACAATATCTCTCTTAACGCTTACATATATAGCAGGAAAATTCCAGAAGTATGATCAGAGATGGTTTTCTGAACACCGTTTCTCCATCAGTGGATGCATATTAAAACAGTACTGTAGTAAAAGCATATAATAAGACTGCTAGGCAGTTGCCATAAAATAACGAAAATTTTATTTAAAATATACAGAAAGGTGTTTGTCTTTTTACATTTGGGCATAATATATGGGCTTGTCGCTCACTACTTCTTGGACACGGCAATGCTTTTCTTTGCGCTCATCTTGCTGTTTACAATGCCGGTGATGTCGACCAGAATAAGGGTGTCCTGAACAAAACAATTAGGTCCAACAACTCTATTGCTGAAAAATTTCTCTCTATTTGAGTCTGTTTGATATGGCATTGCAAATGGAGTTCAAGCCAATAGAAAACTTCTTTCATCAGAGGCACTTCATGAATGGCAGTGGAACATGGTAGTAGGAGGACTCCAGGGCCAGATTCACCGACCGTTTACCGTCCTTCAGCGGTGAAAATACCGCCAAACTCCCTAAAATGACATTTATCAGCATCAGGTTTGGCGGTATTTTCACCGTTATAGAGCGGTAAACAGTTGATGAATATGACCACAGCATGAAGAAGAGGGCTCAGACTTTGACTTACCTCGAAAGCCGCATAGAAAATTCGTCAAAGTCGAAGATTTTTTGATTAAGCATTTATAACCGGAGTCCGCCTAGCTGTCATAACACATCCGAAATTTTCACTATTTTCATGAAAAAATGTGAAATCACAATTCAGCAAGATTTCTAAGAGATGCCTACGAAAAGATTGGTCCCACTTATTCATAAAAGCACCGAACGCATGACGCCGTTTATGTCCCTCAATCGAGATGGCCATTGAGCTACTCTGGCACGTGACATGGGTAGTGCTGAAGCACGCGCCAGTGACTTCCGTGCTAACGTGATAGGGTGATACAGGTGATAGCAGCACGATATACTCTGTTTTCATGTCCCTCTACAAACTTGAAATACCTTGGTGATGCCGATTTTATCAATCGGCGTCTGGATAAGCTTCGGGCTGATGTCCAACTGTTTCTCCTCCTCGTTGTCTCGCCGGAAGTATCCATATACCTAAAGGGAAACGAATAAAGGACGGCGTTGATCAATAACACCTTTCGGAATGCGCCATGCATTCCACTTCTATGGAACCTGCTGTAATGAGCGTAGGCATTTATTCGGAATCAACTCTCGAGTGTCTTCAGCATGTTGTAACAGTGACAGCCGTTGTTTCATCCCACTGGCTGAAGGATATAAAAGCACCCCTACGAATGCTGCGGGGTTCGTCCTAGTCTGATCGCCGGCCGTGTGGTTTCTGCTCCGGCGCCTCCCTGCCCTTGAGGAGCTTCTGAGCCCCGATCCTCCCTTTCCCTTCCCCCCCCCCCTGAGGCCTTATCTGCGACTTCAATTCTGTCCACATGCGTTCCTACCGTTAATAAAACCTTCGTGTTACCGCTATGTTTTGTCATGTAAGGGCCTAAGAGGCCGCAATGAACGAACCGTAAATAAACCTGAGGGGGCAGGTTTATTACACTGCTTTAAACGATTTGAATGCCTCCTAGGCCTGTACATTGAGTTACGGTGGCCAGAAACGTCAGTGTTTCATCCTTCTCAGTTGAGTCTGGCACAAATTCACAGACCCAGTGAAAGACTTGGTTGACTTGGGTGGGAAATCCGAACGGCGACAACCGGCGATTCATTTTACCAATCACTACTCAACAGTTAATGGGCAGTTCTTCTATCACACTTGCCTGCTCTTTACTCGGTTTTATCTGATATTCAACCTAAACAGTCTTATTACGCCTCCATTGGTTATAGTACCCACCACTACGCAAGGACCCAGAACGCTTGGTTTTGCAAGGGATATCTCCTGCAACCATAAGGGACGAAGCAGACCTACATAGTGATAAATCTAATGTCTCGTGCATGTATAGCTAGTGGGCAGACCAACTTGGGAACTTTTTGCTCACGTTTTTTAAAACTATTAGGTCGTTGCATATGAAATGGCCGATTTTGATTGAAAACAATGACAGATAATAACTTTGCTTGGAGGCAATTTTATTAGTCAAAATGACCACAAACTATACACAATGCCTGAAATGGGAACGTTCGTAGCCACGAAAAATCGATCAGAAATGCAGGTAACAAAATCGGCCATTTCATATTTAATATAAGTGTATAAAGAACCATTTAAAAGTACAAGTATCTTACCTTATCAGTGTTCATGATCTTTAGCACTCGCCGGATTTCACGAATCAGATCGCCAAGCGGACCGCCTTTCTCAAATTCCACTGACAGCTGATTCTCCTCATCTTCACAGAAGCAAACCTAGGCCGGATTGAGGCGTTTTGGTCATTCTGACGATCTTTGTTTTAAGACTCACTTTCAATTCAATCTTCTGGAGCTTGGCGTCCTTTTGTATCAGGATGGTCTGAAAAATGGCACATGTTTTCAGCCATAGAGCATCGCTTGGAATGGCGCACATATTGAAACTGGAACGGTAGGCCACCGGGATACATGTCGCGAAGGTGGGCAGCATTGAGAGGTGGAAACGTGCCCGACAGTTATGCGGCATCGATTGCGCTTGTCATTCAGAGAAGGAATATAAAGTCTACACCTTGAGTGCCTGGCGTGTGTTCGGTCGTGCTCACCTTGGTAATGATTGGCTGGTGCGCTTCCACCTCCCACTGCTGCCCATTTTCGCGACATGTACCACTTCGGCAGATGTTTTCCAGGAAACATTTTGTAGTGCCCTTTTCAATGCTGCACACTGTCAAGAAAATTTTGCCATGGTTTGACAGCTGGAATGAGACCTTTTGTTCCAGGTGTTCATCGGTCTTTGCACAGATATATCCTAAAGCCACAAGGGAGGTTTGGGAAATTATGGAAATTGGAACTTGAATGGTGCACTACAGTTATGTATGTACGGAATGAAGTCTTTCGAACGATTGCATTACTGAGATTTTTTCTCTGTTACCAAGCATAGGCGACGACTGATGGTGAGATAAGCTCGACACCGTGGAGCATCCGTGCGATTCAAAACAAAACCTGACATTCTTCAAAGCAGCAACATAGATGAGCTGACTATCTAGTGGAGTAGATATAGTACTTCTCTAAGGACAACCCTGCCCCTAGGACAAGCTTAATAGAGCTACTGAGCGTTGTCGAGAAGCAGTGGCTCCAAATGGGCTTTCTTATATAGAGGAGCCGAAGACCGTCTTGTGAGAGATTGGTGGACAGTGCGGTCTTTTCCCGGAGACCACAAGCTACAGAGATCGGTTTAGTGTAATTATAGTAGAGTCTGCGTCGTTTTTGGAGGCTCTAATGTGACCATTTCGGGCATTTTTCCGGTCATGTGAAGGTACCTATGCAGAGCAACCCTTACACTTCGAACGGAGCTCGAGTTCGCTGTTCAGACGCTGCTCGTTTACAGCGCGATGAAATTCAATCCAGACGAAAGTGCTATGTAAAGGAGTTCTAAAAACGATTCTTTCCCTTTTTCTCTTGCAGCTAAGAATTCGGGTGGAGCCACCCCTTTTAGGTATGGATATTTCTGACAAACAGCCTAAATTCGAACACAATGTTTCGCTTTCCTAGAGCTAACCCATCCCCGTCTTAAGATTGTGGAGTAAAGATAAAGGATAAAGGACGGCGTTACTCAATCCTTTTTGCATTCTGCTTTTTTAAGTGAATGCGTACTTAGCGTACACATTGACTTGCACTTGCAAGGTGGTGAATCCAGTATTTTATTCTTCTCATGTCTGCCGTTAATTCACCGATGGGAGCTATGGAAGGGTAGGTTGGCATGGGCGGGAATCGCGAACCAAGAACCTGGCATCGGGGCGTGCAACAACCTGCGCCTCTCTCGACGGGGCTACCAGGAGCCCTAAGTGCTACAATTGAAAACTCCAATAAAAACGGAGGCAAAAGATGATTTTCACAGGAATCCGAAACAACCAAACGCGCCGAGACACATTTTTGCGCGATATAACGCTACCCCGCTGAAGCTAATGGAGGGCCAGCCCCGAATAATTTGCTTTTCCTGTTGATACTCAGTTGCGAAGAGAATCGACTATAGTAAGGCTCGTTAAAGCCCAGGTACGGATACAGACGACATTGCCCTCACTGCCGACCGCCAAGAGATAGTGAAGGGTAAAGTGCAGCGAAACTGCGGCAGAATGTTCTACCATATCTGTGGCTGAACATAAGAAGTTCATTAGGGGACGAATTCATCGGGTTTAATTGTTGATGAATCCGGCCCCAGAACAACGAGCCGTACCCACTGTAACCTAAGAAGAAAACTTAAACGGTGGAGGAAATAATTTCCTGGAATCTACTCAGTTTCGAAAGAAGTTGGCGAAGTGAGGCCCACCGTGATCGAGTCGTCTTTCAGTGCCTCCATAGAGTAGTGCGATTCGAGATCGAAGCGACTGAAGTAGGCAGCCCGCTCAGGAAACAGCGCCTTCAGGGCAAGCACGGTTTCACAGCGATACGGTAGACGACAGGCCTCGTTCGGGCAAATTGGTGGCATGTCTGAAAGTCCTCAGGTTTTGTGGGTGTAATGTTATGTTGAGCGCAGAGAGTCGGTAGGAGGTGTATGTTCTTGAGTGCATCTGGAACCGATTTAATTGGAGCCAGCCCCACCTTTCGATCACTCATCGTATTTGAGGAATAGGCTGGTGGTTGGTCCGTTTGGAAAGGAAAGTAAGCTTACTGCAAAGGTCGAAACCGCTTTCCAAAGGAGCTCACGATAGCCTCTAACAGTATGATACCCGCTAATCTCCGAGAGGGACTTTATTCGACCTTCTGCTGAATGTCAAGAAGGGGGTAGTCCCCTATGTATACCATTTTCTCGTCGAATTGAACACTTTTCATATCTAATTGGACACTTTTCTAAGCTAGGCTAAGAATTTTGAAATTAAAGCGAACTCTTCCAAATTAAAATAAGCTTCTTCTACATTAAAATAGACTCTCCAAAGAAGGTGGAATAATTTTTTGTTCAAGGAAAAAAATGGTAAAACTTTCTTTGGTGTTTAAATTCACCTGCCCAATAAATAAACACATTTTTGAAGATTCTTTCAGAGAACAGGAAGGCGGGGTTTTTTAGTGACAAAGAAGAGATTGCGCCATGTCCTCGTTCAGTCAAATAAAAATTGCGGGGAATTTTTTGAGTGCATGGCGCAATCTGGTCTTTTAAAGCGCTATATGCTCGCTTCTTTGCTGAGCTTTAAGAAAATTTTAATTGGTTCTGTTTTCTAAAAATAAAGTTGTAAAAATTATTGCACCTATTAGTGCAGGTAGACTAAATAATTTCAAAGACAGTTAAGCTGATTGCAAATTTTCCTTTTTCCTTTTCAATTTTCCTTGCAAACAAAAAATTATTCTAATCGCGTTACTGAGTCTGCAGTTTAACCTTTCTGAAGATCATTTTGTTTTGGACAGTTTTCTTTAATTTTAAAGCTTTCAAAGCCAGCTTAGAAGAGCAACTACATAGTTTGACTTGAACAGGTCCAATACGACGTGAAGTACATCTTTCATATATCTTATCTTTTTTCTCAATCTACAGTTCTACCCCTTCCAAGCCAGGCTTAAATAACCTGCTGCAGTTGTGCTATACATAAATGCTCTTTATTTCAAAAGTTCAACGGCTAATCCCAAGGATTTTATGAAGCAAAATGAAGGCCCCCTTTATAGACCACCGATCTTTATATTTCCTTTGCCTTTATTATAAAGTGTTGAGGCAATTTGTTTGTAATTCGAATAATCAAGCGCTAGCCGCTATGTTTTTTGTCGATTTTGATGAGTTAACTGTTTTCTTGAGGTGCGCCATGCTTTCTGTTTGTACTGGATCTTGAATGCCTATTTGGCTTAAACTGGGAATTTCTGAGGCTCTGAATGGATGGAACCCTGGTTTGGGCCAATACAAGTTGGAGGAGGGATGAGTGTGGACTATAGTTGTGCTCGAATGACCTATTCGTATAGGTATTCATTCATTTGTATATTCAAACTCGAATATTCAAAAAATTGCGTTTCTCAAATGAACTCAAATTCGAGTATTCAAAAGAACTGCAGTTTTCGAATGTAATCGAACTCAAATATTCAAAAAATTGCGTTCTCGAATGTATTCAAATTGGAATATTAGGGAAAAATGCAGTTTTCGAAAGCATTCGAATACGAATCCTACTATATATAAAAGAGTAAGCGGTTGTCCGTCCTTCTGTCCGTCCGTCCGTCTGTCCGTCCGTCTGCCTATCCGTCTGGCCTTTCCTATCCTAGACGTCGAGTAACAGGTGTCCGGGTTCAGACCATGTGTCACCATGTCAGGTCGAGAGGGTCAGAAGGTGTGTCACCGATGTCGCGCAAAGGGCTTTCGTACTCACCATCAGAAGACATGTCACCGACGTCGTTCTACAGGCGTCGGAATTCAGAAAAGGTGTCACCGACGTCGTTCAACAGACGTCCGGGTTCATAAGAGGTGCCACCGACGTCGTGCAACAGGCGAACGGGTTCGGAAGAGCTGTCGCCGAAGTCGCGCAAAGGGGGAAGGGGGGGGGGCAGGTACAGAAGACATGTCAGCGATGTCCTTCAAAAGACGTCCGGCTTTAGAAGACGAGTCAACGATGTCGATTAAACGATGTCCGGGTTCAGGCATGTCACCGATGTCGCGCCGTGAGCGTGGGAGGACAAGTTTGGGGGGGGGGAATATCTTGAAAAGTGAAATTCTTGAAATTCGTGAAAGTGACCTGGAAGGGGGAGGGGCTGGAGGTGACACGGAGACGGGGAACTAGTAATACGGGATCTCTAAAATGGGGTCAGTAGACGGGACCAAGGGAATGGGGAAACCAATAATGGTGTTCAGTAGACGGTTACCAATAAGGGAACAAGAAAGGAGGAGTTAATTAAGGATGGTTACCAATAAGGGCAATCAAAAAGAAGGGGTCCAGCAGCTGAAGCGGGCAAGAGGGGACCACTAAAGGATGACCTGTTCGAGAGAACCAGTAAGGTGACTATCCGGCAAACTGTTCCTCTCCTTCATGGCTGGTATTCTATAATCGCGTTTCTCGAATGCATTCAAATTGGAGTATCCAGAAGAGCTGCAGTTCTCGAGTGTATTCGAATTTGAGTTTTCGAAATTTATGAGCAATCGAATCCATTCGGGAAAAATTTCAAGAGCACAACCATAGTGTGGATCCTAGTAGGTTTGGATATTTTCGATACAAAGCCCGTAGTCGGATAAAATGTCCGACTACGGGCTTTTCGCATTCCTCGGTCCACCCCAGGCTAGGATCGTGGTAGAACAGTGAACTCTAGTATGAGTTATTTTTGTACCGATTTAGCCACAAGGACTCACTGTTGCGTTCACATTCGTCCAGTGTCTTTGCCAGGCAATTTATGCAGACTTCATGTTCACATTCCATTTCCGACGGAAAGTTCCGCAGCACTTCACCTTCACAGTCAGGCAAGCCGGAACAAGGCGTTTTAATCTCAAAATTGGAAGGATTACTATGTTATCGGCTGAGGCTTGAATGATGAATAATTATTAACACAAACCACCGGAGAATTTTTCTTGCCCTTCTTGGACTTGGAACCTCCTTTTTGTAGGCACTTTCCAGGAGGACATGTTCCTTTTCCTTCTGTCCATTTTTTAGCACACGCTTGGCACATGTAGACCTACGAGAATACAGTCTACTTGGTGAACCATTGAGTGAAGCTTAAAATGCGAAAAGGAGGCGTTCGCTGCCATATTTCAAGTGTTGAACAGCCTTAAGGCCAGGATGCTTTGGAAGACCCGAATCTATCGTGTAGAGCCCCCAGTGCATTCCAGTTTCCTTCAACGACGGCGTTCAACTCACCTGGCAGCATGGCAGGGCGACCATGGTGTCGACATCGTACATGCCATGGCATGGCCCTTCGCACTGCTCCATTTCGTCATCCTCGTTGAGTGGTGCCCCGCAAGCACCCACTGGGCACTGTGCGTTGTTGCTGAAGTGCTGCTGTTTGAATGTCCCACATAAATGAGATCTATATAAGTATCGGAAGCAGTATAAAATAGATGAGAATCTCCATCATTAGAATCTCTGAAGTCATAATTCATCATCGGAAAATTTGTTTTTTTTTTCGATGAAAAACGCTTCAATCTCGATGTGCCAGACGGAATGCGGTACTACATATTAGCATGGCCTTCGCAAGGGGGAGTTTTTTCAAAAAGGAATTTCGGAATCGGCACAGTTAGGTGCTGCCGACTCTCCACGCAGGGGGAGAACTCTCGATTGCGTTCACATCAGCAAGGTTCGTTCCCAGACTTGCTCCAAATCCTTCGGCCAAATGTTAACCGCTGTCCGTCCTTTAAATTGGACAACGCCTCTGCGCAAGCATGTATTAGGTTGTCCCATAAGTCCTTGCCGTTTTCTTCAATGATTCACTCAGGTTTCGCCGGCGGTCTCTTGCATAGCGCTGCATAGCTTTCGAAAGAGAATGATTTGCTCTATCAGAGCATTTATTGCATTTCTCTTTTCATCATGAATTTTGTCAATTTTTAGGTCGTTGAAGTGAAAAGTGAAAAAGTGAAAAGTAGTCATTTGCGCACTTGTTCTCTCCGCTTAGGCTTGGAATTTTTTGCGCAGTTTTTTATAGCATTTGGAAGACAATGTTCTGTACTACAAGAATATGTGCTAGTGCTGTTTGCTCATTTGTCCTTTATTGACTTTTAGGTCATCAAATTGGGACGTCCGAAGGAGGGTGGTTATTTTTGCCGACAGCTCCTGCTCTGTGGTTGGACTTTTTGGGTTGGTGTTATATGTCATTCGGAAGAGAATGTCTTGCCCTATAAGAATATGTGTCGCGTTTATTGATTTCAATTGGATATCAACAAAATGCCAAAAAGAGAAAAATCGTCTTCACCAACTACTCCTTCTCCTTCTTCAGTTGTTGATATTCGACAGAAATCAGCGTGGGCGAATAAACGCGGCACAAATTCCTATTGAGCAAGACATCCTCTTCCAAACGACATATAACACCAAACAAAAAAGGTCAACCACAGAACCGGAGTTTTGGAAAAAATTCGGACGGGAAAGTCGGACGTCCCAATTTGATGACCTTAAAAATCAATAAAGGACAAATGAGCAAGTAGCTCTAACACATATTCTTGTATTTATTTATTTATTTATTTATTTATTTATTTATTTATTTATTTATTTATAATTGCACAAAGGTGCGCACAGTAAACAGGACGTTGGAAAACAAATCGATCAGTTACAACTAATTTAGGTAGAAAAAAGAACAATATGATGTCACTATGCAACGCAATTTGGCCAATGCTTTCAGCCATTCAGAAGACAAAGATACAAGGAGGCCACCCAACGCATGAATATACATAGGATAGTAATAAGGAACGCAGCGATAAGTTAGCTTAATTTACTAAGAATTTAGTCAAAATAATTTGCTTTTCTTGTTCAAATCTGCAGAAGTCGGTTTGGCACTCAGTATTGCTATGGTGTGATTCCGATTGAGATATGAAATCACTTTCGAGCAGCTTGGACAGAAGGAAGCACCTGGGAGTCCGGCCTTAATTCCGATCATACCCAGGCGTGCCGCAACAGCATTAAGCTTCCTTTCGGAGCTGCTTCCATAGAACCGAGTTAGCCAAACTGAACTTGTACTATGAACAGATATTGAATAAATAAAAAATGTAAATAGAAAAAAAACGAAAAAAATTGCGGAATCATGGTGGGTGGGCTCATTGGTTCTTAAGTTCTGAATAGCACCTCGTATCATCATAAAAAGCAAAGCGTGCATAATGACCCAGTACACATTGCTAATAAATCAATAACGACAAATAGAAAAAAATCATGTGTCATTCCGCATTCTTGTGTTGACGAGAGAAGCTGCGAAACCAGTCTGCCCGTCAATTTGTGGAAAGTAATCCAAGAGCTTCTAAATGCTCGTGTCTGAAAAAAAACGTGAGCATTTAGTAACCAAGGAAGATCAAATTCACTGAATCAATACAACACCTAGTCACTTAATTCCTTGAACTAAAAACAAACAAAACATTAGAAATAAATAACAATAAGCACTGCTTGAAAACTTTAAGAAAAATAAACCCACGGCATGACAATGGAGGAAGATGTATCTGCTGTTTGATGCCGATCTCTAAAGATCCTGAACACCTATTATCGAAAGAAGATCTAATTTACTTAACCTGCTACGAAACACTGAAACACTAGGAGAACTTAATACTTCAGCGGGTAGAATTTGCAACCACATTGATGTTCGGTAAAAGAAGGAGTTGTAAACTTGAGACCGATGCCATTTTTCAAGCGGGGAGCAATCGATTGCAAAGCTTTTTGTACGACCAGAGGTGGGTCTAAATATCCAATACTTGCTAGTTTTGAGCTTTACGTCCATATGCAACATACGAAAGCCGAGAACAAGGTCATTGAAAACTCGACGAAATAGGAGGCTTTTGAGACCGAAAATTTGCAACCTGGTAGGGTAGTTAGGCATGGAATAAGGGCATCTCACGTCAAAAACCCTACACATCAGGATACGTGTAAAAGTTTGCTGAACCTTTTCAATCTGCATTTGTAGTTTCTTATTGCCATGGGGACTCCACACCTGGCTGCAATATTCCAATTGTGGAAGTACATAGGCTTTATAAAGTCTCAAGAATATGTTTTTATCATTGGAGTGTATGTTCCTAAAAAGAAAGAACAGGCATTTCTGTGCTTTACGAACAATATTGCTTATGTGCGTCTTAAAATTAAGAGAGCCATTGATATATACTCCTAAATCTTTAACCTCGTCGAATTTCTTGAAAACGACTCCTCTGTATCTATATTCTAGTCCATAATTTCTGCCTAAATGCACAACATACGTTTTTTCAAGGTTGACCGGGAGATCCCATTTTTCTGCCCACTCCATTAACCTGCATATCGATTGACTCAATGCTGCGTGGATTTCATACTTATCTTCATATCCGTAAATTCCATGTACTTTGATGTCATCGGCATAGAGCTGAATTTTTACTGATGTGTGAGTCTTTAAAATAGCTGGAAGGTCAAGGCAAAAAATAACAAAAAGAAGTGGTGAAAGTACGCCGCCTTGGGGCACACCACTCGGGCAAGGGTAGCGTTTAGAGAATGAATTTCCTATTTTCACCCACATGTGACGATCTGAAAGGTAAGATGAGAACCACGTCAGCAAATCACCATCGATTCCCACTTCTCTTAACCTAAGAATCAACTTAGAGTGATTAACTCGATCGAATGCCTTTGATAAATCAAAGTATATAACATCAACAGAAAGGTTGTTATTCAAAGCAGAGTACCAATCAAATGTGCTATCGAGTAACTGAGTGGTAGTAGAAGCACCTTTCAAAAAACCGTGTTGTTCTGGTGGAAGTAAATTTCTACGCTGAAGCCAACTCAAAAGTTTTTCACGTAAAATTTTTTCGAGTATTTTTATTGGTATTGGAGCAATGCTAATCGGTCTATAATTTGACACTACATTTGATGTTGTCTTTTTTGAACCTTTTGGTATAGGTGTGACAAGTGCTTCCTTCCACATGGAAGGAACGGTTTGGAAAATAAGGGAAGAATTAAGAAGCATAGTCAGAGGTTTGCAAAGACTTTGGGCACATCTCTTAAAGACTATTTGAGGTATCCCGTCGAAAGTAGAAACCGAGGACTCTCTCAGAACTAGTAAATGATCCAGCACATCCTTGCAGTCGATGGTAAGATTGAAAGGATGACGGCTGAATGAACCAAAGAAGCAACCATCCGACCTCAAGTCATTAACAATTCCATTGGAAAACACGCTAGAAAAATATTTAGCAATTCCTTCTGCTTTTTGTTCGTCAGTCACAAAAGTGTTGCCGTCTTCGTCCTCTAGAGTGGGAAGCTTGCCACAACCTTTCATTTTAATCCTAATGAATTCAAATAATTGCCTTGAGGACGACTTTCTTGCCAATCTCTTTTCATAATTAGCATGAAACTTCTTAATATGAAAGTTGATATCTGAACAGACTTTTTTATAGAGTGGAGACGACGTACATGAAAAAAGCCTTGCTTTCTGCTTGAAGAGATTCTGAATGTGGAGAGGGTATTTCATCTTTTTTTTTTACCTCCGTAGCTGAATGGAACAAATTTTTTAAAACCTTCGTACAAAACCAAGCAAAATCTCATGTACATGTCGTCCACCGAGTAAAAGTTGTCAAAAATCTGCCACCAGTTAATGTTCCCAAGGAAGCTATTGAGCGCAGAAAAGTCTGTTTTGCAGAAATTAGGCAGAGGTAGCAGCTGTGGGGATTCCGGCGTAATAGTAAAGTGAAATTCTAGAATTTTGTGGTCGGATGTATGGAATGGAGGGTGGTATAGTATATTTGTGCATAGCTCACGAGATGTCAGGATTAAGTCCAGGATACTTTCACCACGAGTAGGCTCTAATACGTTTTGAGTTAGATGGAACGCTTCAAAGAAATTAGCAAATCTCATTGACGACTTGCTCTTCAACCTTTTGCTTTTCCAGTCGTAGTCTAAGTTGAAGTCTCCAAGTAACACCAATGCATAAGTTGTGGAGCACATGTAGCTTAGTGAATCCAGGAGCACTTCGTCATCTTGAAGGGAACTACTAGGAGGTCTGTAGACGAGGATAAATCTGGTGCTGCTAACAGACTCACAACCTAATAGATCCACGCACAGATAATCGATAGAGAAAACAGAATGAAAAAGCATTTGTTTAACACAAAGAGTATCTTTACATAAACAACATACTCCACCGCCTTTACCTGTATTACGGTCGTTTCTAAAAATTACATAAGGAAAACCGCCAAGGATTTCACTGCTACTGATATTTTCGGTAAGCCATGTCTCCGTGATAAAGAAACGTTGTATGCAGAACGTTGTTTTCCAAATGCTATAAAAAACTAAGAATTACAAACCTAAGCGGAGAGAACAAGTGCGCAAATGACTACTTTTTCACTTTTTCACTTTTCCCCCCACTTTTAAATGACTACTTTTTCACTTTTTCACTTTTCTCCAAGTCCAACCACAGAGCAGGAGCTGTCGGCAAAAATAACCATCCTCCTTCGGACGTCCCAATTTGATGACCTAAAAATCAATAAAGGACAAATGAGCAAATAGCACTAACACATATTCTTGTAGTACAGAACACTGTCTTTCAAATGCTATAAAAAACTGCGCAAAAAATTGCAAACCTAAGCGGAGAGAACAAGTGCGCAAATGGCTACTTTTTCACTTTTTCACATTTCACTTCAACGACCTAAAAATTGACAAATTCATGATGAAAAAAGAAACGCAATACACGATCTGATAGAGCAAATCATTCTCTTTCGAAAGCTATGCAGCGCTGTGCAAGAGACTGCCGGCGAAATCTGCAGTAAATCGTTGAAAAAACGGTGGGGACTTATGGGACAACCTAATAGATCACAAACGACTTCTTCGGAACCCATTCAATTGAGGATCTCGGCTGGGCCGCATGTTCTCAAGATCTCAGTCCGATAGAAAACACCGATCAGCAGTGGAGTTTGGCAGTGTGCGACCGGAACTCAAACGTGTAGCTTCACAACTACTGTGTCACCCAACAGCACGATGAGGAGTCTTTCGAACAGTCGGAGTGGACAGCACTCAGGTTTTTGCTAAGAAAAGAAGGCTTTTGTTGCGTGGCTGTTGATCGATTTTTTTGTTCATTATGTTGTTTGTTGCCTTTTTTGTTGGTTACAGATTTCCTCCTTACCGTTTGAGAGTAGTAACATATTGTTTCAAAGACTGTTTTGGGAGTTGTGAAGCAATAATTGTTTTGCAGCATTCGCCGCTCCTGTGAAGTTTCGCTGCTGTGTATGCCGCTCCTGCTTCTCCGAGTTCCTCTTTGTAGGATATGTGTCCACCTCCGCCCCGAACTCAGTCTTCTTATGATTTAGTGCTTAATACTTAAGTCTACTCTTCAATTCTGCTCTCTCCATCCCATGCTGCTGCTACTGCTGTGTGCTGTACAGGTCTGCCACTGATCCGCTCCTTTTGTGCTTTTTTGAGGTTGTCCATATAAGATGTGGCTTGTGGTGGATTATCCTCCGCTCCGTATATATGGTTCTACAGGGTGCGTCAAAAGTTCTTGGACTCTATGTTCGACTGTCCTTGAATCTCGGCATGTCTTAGAACAGTATGGCAGGTAGTCGTCGAGCTGTCGTGCCAAGATTGATATCGAACGTTTATTCGGCTTACGTTTCGGCGTAACCGCCTTCTTCAGAGCCTGGAAAAGACAAGGGGAGTTAGAGAAATTACCTGTCCAAGAATCGTTTCAAGTTTCAGCCATCTCAAAAGCTAAAGGGAGAAAGACACGAACCGTGAGGAAGACAGCCCAACTGACCTTATGTAAACAGCCGAAGGCTGTGAGTCACCCTTCAGATGGAGATAAATGTGAGTGAATGAGGTCCTCCCTTCTGGTCAGCCCCTCAGCGACCTTCTGGCTGGCGCCCTCCGGGGTCAAGCCCACAGAGGTCGGCAAATGGAGCCAACTCCTGGGTTATGACCACCCGTTCCTCCTTCCTATTGCGGGGTTTTTGAACGCAATCCACAACGCCTCTAGGGCCTTGCGCGCTGCGATGTCGACCTTGCGAGCCAGGATCGTCACCGCCACACCAACCACTGCGCCACTATGACTTCGCAGCCTGTGCTCCTCGAAGGTGTGGCGACTTTGCACCTGTTAAGCCCATCCAATGCTCCTTAACCCTTACCCAAAGTGGTCTGCCGGTATCACTGACGTATTCCTCCTTGCATTCAATGCAATTTATGAGGTATACTGTTCCTGAAACCCTACAGTCGCCTTTCCTGCCGAATGGGCAGACCACAGAGGAGGGCGTTTCACAAGCGCAGTCATAAAGACGGTTCCTCACCAGTTGCGCCTTAGATTAGCCGGAAGCACCTAAACCCTTTTATCTCGGACGCTCTCAGTGCTCAAGTACGGGAATGCGTTGCAAGGCTGACCTGGGTGACATCGTTAGGGTCGTTTAGTCATAGTGGAGCAGTGGTTGGAGTGGAGGTGACGATCCTGGCTCGCGAGGTCGACATCGCAAGGTCCTGGAGGCGCTGTGGATTGCGTCCAAGAATCCCGAAATCAATAGGAAGGAGGAGCGGGTTGCCATAACCCAGGAGTTGGCTCCATTTGCCGACCCCGAAGCGCGCCAGCCAGAAGGTCGCTGAGGGGCTAACCCGAAGGGAGGACCTCATTCACTCACATTTATCTCCATCTGAAGGGTGACTCCACAGCCTTCGGCTGTTTACATAAGGGGCTGTCTTCCTCGCGGTTCGTCTCTTTCTCCCTTTAGCTTTTGAGGTGGCTGAAACTTGAAATGACTCTTGGACGGGTAATTTATCTAACTCCCTTTATCTTTTCCAGGCTCTGAAAAAGGCGGTTACGCCGAAACGTAAGCCGAATAAACGTTCGACATCAATCTTGGCACCACAGCTCGACGACTACCTGCCGTACTGTTCTTTGACTCCTTTGTTTCAGGCTCATTGTTGGGATAATGCTCTTCGCTTAACCAAACTTTTATGTGGTATTGTTGCCTACTCTTAACCTCTTATATACCAATTTTTCGTGCCTGAATGTTTTTTGTTCAAGATGGCTGATGCAAATCGTTTGCGCACTGTAATGGAGAAACTGCATGTCGAAGAAAAAACTAACTGTAAGACTACCTAGAGGGTATTCTGAAGAAAGACATGCTTCCTTGGGAATATGTCCCTTATAAAAAAAGCGACTGGACTTATCATCAATATTCTGCGCCCGCTCATAAGGCTAATGTGGTACAGAAGTTTTGCACTGAACAGCTTTCCAGATTTCATCTCAGCCGAAGAGTGCGTCTCGCTCTGCCAGGACCTCACTCTGATAGACTACACAATCTGGTCCGTATTGAAGAGTAAGGCCTATGCAACATCCCACAATACTGCTTTACTTCAAAGAGCCCTGAAGACAGCCTGGGGAGAGATTGGTGAAGACCCCCTGCGTACCGCGGCGGATGCGTTCCCCGAGTGATTGAAGGCGTGTATTCGTGCTAAAGGAGGCCCTTTCGAAATTTAACCGCTTCTTTAAATGTGTTCGGTCAATAGTAATAAATTTTATGAATATCATCTGATTTGCTTTAAAACAGCGGTTTGAGCGGTCAATTACACGTGTCCAAGAATTTTTGACGCATCTTATAGTCTTAATTTTCGCTCTACGTTACTCGAAGTAGTGCTCGTGCTATTTCTGTTTGATGTATTTGCAGCGCAATGCTTCTCTGAGGTCGAGTTCCTTAGATGTTAGCTGTGAACCGCAATCGAGTCGTCTGTGTTTTGAATTTTTTGTGAAAACAATATTTCTGCATTCATTTAATCGTGTAGAAAGCACCCATTTCAGAGATATCTCATGAATCGTTACATTTACAGCAGTAGGGTATCTTTGTTTAAAGGTTTCTATTTTCCATGCTGTGCAGTCTGTGTAATTATATTTGCGTGAATATGCTGTATTTATGTCTGTATATATGTACGCAAAATGTATTTTTAATTCGTATAAATCTCACAAACTAGCATTTCCTCTCATTTACATGTTGTACCGGTTTTTTCATTTCTACCGTGCCGCAGAAAATAATAAAAATATTCTTTAACCTTTCTTATAATAGGCGAACAAATACCGCATTTTCTAGCGTTCTAAAAAATCGGCTCTAACGTCATCACGTCATCACAAATACGTCAAAGGTACGGACTTGCTTCCCTTGGCGGCCTCGATCTATCTGGACAACTCCGACATACAAACTGATTATAATTTCCCGGCTTCGGCAAGGTTTCCTTGAACAGAGAAGACCCACTCCTATTTAATCGATTTTCCTTAAGATAGGAACGCCAGAGTTCACCAATTAGACAACGATCCTGATTAGGATTGTACCATCCCGGTTTTCACCAAATCATCTTTATCTGCATGCTCTTCTTCATGAGAGCACTTGTCTTGATTTTGGTAGTGATATCGAGTTTGGCAACGAAGGGGATAAGTGGCCCAGGAGACGCCACCATGTTTAAGCGGTCATACCTACTCGTCAGAAGCAAGATGAATATCCACCTAAGCAAGAAATTTTTCAGGGTGCAAGTCGAGTCGCAGGGAGGCACCTGATATTCTTTTCTGCAAATTCTAGAGTACCACCTCCCTCCCCTGTAAAGATGTCATAAATTATTGTAGTTTCATGTTATGTGTAAGCTTACGGTGCTCATGTCATTTGTCCCGTCAACCCCTATGACAAGTAATTGATCTGTTGAAACGGTGATCTCGCGCCCTGCGTGGCGCGCGAAAGCGCGCATATAGGGGCCCTCGTCTCAGGGAGTCGTGCCTTCTTCATTATAGTCTTCTCAAGGGTTCGTCTCTTTTGCTGTTTGTTCACATATTTATAGTTGTAATTGCTAGAGTATAAGCGGAAGAGTAACTCACCGAATCAGGGCAGACCCCTGAAGCGCAGGGCTCAGTAGGAATGGTCGACCTCTTGACGGCAAACGCGCCCCAAGTAAGACAGGCGAGGCGTAGGCTAGGATCGATATAGGTGATGGCAAACGCGTCCCAGGCGAGACGGCCAAGGCGCGGGAAGCGGGTTAAAGGAAGAGCTCACCAAGAGTGTTATGGCTTATGGAGAGGTGGCCTGGGGGGTCGTTGTGTTCCGTCAGCTCTAAATGAGCGTCGTTGTACTCCCAGTGAGCATTCTTGGAGCTCTAAGTGAGCGTCGTTGTGCCCTGATGCTCATCGTGAGCGTCTTTGTGTTCTTCGGGCTCTGTGTGAGCGAGTGTTGGGTTCTGTTGCTTTGCGGGAGCGTGCTTTCGGTTCTGCTGCTCTTCGTGAGAGTGTTCTCAGTTCTGCTGCTCTTCGTGAGTGTCTCTGGGTTCCTCTGCTGCTCTGCGCGAGTGTGTGCGGGTGTGATAGGATTCTTCATCTTCTCAGGAGCCTGCGTGTCGTGAGCTCTTAGTAGAGGTATCGTCTACGACACCCTCGTCAATCTACGTCATTCTCGTCAGCGCTACGTCATGGGGTCATCGCTACGTCTTCTCGCTACGTTGAGACAACAGGGTTAGCTGGCGTACCCTTTAGTAAGGTTGTCGGTGTTACGCTTTTGCTGTCTGTGAGTTTATCAGGGCAGAGTTAGGTCGTCGTTAGGACTTTCCCCTGCGTTTCAGCGGGTCTATCGGTGCTCGCTAGGATAGCGATTTCTTTAAAAGTGTTCTTGTTTGTTCTGGTTCTGTTTGGTTTGTCAATAAAGTGTTTTATTAAACCAAGATGTTGATTGAAGAGTATCCGTGATTATCGTTTCTATCCATTACCAAAACTCAATCTCAATTTCACCTGGCCCGTACATAATATATATGTTTTTAAACCATTTACTACTGTACCATCCTAGTCTAATCCAGGTTTATATTGTTTCATGGAGTAGATGAGTCGGTAGTAGGCCGCCACATGGGGACCAATCCGGTGGTATCTTTTGAAATCAGCGGACCTAGAGGCGACACGGTGTGGGAACTACGCCGCTAGAGAACGGTAGATGCCTTCACCGTCAATCGCGATATCGCGGTGATGGCAGCTAGTAACGTGAGGATCATGTTCAGAATTGCCCAACAGATGTCCAAACCCAGTGCCAACTCGGAGGAACCCCATCCCTGCGTCGTCGTCAAGCCATTTTTTGAAAGGCTGCACACCGTTACCGCGGATACGTGCCTATGGTTCTTTTCACGGGGAGAGCAAGAATGGCTGGTCGCGATTTTTTTTACAGAAGAGTAAAGGACGAGTAGAGGATCGCATTCCCCTGCATGAACATAGAAGGAGTTTCAAACACTGGAAGCAAAACAATGGACCATGGCGCGGACGAGAGCAAGGATCGAATCGTCAATGTGGGCAACGAGCACAGTTCGGAAATCGAAAGCAGTTTAAAGGAGGTCGCAGCAGGAAAGAAACATCCGACCGAAACCGTCCTTATTTTTAAGCTCACCGTCGCAAGCGCTCGCATCGTAAGGAGGAAGATGTCCCGTCAACCCACAATGAGTTGTCATTGATCTATTGAAGCGGTGATCTCGCGCCGTGAGTAGCGCGAAAATATGTGAGGGCCCTCGCCTCAGGGTTCGTCTTTTCTTCATCATCGTTTTCTCAAAGGATCGTCTTTTCTGTTATGGTTTTTCACGTATTTAAAGTTGTAATGAATATTTGTTTCAAGCCGTGTACTGCCATTCTGATCTGCCATCCTGATCTAATCCGGGTTTATATCGTCTCAGGGAGTAGCTGGATCGGTAGCACGCCAGCACACATTTAATCCTTTACAACATATAGGAGTTTCTCTTAGGTTTTGCTTCACTTCCTCACAATTCTCTCCCTAAGAATCCAGTTTTTGGCATTCGACCAACGGGTAAAAACTCTTTCTACTTCTTCGTTCTGGGAAATGCCGCGTCACCTCACTGTGTTTGACTGCTGATGGGCTGCCCCCCCCTTCCTTGTTGAATTGCGCCCCTTTCCTTTCAACCTCCAGGCTAGGACAGCCCAAACTGCTCGTGTTTGTTCCGCTTTTCTACACTGCTCCCTGCGACTAGGATTGATATAGATATTAGGATGTCTGGAAAGTTTTAGACTAATGTCAGAGAACAATGTGTGGTTAAAAACTTATTAACAACCGCTATCATTCCACAAGATATTCACTATTATGATCTGCCACATATTGCCATCTTTCCGGTAGAGAGCGAATACCACGAGCGAAGAACTCCGGAGACTTGGACAGCAAGAAGTTGTTGACACTACTTTTGACTTGCCCCCGATTTGTGAACATTTTTCCAGCTAAGAAAGACTGCAGCGACCGAAAAACGTGGTAGTCACTGGGTGCCACATCAGATGAGTACGGCGGATGGGGTACCAATTCAATCCCGAGTCCTCCAATTTCTTCTGCGTATTCTTTGCTGTGTGAGATCTGCCGTAATCCATGAGAAGAAGAATTTTTCCTCTTCTGGGATTGCGATTACGTAGGATTTTGCTCATTTTTTCCAGCTGATCGCAGAACACGTTCGAGTCTACCATGGAACCGGTAGGAACCAATTCCCAGAATACCGGGCCGTTGATGTCACACCAGAAGGAAAGCAACTCCTTTTTGTGGTGATCAGGACGTTTCGGCTGTGGTTGAGACATCTCATCGAAGTCCACCCAGTGCTTGCGACGCACCAAATTGTCGTAGACGCAGTACTTTTCATCCATCGTGACGATCGAGTCGATCCAAGCAAACGTGCGGCGACGGTTGAGGAGAGAAGTGCAGGTATCAACACGCTTCCTTTTGTCCTGAGGCCTCAAACATGTACGACTCGAGCCAACTTCGCGACTTTGCCAGAAGACCGAAGTACACCGTGTACTGTGGACTTAGGAGTATTTGTAAGGTCTGAAAGTTCGCGTACAGAAAGATCAGGTTGAGCATCGCAGGTGGTGAGTACGAGTAGTTACTACAGGACGTGAAACACAAATTTCCTAAGTCCGGTCCTCTCACAACTTCGGCCTGCAAAGATACGTTGTTTTGAATCTTACCATGCAGTTAGTCTAAAAACTTTCCGGACAACCTAATATTATGTTGACATGGTTGCACTTTACTACTTTACGTTGTATGTTTTTTATTTCTCCAATATTTGTCTCTGTAAGGTTAATGTAAGAAAAATACGCATTTATGGGCGTGTGGATCGCAGTCAGAGGAGATGTCAGTTGTTGCGTGCACCTGATACGAGGCTCTTGGTTCGGATGTCCCACCCAAGCCAACATGCGTGGTTGGTGAATTGGCACTATACTTGTAACTGAATTTCCATCGGATGGCCACTGTGCTTATCCTTACTCATTACCAAAATTTGAATGAGATTGTATAGTGAGCCCCCTCCCTCTCTCAGGACTTCACTTGCACCTGGCTCCGATCAGTATAATGCAGACCTTCCTACATAGAACTTGGCTTATTGGCTCAATGCGTGGTGAGGGGGGCGGGGGGGGGGGGGGGGTGAGCAGCCCATGGGCTTCCAGGCTCCTTGAACATAGCGTCGAATGTGGTGACGGGGAATTTCTCACATTGTACACAAACTGACGCGAACGTGCGTGCAATGCAATTTTCAACGAGAAGGGCCTGATCAAACGCTACTCCACGCGCGAACTAACGACTAGAAACTCGTTCAACATGTGGGAAATGCCACTTCATGTCGTACTTGTGTTTGATTACTGATGGACTGCCCCCTCCAACGCGCGTTGCGCCTAGAACTTTTCAATTTCATGCAACGCAACATGCCATCCTCGAGTGCGCGTCAACTGCTAGACTATGGCGACGAACGAAGCCGATCGGATTTTATGCAGAGTACAGTTTTATGCAGTTTCGTTCTGCCATGTATTTCCACCATTGTCCCCTCAACCAGGAACGCTGTTTCGCGCACCCATTCCCTTTCAGTAGTCGGGATTAGAGGACAAAGGCCAGTTTTGCTCTTTGTTGCATGCTTTCTATTCTCCTACAACGATTTTTATGAGAATGTCAGGTAGTCCTGATAGCGCGGCTTATCAAGCGATAGGGCCAGTTTATACTTTGACGCCACGTCTTGTGGCCACATTGATCGAGCGACGCGATCGATCAATTTGGCCAATATAGATGCTATCGCGACGCTCGACGTCGAAAGTATAAATGCTGCCATATGGTAAAACAATGCAGCCGCGCTATCAGATATTTCGGCTGTATTTTCTCCGTTAAATTACTGTAAGTTGTTGATGATCTCCTAGTCGGGAGGAGGCAACCGTAAAGTGTCAACGTCATGATCGCGTTTAAAAATACTTCCCGTACAATCGATTCGGTCAGGTGTTCGCGGTAGAGCGCTTGCGCACCGCACAGGGAGCCGACGCGGGACAACACGTCCGGCGCGTCTGGATCGTCCGCTGCTAGACAGCGCTTCTAAAGGCTTCTGAACGTCGGGATTCAGAAGACGCGCCGTCGATGTCGTCAAACTTTTAGCGAAGGGACTCCAGGGTGGGTGCCATCCAAGCTGCTCGTGTGGAAACTGCTTCTGTCGCTCAGGTGTCCGCGGCTGGGTTCTGGGCTACAGGTGGAAAATGAGCAGAAAACGCCAGCAAACTGCGTAGACGTCAGAAACTCTCAAATCTCAAATAGTCAGTTGAAATGTAAAAACGCCACAACGCGGGAGAACCGAGCCCCGACCTCAGTCGCCGAAGCGCCGCCACTACTCACTGCGCTCTGAGCCGCTGAGCCGCTGGCCTGCGATGCCGTCGCGGGCGTACAAGAGCGTGCGAGAGAGCCAGCGCGCAGTTTCCGCGCTCCACGGCGAACACCTGACCGAATGTAAGATCCCAAACTCGCTCGGTCCACCTGCACCGCGTGTGTTTGTGAATGCACACAAACACCGCATTTGACGACACCGTCCTAGAAATGCACCTCAGCGGCCACGGTGGCGGCTCTTCTTCCTCCGCCAAGCCGCGTGCGGTCGCGTCATATCGACGTGGCCATTTTCGATATCCACCGACACCACGGTCAGTCGATATGGAGGAGGGTCGTTGAGCGGTCGGTGACGGATCGCGGCTCTTCCACCGCTGTATAGGAGAGCCTGGGAAACGGGGGTAGTTCTCACGAGCAGCTTAGACGCGTCACACCCTGAAGTCCCTTCCCTAGCCTGTCTCTGCAACTGTAGAACTCAGCAGCGACTCCTCGTGAGCTTCCACACGAGCAGCTTTGGTGGTACACATCCTGTAGCCCCTTCCTTAACCTGTCTCTGCGAAGTGCGCAGAACCCAGCTGCCGACTATCGCTGGGCGACGAAAATTTGCTCCAATGACAACGGCTAGGATGGCGTGAGCGGGCGCTGGCACTTTGCCACGTCAGCGCTTGGTTAGGTCCAATGGCTATCGTAGCTGAAGCCTTCGTGAAAGCTTGAGCACTGGATTGGAGACGTAGATCACTATATTCTCCACCCGTTCCCCCTCCCCCCCCCCCGCCCTCCGATTAGGGTAGATCCCAGTAGTAGAATTTTCAGTACCTTCTGATGGCTTCATCATAACACTGCGCACACAAATCGTGCTGACAGGCGGTATGGTAGACATCTCCGGCGATGGCCAACTTTCGTGGGCATCGTTCGTATTCGCACGGATTCCAACGAATGTCCATCGGTGGAACCAACGGCGAGTAACAGTGCTTTGCAGGACAAATCTGGAACGGCTAGCTATCTCGAGGAAGGCTTGCTGACCCTGAATGTTCGACCAAACCGACCTTGCTCGTCTTTCTCGTCTTCTGTTGACACTTGAGGCAGACGACGTGAAGGCACGGCACTAGCTGGACGGCATCGTTGCATTTCACGCCATCTCGACAGGCAACACAGTAGATGGACATCGTCGCCGGAACACCTCTCAAGACTTCCTCGTGAGATGAACTGAGACCCACTGAGTCGGTCTGTTTATCTCTGGTAGACGTGAGTATTTCCACCTACACAGACGCAAGGGGTGGCCGTTCATGGCTCTAGTCAACAGTATGCATGCATCACCATCTGTTTTGTTGAAGGCACACTGCCTGACGGAGACAAAGAAAGACATCGTGACACTACAGACCAAGGACGACAGAGAGTGCAGCAAGGACTTTCCGGTGCAATTGTAGTTAGAGAGGGCCGCATCCCATCCATGTCATCACCATGTATCACTCGTCGTCTAGTTGATCGTCGAGTTGCTCGAGCAGGTGGCGGTAGCGCCTCTATTCGTCCCCCTGTCGCGTGCCAGCTGCTTCAATGGGTCTTCCTCGCTGGAGGGGCACGAGAAGCGTCATATTGTTCGTTCAGGACTTTCTCGAAGAAGTCCGACCAACGGGTTGGTGGGCGTCCTGGTGTTCTTTTGACATCCCGTGGAATCCTGTCGGTGAAGGACCTCGTCCAGTGGGTGTCTGCGAAGCCCATTACGTGGCCGGTCCACCTAATTTTCGACGACATGGCCCACCCGACAGCGTCTCTGATCTTCGATCGTCGGCGAAGCTCGGAACTCCGGAGGCCTTTTCTCACTTGCGTGAGTCATGCCACCACGTGATTCCACGCTGCGCGATGCTGATCGCGTGTTCATCCTGTCTTCGTATAGTCCAGGTCTTTGAGGCGTATGTTAGGGCCGGAAGAACGGTGGAGTCGAGTAGGTGTTGCCTCTAAAGTAAGGACGAGCAACTTGGTTACCCTGGTACAGAACAGGGATGAACGGGACATCGTTGGCGCTTTCTTGACGAATTCTATTCTATGAATGAGATGATATGGTTTCTTTATGCAAAAAGATCTCCAGAATCGCCGAGGTTCTAGCATCGGAAACACTCCATCGAAAGGAGATTAAAAATGCGGTGACTGGATGAGAACCATAACCCTTCATACTGACTGGATAAGAACCATAACCGGTAGGATCTTTCAGGATGTCAAACTATCATCTAGACGACCACCAGTCTGTGCTGGACTTTTTCCTGGCAAACCCGAACAAAAGATATGACGCTACAAACCTTTCCTGGTGGGGAAGGCACCTCATTCAGTCTTTTTGACATTTTGACAACGGTAGCAAAACTGAAAGTGAACTGTTTACAAAGACGACACACTGAACAGGACTACGAGTTTATAGTGGTACCCTTACGACAAGGATAGATCCTGATGCTGGTTAGGGGCACACCTTCTAGTCTCAATGTACAGGTCACGGTAGAAGAACGTGTTGCGCCTCGTTGGTATACTCCACCGCAGCTTTAGGATTCTGTTGGAATATGAAACTGTCGCAGGAAAAGTGGGGAAGAAAAGACATCACGACAGCAGACTGCTCTATAAAACTTCCTCCAGGTGGATCCGTCAAGCTTTGTGGGATCCGCAGCAAACACTGCATATGAGCAGCAGCTGGCCGCTACGTGCAAGCTCCGGATGAGCAATCTCGAACAGCCTGGAGACAGCCAAGAAGGTAGGTCTAGATGCCGCAGTCCACTCTTGTTTCCATGCAGTCTGGGGGTTTGTGGTCTACCCTAATCGTAGGTTACACCCCCTTCTCCGCATACACCGCTTTTGCGCCTGCTTTCCCTAGCTCGAGACTCTCCACTCCGCTTCAGTCCCCTTTCCATAATGCGGGGGTTTTTATTTGAATTCAGTGGGCATGGTTGAGTGGCATAGAGCGATTGGAACGTTAGGATTGCTCCCCACCGGCCACCGGCTGGGGGTAAATACGGTACCAAGACACTTGGTCATGGGAACGCATTCATTACAGCTCCGGGACTATGCCTGTTCTCGCCAAGGTAAAGCTGCAAGACCCCCTTCACCACCCTAGTAGGCTTGCACCCAGATAGGTGCTTCAGCAGGTTTTGTCAGACTTCGTGCCAATGTCTCCACTGCGGAGATGTAGCGGGGAGAATCGCCACCAGACAACCAGGCAATGAAAGCCTTTACGAGGACACGTACAAAGCTGCACTTCAAGATCACCAAGCTTCTCGTGTACAACAGAACACCAGTCGATATACCTAACCAATTTATTAAATACGCCACGCCCTCCTCAAGGATTGTACTCGATCGGCAGATTCTTCCTGCGGACCATACCGTCTCCCTGGAACCACTCGCGTCGGAACTGCTTGGCGGCTCCATCGGGGGTGTTGCACCACTCGACGGTGATACGGTCGTTGTTGGTGTCCTGAAAGGGAAACGATTGTAGCGTGAGCTTGTGCCAGCAGAACGCTCCGCGTCCGACCAACGCACCTCACGGCCGTAGTCGAACACATCGCAGGAGACAGCCATGAGGGTGGCCTCCTTCGGGTCGAGCACACCGCAGGCCGGGTCGACGCCGAGCCTCTTCATGTTGGTGGTCTTGATCGCCCATCCGATGCGTCGTCCCGAGGCGTTGATGATCTTGATGTGGTAGGTGTGCTTGTCGTCGTACGGCGCGTTGAAGACAATCTTCGAGTTCGGCTGAGTGTTGATGTCACCAGGCGGAACTGAGGCCATTTCTAGTTGAGAGTGATGTCCTCACCGCAACCCGACCCTTTTATACCCTTCGCCTCGTATGCTAATGAGCTGTTTACTCCACTTCACTCGAAAATATTTTCGACTGATAGCGCTCTCCGCTTATCAGCAGAGCTACCGTAACACCGCTCGCAAGGGGTTCTTCGGAGAATGACTTCAGCAACACCATCAAGCGTTTCTGAGCAAGCGACTTGTTTCTTGGAAGGAAAAACAGCGCCTTTCCCTATAGATGCTCGAAAAGGCGTAACATTTACATTGTTGCAGAGAAAGTCGCAGAAATAAGAACGCTCAGAGATAGTCAACCCAGACTGAGTGTCAAATGAAGGATCAGGGATAAAATACGTTTTTAATCAATTCCCGTTCGCGCATAGAATTCCTGCCCTACGGATGTTGTTGAGGTATATTGGGTATTTGGCCTGTACAATGTCTTACGGTGGTCAGCCGATGAACAACTCATTGTTTTATCCTCCCCGGATAATTCCCGTACCAAATCGCCGAACCCGTAGGGATGGATGGCTTGGTTGGCCTGGGCAGGAAATCGGAGTGAAGAACCTGGTATGGGGTGCACGCGATAGTCGGCACTCCTCTCCACCGACTGCGCTATACGCGCCCCATTGTGTATTTTTGTATATTTAAGTATTTACGCTGTTGTGCTAACTTCAGCTCCAGCAAGTCCTCCTTGCGTTAGGTAACGTATGGTCCGCTATTCTTATGATGCGTCGCCACCTCTACCGTGGTGCCGATTTCGGCGAGATCTGTTCTGATGACGCTGATGGCATCCTTCCAGCTTTTCCCTGGGTCTCATAGTCGCTTTCGGTTCCCTGGAAATCTAGGACCAACCTTATGGGGTGATTCTCCGGTCTTCCGGGGTTGTGTCCATACCACCTCGGCGCTGCTTCCACATGTTCATCTGGAGCAGGACTGTCTTCATCACCGCCCTATCGTCTTCATTTCGCACTCTGTACCGACGGGATCATCCACAAACCACCTGGGCATCCTCATTTCCGCCGCGTGCAGTTGCCTCTACTGCGCTTTACCCAGGATTCAGCACTCACTCCCACAGAGGACAGCAGGCTTAACTACTGTTCTGCATAGCCGGCTATTAGGGCGATATCGGCCGCGTAGAAGATGGCCCTGAGAGCGCCCTCTTAAAGGTGGTTGGTTCACCTCAAGTATAAGCAGGAAGTGTAACGGACTCAAAGCCAACCCTTGATGTATCCCCCCTATGACATCCTTCTTCCTTGTCATTCCCTTTGGAGTTCGTACAGACGCTTTCGAGTCTTCATGCATTTCTTTATGACCTTGAGCAGACGTTCCAGGAAACCTCTCCCTCGAAAGGATTTCCAGAGCTCGCCCCGATATAGCCTGCCGTAGGCCTTCTTAAGATTCAGAAATGGTGGGAAGCAGGGCTTTCATTTCTCCCGATATTTCTCTATTACATACATCACATGACGAGCAATTGAGATGGCGTCTGTGGTTGAACTCTCAGGCATGAAGAGCCCATGCTCCTGGGAGATGGGAACCATCTCCTTCAGCCTCGAGTCGACCAGTCGTTCGTAGACCTTCATCGCGTGTGACAACACTTTGATCCCTCAGTAGCTATAGTCCTCCGACACGCCCCCTTCTATTAGGTTGTAACGAAATAAATGGCACTGAACCACTGTAAATTTAAACAGTTAATATCTCGGCTTGTAGGCAAGTTTATTAATCGAAATAAAACCCTTCTGATTCTACACATCTTTGCCAACGTGACACAAGCTTTTTTATCCCAGTAGCATAAAAATCAGAAGTTCTGGAATTGACGAAATCTTCGAAGGCACTTTCGGCATCCTGTTGGTATTTGAATATTTTCCCTACCAAGAAGTCGCCAAGATGCTTGAAGAAATGGTAGTCTGTTGGGGAGAGGTTGGGAGAAAACGGAGGATGTGGTAGAGTTTCAATGCTCAGCTCATTCAATTTCTGCAACGTCATTCGTGCTACATGGGGCGAGCATTGTCGTGCAGAAGGAGAACTCGCCTTCGGTTTACCAAGGCCGGCCGGATATCCTTCAACTTTTTCACCATTTCTTCAATTTCAGTGCAGTACTTCTCTGCCGTGATGGATTCACCGGGAGGGAGGAAGCTGTCGTGAATAATTCCCAGCGAACACCACCATACTGTCACCATTACTTTCTTTTGGTGCAATTCCGGCTTCGCAAAAACCTTGGGGCTCTCATCGCTGTCCACCCACTGTGCCGATCGTCGCCTGTTGTTGTACATTATCCATTTCTCGTCACAGGTTATGATGCGACCAAGGAATGGGTCCGATTCGTTCCGTAGAAGCAGTGCGGACGAGATCTCATATCGTCGGTTTCTTTGCTCCTCAGACAGCTCGTGAGGCACCCATCTTTCCAGCTTTTTGCTCTTTCCAATTTCCTTCAGATGCCGGGCAGCTGTGTTGTGACTGACGCCAAGAACCTTCGCTATCTCCCTGGTACCTTTGTGTGGATCCTCCTCTACCACATCTCTCAGCTTGTCCTCATCAACATCACTATGCCTCCCACGACCTTCATGTTCTTCCAAGCTCTCATCTCCATTCCGGGACTTCTGATACCAACGATACGCCGTCCGAATTGTGGAACATCCTTGACCGAATGCGGCGTTGATCTTCTCGTCCGCCTCCTTAGCTGTAGTGCCCAGCTTGAATTCATGCAAGTAAATGCCTCGGATTACCCTTTTGTCCATCTGCAAAAAAGTCAATAAAACTCTAAAGTTTTCCCACATTTACATAGAAAATTTGGTACTCTCCGGAAGAGCAAAGTTTGCGCTTCTAAATGATATGCCACATGTTACGGTTTGTTCTTGATCAAACGCGTAAAGACGCGCCAAAAAATGGCGCGAGCCAGTGCCATTTAATTCATTACAACCTAATATTTGAAGATGGGGATCATGTGCGGTTCCCTTAGTCATCCGGCTCCTTACCCTCTATAGTGACTCTGTTGAAGAACAAGAGTCAGCCAATTGATTCCTCAGCAGAAGCGTCAGGCTACCGTCAACTGACGTCCAAGCATGCGAAGCTATGGAGAAAGGCAAAAAAAGAGGATCTTAAGGACAGAAGAGCAAAAATGTTGGGTGAAGCTGCAGGGTCAGGGTTGAGCATCGGCAATGCTCGCCGGAACTTCGTCAACCCCAAGACCAAGTTGATTGCTCTCCGACGCCCTGATGGGACCGTCACCTCTTCCAGAAGGACAATGGAGAAGGTCATACACGACTTCTATTCCAATCTCCTTGACAGCCACGTCCCCTTGCGCCGCATGCCATCTTCTGCAGAATGGATGCGTCGTCTCCTACGTTTTCCCTTCTGAAATCCGAGATGTCGACTCATCAGGAAAGGATCTTACAGCACCCGGTTCACAATCAAACCCAAACACCTAAAGAAACTCCCTCCAGTGCTAATCAAACACCATTGCGCGGATCTTCACACACTACTTGTCAAAGTGGAAGGTGTTCATTTGCCATGGAAGAAAAAAAACCTGCTTTGCATATACCGCATAGAAAACGAAGAGTCTGCCATCCTTGAAACAAATGGGGAATAAAGCTCTGTAGGAGGTGCTTCGGCTTGCAAGCTACTCACACGATCTCTCATCCAGTAGTGGGCCATTTTAAATAATTTTGCAGCATGGTGGTCATCATTTTATGGGAAACTGGGTACTTAAGCTGCATCAAATGTATCCTATTCTAAAGGTCCTTATATTGGGCTGATCGTAAAGTTTCGAAAAGTTTTGCAGCACTTTACGCTACTGCCTGTTAAATTTGTTAGGAAGTCATTCGCTATTCCACAGTGGCCCGTTGGTATCAGCGCTTCAATGCTGGAGATATCTCTCTCGAAGATCGACCTCGTTCCGGACGTCCCTCTGTCGTGTAAGAAGACAGCTTGCGCGAAGCCCTCGAGGTGAACCCAAATTCAACCACTCACGAACTGGCGGCGACACTTGGATGTACGCAAAGCACCGTCGTGAGTCAGCTGGATATCCTTGGGTACCGCAAAGTTTTGTCGTCTCGGGTGCCACGTGAGTTGAAGGACTCTGACAAGGCATGCCGAATCAGTATTGCTGAGTCGCTGCTTCTTCGCCCACACAGAAAGGACTGTCTCAAGGACACTGTTACTGGTGATGAAGGCTGGATTCTTTATGTTAACTACATCCGCAAGAGCCACGCGGAGAACCGGCTCCAAGACAACCGAGACCTGGACACCGCGAAAAGAAGGCTCTTCTGTGTTGCTGGTGGGACTCAGAAGGCATGCTTTACTGTGAGTTGCTGGATGGTGAAACCACAGTCACAGCATGTGTCTACGCTACCCAGCTCCAGAGTTTGGCCGACGCCATGCGCCAAAAACGTCCAGAACGGGAAAATGTCTACCTGCTGCACGACAGCGCGCGTCCTCATGTCGCCAGTGTGTGTGTCGCGAGAAAATCCAGGAGTTAGGCTGGGAAGTTCTGCTCCATCCATCGTATTCTCCAGACCTCGCTCCTTCTGACTACCACCTGTTCAGAGCTTTGAGGCAGCATCTTCGAGGTAGAGGGTTCGATGATCGACGTCAACTGGAAATGGAGGTTTCTGAATTCTTTTCCTCACAGCTCTCGGAATTCTGGCAGAAAGGAATTGAAAGGCTGCCTCCTGAAAGATGGGGCAAGGTCATAGACTTGGATGGGGAGTATATCGTGGATTGAGTTTTTGTATGTTGTATTATATTGTATTATTTATATTGTAATATTATTGTGCTAGTGTGCAAGACTTTTCGATCCACCTAATACAACCAACGGTAACCTTATATATTAGGTTGTCCCATAAGTCCCCGCCGTTTTGTTAAACGACTCATTGCAGATTTTGCCTGCTGGCTCTTGCATAGCGCTGCATAGCTTTCGAAAGAGAATGATTTGCCCTATCAGAGCATGTATGCATTTTTTTTCATCATGAATTTTGTCAATTTTTAGGTCGTTGAAGTGAAAAGTGAAAAAGTAGCCATTTGCGCACTTGTTCTCTCCGCTTAGGTTTGCAATTTTTTGCGCAGTTTTTTATAGCATTTGAAAGACAATGTTATGTACTACAAGAAGAAGTGTTAGTGCTGTTTGCTCATTTGTCCTTTATTGATTTTTAGGTCATCAAATTGGGACGTCCGAAGGAGGATGGTTATTTTTGCCGACAGCTCCTGCTCTGTGGCTGGACTTTTTGGGTTGGTGCTATATGTCATTCGAAAGAGAATGTCTTGCTCTATAAGAACATGTCTCGCGTTTATTGAATTCTATTGAACGTCATCAAAATGCCGAAAAGAGAAAAATCGTCTCCACCAACAACCCCTTCTCCTTTTTCAGTTGTTGATATTCGACAGAAATCAGCATGAGCCAATAAACGCGACACAAATTCTTACTGAGCAAGACATCCTCTTCCAAACGACGTATGACACCAAGCAAAAAGTCCAACCACAGAACCGGAGTTTTGGTAAAAATTCGGACGGAAAAGTCAATTCCCAATTTGATGGACTAAAAATCAATAAAGGGTAAGTGAGAGAATAGTACTAACACACATTCTTGTAGTACAGAACATTGTCTTCCAAATGCTCAAAAAAAACTGCGCAAAAAATTACAAACCTAAGCGGAGAGAACAAGTGCGCAGATGGCCACTTTTTCACTTTTTCACTTTCCACTTTAACGAATTAAAAATTGACAATATTCATGATGAAATAAGAAATGCAATAAATGCTCTGATAGAGCAAATCATTCTCTTTCGAAAACTATGCAGCGCTATGCAAGAGACCGCCGGCGAAATCTGCAGTGAATCGTTGAAAAAAACGGCGGGGACTTATGGGACAACCTAATAAGTAGCGCGTGGAGCGCAGCCGGATAAAGTGTTTGCTGTCGCGTCCATTCGCTTCCAGATTCTTGGTTCGGATTTGTTGCCCAGGCCAACCAAACCAACCCTCCAAGGTCGTTGTGATGGAACCAGAGTTCTCTGGGAAGGATAGAGCGCTGACTTATTCATCGTTTAGCCACCGTATGTTATTGTATGGGCCAATACGCATTGAAATCGCCTTCACAACATCACGCAGTAGTAGAATGTGTGAAGTATCTCAAAAAGGATTGAGCAACGAAGTTTTTTACTCTTTTTGCCCCTCAATATCCTTTTTGCAACAGTACTTATGGGAGACCTTGCACCTTGAACCTGTTCCATCTCAAAGGCCGTCAATTTTTGGAAGAGAATTTTTGTAGACCGTAAGCACTAAAGAGTTCGGGGTCTCGCATAAAATCCCAAAGTGTAAAAGCGTGACCTTTCCTTTGGTGATTTAATGGAGACGCCGAACCCGTTGTTCGAGGTTCTGATGTTCTTGCAACGTCCCGTTAAATCCAGTCGCTTACGGCTCTCGTTCAACGGTTGTCACCGAAACGCATTACGTGACCGGTCCTCGTAATCTTCCACGACTAATTCCGTGCAAAGTCATAGATCTTGGGCCGATGACAAATCTTGGAGCCTCAAATGAATCTCTGGAACTTGAACGTTTTACCCCGAACACAACCCATTCAAGAAGCTTTTGGTCTGCAATGGTAACACACGATGTTAATTTTAATCTCCAATGAGTAGAGAGAAGGCCACCAAAGTTCCTAGCTTTGCTAACGTTCGAAAGTCTGAGGCGCTGTTGCGTGGACAAAGTTGTCGAAAATTAGGTGGGCCGGCCATATGCGTCTCTCAGGTTCCCATTGGATGAAAGTGGTTACCGATTGGGTTCCGCGGGATGTCAAGAGAACACAAGGACGCCCACCAACGCATAGGTTGGATTTCTTCGTGAAAGCCCTGAACGAACGATATGACACTCCTCGTGTCCCTCGAGTGAAGTGGATCATTGGAGCACAAATTCATACGACAGGGACAAATGGATACGCTGCTGGCGCTCGCTCGAGCAACTCGATGGTCATCGAGAAGACAGGCGTTAAGTGAAATTGTATTGAAAAGTATCTGAAGTCATAAAGACCACCAATGGAGGCGTCAGTGTGTTGAACAAGCTAGTGGCGGGCGACTCCAACGTATTCTTCACACGCCTGTCGGCGTGTCTCGCACTTGCGCGCTTCGCGCGACCTTAGAGAGCCACTAAGCCAAGATCACTCACTTCGAGCAGCTGCTCTGCTTGTGCAGCCTTCTCGTCACCTTAGCAGTAAAAAGAGGTAATTGAAAACCTTAATAATTTCGAACCTTGGTTTACCTTCTTTAAGATCAGGTGAGTAGTTCTTCGATAGGAAGCCATCCAGTTCTCCCTTCCTCCATCCTCAACATCTCTTCAACGTGGGTACTATCTTCAGACAGTTTAGAAACGTAATTTATTTGCGTTAATCAGTGCTTTCGTCCTCAGACTGTTGTGGAGCACTCCTTCGGCCATAGTACCCGTGTGTCTCCCACCTCCCCCCCCCCACACCCCGATCGGTTAAATCTGGGAGAAAACCACCGGTCAGGCGATCGATAATATCGATCAATACTGGCCTCTACATTGAAACTTTCCACCTGATGTGGAGCACTCCTTCGGCCATAATACTCGCGTGTCTCCCACTCCCTCCCCACCCCGATCGGTTGAATCTGGAAGAAAACCACCGGCATGTCCCAACCCCGCCCTCATCTCCACCCCGTCGGTTAAATCTGGGAGAAAACCACCGGCGTGTCTCTCACCCTCTCCCCACCCCGATCAGTTAAGACTGGGAGAAAACCACCGGCGTGTCTCCCACCCCCCCCCCCCCTCTCCACCCTGATCGATTAAAAACTACCGGTCAGGACCTCGATTAGCCCCAGGGCTGAAATTCCGTGCCGCTTGAACGACACCCACAGAAAACCGATAACGTTGATCGATATCGATTGGTCGACTTCCGATTCGTGTTCAGCGACCTCGATTAGCCCAGCGCTAAAGTTTCGTGCCGCTTGAACGACATCCGCAAAAAATCGACGATATCGATCGATATCGATTGTCTCCCCTGCTGTGAAGGCCTTCCGTCGATAATCATCTAAATGCCCAGGCGCGGTTGCCGACGTCTTCGGCACGTCTACGGCTCACCATGCACGGTCGCCGACGTGTTCGGTACGTCTACGGCTCGCCATGCACGGTCGCCGACGTGTTCAGCACGTCTACTGCATCGCCTGGCTCGGTAGCCGACATGTTCTGCTCGTCTACTGAGTCGCCAGGCACGTAGAAGCCGGGTATTTTCCGCTAATTTCTTGCCTTAATTTGTGCCCCGTAATTTCCCCTGGGCGCGTGTAGCGCAGTCGGAGGAGGCGCGACTGTCGCGTGCACCCGATACCAGGTTCCTGGTTCGGATTTCCCGCCCAGGCCAACCAAGCCTTCCATCACTCCGGGGTCGGTGAATTGGTACCAGACTCGTCTGGGAAGGATAGAGCGCTGACTTGTTCATCGGCTGGCCACCGCAAGTCATTGTATGGCCAAATACGCATTCATGTCGCCTCCACGACATCCCGTAGAAGTAGAATGCGCTGGCGCATCCAGAAGGGATTGAGTAACGCCGTCCTTTATCCTTTATAATTTCCCCTATTTTATGACTCGTCGCCGATCGATAGTATGACTCATCGCTTAGCGGATTATTATATAGTATGATTCTCACCAGTGGTGTGCGTAAATGAAATCCGAACTTTCGTAAATCGTAAATCGTAATTACGACAACACCAACGTAAATCGTAAATCGTGAGCCGTAATTCGTAACAAGACTAGAGATTCAAATATGGTAGCAGAGAAAACGATCTGTGTACTGTGGACCATGTCTACAAAAAACGTTGTTTTCCTGCTTCTTAGCAAACAAATATTACGTCATCCAATAAGCAACGTTGTTTTTTGTGCACTACGGTTTTAGCCCATTATTTGTCGGCAGATTTGTGTATTTCGAAGGCGCACTGAAGGGATTATAAGGTAAATGAGACCTGCTCTTTTAGAATCTACCATTCGTTGGATTGTTGCCTTGCAAGTTCAGGTGAAGTGGCTTCGCAAATCTCAGAGGAGCACATTCGGCATGCTGTTCGAATTTGCTAAGGGAAGTAACGCAACGGTTGCAACCAAAAATATCTGCGATGTATATCCAGATGCACTGGGGGTTCGCAAATGCCAGCGATGGTTTTCCAAGTTCAAATCCGGTAATTCTAACCTCTCTAACTCCTCTCGATCAGGAAGACCCGTAACATTTGTCAACGACATGCTGATGGCGGAACTGGAGGCGAATCCTTGTCAAACAGTGGAGGAATTTTCGAGTACTCTCAACGAGCCTAAATCAGCCATTCATCTTCATCTACGCTAGATTGGCGAGGTATGCAGAGCAGGTGTCTGGGTACCGCACGATTTATCCGCCGAGAACCGTGCCAACCGACTATTGATGCTTTGCAACGCACTGCTTCAGCGACACCGTGCAGACCCTTCTTTTGATCGACTGATCATAGGGGACGAAAAATGGATCTTGCACGGTAATTCGAAGCGCAAAATGCAGTGGCTTTCCAAAAATGAACAACCAAGAAGTACTGCGAGGCCGAATATTCATCTCAGAAAAGCGGTCTTCTGTGTTTGGTGGAATATCCGTGGGATTGTTCACTTTGAAGTGTTTAAATCTGGACAGACTGTTGACGCAGACCTTTACCGTGAGCAATTGCATCGAGTGGATCCTGCAAAGGTACTCGGGGATCGTCAACAGAAAGAGCGTAAATCTCCACCACGACAATGCAAGACCACGCTGTGCAAAACGGACGCTGGAAAAAATCAACGCATTAGAATGGGAGCTTCTGCGTCGTCCACTGTATTCTCCCTATCTCGCACCTTCGGATTACCACTTATTCCGGTCTCTACAGCACTTTCTTAGCGGCAAGAAATTTGAAAGTTTGGAGGATATTCAAAATGCTATGTCCCCATATTTTGCGCAAGAACCACAACAGGTTTACCTCAGGTATTGAAGATTTGCTCGTTAGATGGAGAAAGGTTGTTGATAATGATGGTAACTTCATTTTTGTTGGCTAAAATGAAGTTTTGTAGAAAATTTGTTCAATTGAAACCGAGGTTGAAAAATAGACAATACTTATTTAATGACCTAATATATACATTCGTCCTTTCTCAGTATAAAAATTGATACAATGGCTTTCAGAGAATAATGCGTTTGCTTTTTGGTTAACCATGCGAATCAAAAAGATCTTAAGTGACCATACAGAACACTTAGCGCATCATAAAATGTTCTATGGCATGTAATTCCAATTTTTGTCTTGAGATTCGACTACCCTTTCTTTTCGACATTTTCTCACCGCTAAATTACGCAAGTACCACTCATTGTGAGGCCGATGTCAAAGCTAATGTCCTGAGAGAAATTTTGGGGCAAAGTGCAGAAAAAGCATAAAACCAGAGATACTTGGCACTACTAGCCGGTGTGAGCCAAAATTCGAGAGAGTCTGCGAGAAGGAAATGAAGAAGCGGCAATCTTCATTGTTCCGAACAGCAAAGAGTTTTGGTGCTGGAAGTGCCGTTAAAAGATGCCCTGCAATCTATTTTCATCAGCTCAGAAATAGAGAGCATCCCAGCAGACGTCGTCACTGTCTCATACACCACTTTAAGAAGCAGAGCGAATGGAGCAAGCAATAATGGCTAGCCACAACACATTGAACTTAATGAGACTTTGCTGAAACAGTAAAAATTCTCTGGAATTGCAACTTTTTGATCGAAACGTTTTTTCCTCTTCTATCTCAAGCCGCCTCGCAGCTCGAACTGCCGTAGTGGGTGATAAATTTTCATTTCACTACTATGTTCAGAATAAATAATTATTAACTATCTGATAACTATCCCTACACCCTGTCCTATGCAAGCTATACGCGAACTCTTGGCTGATCCTGGAGTAATACTTTCCAGTCGCAATTATTAGGTTGTCCCCTAAGTCCTTGCCGTTTTTTCAACGATTCACTGCAGATTTCGCCGGCGGTCTCTTGCATAGCACTGCGAAGCCTTCGAGAGAAAACGATTTTCTCTATCAGAACTTTTATTGCATTTTTTTCGTCATGAATTTTGTCAATTTTTAGGTCGTTGAAGTGAAAAGTGAAAAAGTAAAAAAGTGGCCATCTGCGCACTTGTTCTCTCCGCTTAAGTTTGTATTTTTTGCGCAGTTTTTTTATATAGGATTTGGAAGACAATGTACTGTACTACAAGAATATGTGTTGGTTCTCTTTTCTCACTTGTCCTTTATTGATTTTTAGGCCATCAAATTGGGACGTCCGAAGGAGGATGGTTATTTTTGCCGACAGCTCCTGCTCTGTGGTTAGACATTTTGGGTGGGTGTTATACGTCATTCGAAAGAGAACGTCTTGCTCTATAAGAATATGTGTCGCGTTTATTGATTTCTACAACCTAATAAATTTTGGAGCGTATCAGAGCTGGCTTTGCGTAGCTCCCTTAAGAATTTCCGCATTTCCACAGATTCATCACAAGGTGGCGATCGTCAATTCGAGATGCATCATGCAATTCTCACTTTTCTACGTTGGCCTTTGGTGGTATTTGAATACCGTTTTGGTCTGCGTAATGCATCTTCTCGAAGACATGTTAGTCCTTTATCCGTTGTAGGCAAATCCGGCGTTAAATGGCCAGGAGATGGTTGAAAAAGACCTTCGTTGGGCCAGCCGAGGAATCGAATTCTACCTTGTTCAAGCACATATCTGCTGCTCCACTCATCTAATCTCCAAAAGGTTGAAAAAGGCAAAACCGTTAAATATTCCACACACAAATTCTGAACGCCTACAGGAGGTGTCTTGTCAAAAATTAAGCAAAAGTATACTCAAACTGAAGCGCGCTGGATGTGAGTGTCTGGTGATCACATTAGGAAAATTTACAATTTACGACCCAAAATGTCATAAATCGAACTCCGTAAAAACATTTTCCCAAAATGGCCGTAAATCGTAAAATCGTACGTTTTTTTAATGTTTTGAGGGGAAAGTGTATGTAGGAGCCATCTGCGATATGTATTGCGCAGTTTGCGTATATGCGTATATAACATATAGTATTGTATGTATAACATATGATATGTATTGCGTATATAACAGTACAAGATATTGGACATACTTCATTAAAAAGTGCACTCCAATAATATTTAGTAATTGTTCCCATTTATAGGGGTAATATCTGTTACTTCCGTCTCAATCTTATTATGCTCCTTTGACAGGACTTGAGGGCTTGATGTTTTCATTTTAAGGGAGCGTGTAGCGCAGTCGGAGGAGGTGCCGGCTGTCACGTGTACTCGATACATGGTTCTGGTTCGAATTTTCGCCCGAGCCAATCAAGCCTTCCATGCTTCCATTCAGGGGTGCACATTTAACGGTTAACAAAGTTAACGAATTAACGGAATTTTCGTTAAAATCTGACTTAACGACTTAACAGAAATTTTTAGAAATTTAACGGAATTTTTAACGAACTTTCTTCTAAGTGATTTTATCACATTTACCCTTAGTCTTCACGATTGTTGCAGATCTCACCCTCCCGATTAGGATTGTTCCTGAAAAACTATTGAAATTGGCAAGAACATTTTGATGTTTTCATGAATTTGTCTTGAATTCTTGGAAATGATGCATTTTGGGGCGCGGGTAGCGCAGTCGGAGGAGGTACCTGCCGTCACCCGATACCAGGTTCCTGGTTCGGATTTCCCGCCCCAGCCAACCAAGCCTTCCATCCAGACTTGTCTATGAGGATGAAGCGCTGACTTGTTCATCGACTTGTCACCGCAAGTAGGTATAGGCCATACACGCATTCAAATCGCCTCCGCATCTCAGAGAAGTAGAATGCTTGGCGCATCCCAAAAGGGATCGAGTAATGCCGTCCTCTATCCTTATCCTTTAATGCCTTTTGGAGCTAGAAATTTCTTCGCCGAGCCTCCAAGTAGGTCAACGAATCGACAAAAATATAGTGGTCTAACCTTCTCATAAGATATGCATATTCTCACTGATGCTGCTTATTCCAGAATACTTTTGCCCGCCACCTGGAACAGCCGAGACGGAGAGAATATTTTTTAGGCCGCTGGGCGTATTTTAAACGATTTCAGAAAAGCGCTAATAACAAAAATTTGGGAGGCTACTTTTTCTGGACGTTGACACATTAACGATGTGTCACACCTATTCAGCAGTGTGGGACGTGTGACACGATGCCTATCATGGCCCCACGTTGCAAAAAATGGATGGTCCCTCGCATCGGGCACTCGAAAATCGTGCGTCCAATAACGTGGAGACATTCCACTCACTGGCTTTTAATTGTATCTTTGTTTGATCTTTTTGTACTTACGATTAGTGGCTTGTTCCCGCATCGAAATTGTATATGGTCGTAGAACAGTTAGACAAAACGGTTTCGCAAAGAACTAGGAAAGTGGGGGGGGGGGGAGGGATCTGCGGATTCTGCCTGATCGCACATTTTAGGATGCCTTGTCGGTGATCATCTTCCATGGTAATTCCATAGCTGTTCTTATTCCACACCCTCTAGATAATTTGTTACTAAAGGCTTGTTTATTTCTCTACGTTTGTTGATCTTGAATTGTTTGTATTACATTGCAGTGTTGCACTCCATTCCTTGAACGTTAGCTGTTGAGCTCTTGAAGTAGAAACCTATACGATTTCCTTGATTTTTTCACTTGAAATAAGGGTTTGCATCTATTTTGTATTTTTAACGAAATTTAACGATTTACCGGAAATTTAACGAAAATTTTCTGTTAAAAAATATTTCGTTAAAAAAATTTAACGCACAGAATTTTGTGTGCACCCCCGCTTCCAGTGTCGGTGGATCCTTCCCAGAGTGCATAGCGCATCTTCAAATGGAATTGAGTAACGCTGTCCTTTATCCTTTGTTTTTATTTTCTGAATAAGCTCATTGCAAAAAATGCAGTCAGTTTGGCTTTCCCGCACAAAGCACACGTGAATTATTTTCAAATCAATTTATTCTAGCCTATTTTGGCGACGAAGAAACAATAATAATAACCACTGACATAAAATTAAATATCTTTATCAATTCTTGACACGAATGTACAGGTATGTAGTATCTATTGAAAGACACCGGTATTTCTGGCATGAGCCTCCGATGCCGGCACGGAGACTGTGGCGATGAAGGACGACGACACTCGAAAACGACGCACAGCTGATTCGGCTGAAAGACCGCTGGGCTGGGAACAAGAGCATGATGGCGAGGCGGCGAGGAAATTGATGAAAGAATACTTATACAATAATAATAACGACGATAAATAAACTATCGATGCTACGCTAGACAATGAAAGAGGAAAACAACGGGCGATGAAAGATCGGAGGTGAAGCGATGATGGGTCGCATCGTGGCCGAAGAACCCGGAACACACTTCTGGCACCTGCCTGGCCGGCCGTCCGAGACAGCAGGCCGGACCGCGTATCGGGGTTGGTAGCTGGGCCCATCTAGCTCGTCCGCCTTAGTCCTCCCAGGTGAGCGAGTGGCGATTCTCGACGCGCAGCTGGCAATTCCTCTTGCCGTACCAGTTCACGTACGCGAACTCGGCGTCGGACACGATGGCGTTGAACCGGCCGCCGAACTTGGCCGCCGCGTCGCTCTCGATCTTTCGTGCCGCCTCGAGGTTGTCCTGAAATGGGCATCATGGAGACGCTGGCAAGACGGAGTCAAGCACAGGCGATACTAGGCTAGGTACATATTGCAAAGACGCACTGCAAAGGATGCGGAAACGTGCATCGGGAGTGCGGGAACGCGCTGTCGCTCTTACGGTAATCGCGGCAGCCAATCATATGCCCTGCCTCTGCAGCTGAGCCGACGCCTGTTTGGCTGGCGCGGCTACGTTAGGGTCAAGGGAGCGTTCCCGTACCCCTACAGTTGCGTCTTCCCGACTTGTATCCTAGCCTAGGTGATTTCGGGGCATTTTAGGAGAAAGTTCGAGAGACGGTGCTACCTTTTCGGCGGCTAGTGCTCCTTCGACGATTCCCTTCAGCTCTGGGTCGTCGCAGTTGCCTTCATCTCCACCATCGCTTGGGTAGTCGACATCATTCGTTGACGGTGAAGAGTTCTATAAGATTAGGGAATGATCAGAAGGAGAGTAAACAGGGCAGTAGACCGAATGTACGACTTATTTAAAACGCTAAAATCCAGGAACCCAAAAGTTCAACGTGCTTAAAAAACATGCACTCGCACAGTATTGGAAATGGTATAGCTGTTTTCAATTTCTGGAGAGTCCAAAACAACTTCACACGAAAAATGATTTTTAGGTGTTTAAATTTCGATTACTCCGCAATTCCTTACGGACATATGGGACTGTGCTCGCTTAGGAGGAGAACGAGAACTGAAGACGTATCGTCACGTTATTCAGAATGTTCCAAAGGCTAAAGTCGACACCGCCGACGTCTTCCTTTTGGCATCTAGTGACACCACTACCAGGCAAGGAAAGATAGGCCTGTCTGATTCCGTTGTGAGAAGTTAGATCAGGGACCAGACCGAACTTTTTTCCACGGAACTTTGCGGATGCTGGTTCCCTTCATAAGGGATGAAGCGCTACAGATGCCCATAAGTCGTCTTAGGAAGCATCCTGACCGTCGATTACAATCTTCATAAATCTCAATTTCCAATCTCGGTTTATAACTTACCCCGACCGCATTTTGATTTTTTTGCTGATTGTCTGCTCAGTACTGGTTTAGTTTTTTTCTATTTTTTTTGTGTCTTTTCTTAAATACACCTTTATTTCCATACGAGGTCCTGTGGTCTTGCCCCTAACTAGAACATTTCTTTAGTATTATTTTTACGTGAACGTTTTAATTTGTTTGTTCACATCCTAATAAGTAAGACTAGGATGAAGGATCTGACTTCTGTCCAGATAGAGAAGCGGAACTCACAGCGATCGTGTTCACGCTGTCGACAGATTGCTGCTCTTCGACGATGTCATCATAGCTCGACTCCTCTGCAACGAAAAGGCATTACTCGAACGCAATCGCCGATAACGGATCAACGTACCCTTTGGAGCTTCTGTAGCTAGCGAGGCGACTTGTTGTGTTCCAGTCTGGACCTCTTCCGTTTCCACAGTAGGCTCTGGCTGGGGTTGATGCACTTCGATAGGCGCTTCAGGCTGCAAAAGAAACTTCAGCTACTATCACAGGCACTTTCAACACTCCCCAGAACTAACCGCCTGAGTTGTCGTAACCGTCTCTGTCTGCTCGGACGCCACCTGCTGATAGGTCGGTCCAGATGTTGGTCCAGTCTCAAGTCCTGCGCTCTCTCCACCGTAGTTGGGCTGCTGAGGTGCTACTGGCGCGATTTCCACCGGGCCTTGCTGGTAGGTGCTACCTCCGACTGCTCCCGTGCCACCGACTCCGGGACCCTGGTAAGAGTCTCCTCCAACGCCTCCGGCTCCTCCAACTTGGTAGGCTCCACCTCCGACTCCACCAGCACCAGCTCCGGCATATGATCCACCTCCGCCGCCTCCAGCACCAGCTCCGGCGTATGATCCGCCTCCGCCGCCTCCAGCACCAGCTCCGGCGTATGATCCGCCTCCGCCGCCTCCAGCACCAGCTCCGGCGTATGATCCGCCTCCGCCGCCTCCAGCACCAGCTCCGGCGTATGACCCGCCTCCTGCTCCTCCGAGTCCTGCGTCTGGTCCAGCTCCAGCGTACGCTCCTCCACCTCCTGGTCCGAAACCTCCTCCGAGTCCTCCTGGTCCTCCAGCGCCAGCTCCGGCGTACGATCCTCCTCCTCCTCCTCCGAGACCTGGTCCTCCAGCTCCAGCGTACGATCCTCCGCCTCCTCCTCCTATGGGTCCGAGTCCTCCGCCGAGTCCTGGTCCTCCAGATCCAACGTACGATCCTCCGCCTCCTCCTAGTCCTCCGAGACCTCCTCCTGGGTAGCCGCCGAGACCTCCTCCGCCGCCGAGAGGCGGCGCAGCGTATGGACCACCAGCGCCCTGAAAGAATGCAGATTCACACAATATTCAGAGGAGTGTACTCTTGAGATGTATAACATGAACTCTACCGCATATGAAGGTGGAGGTGGTGGCGGTGGTGGTGGTGGAGGTGGAGGAGGTGGCACTGCATAGCTTGGAGCAGGAGCTGGAGCGGGAGCAGTAGCATAACTGAAAGTCGTTGAATATTGAAGACATGAATCCTTATGGATTTCAGTTTTGTAAAAAGAATTCATCTGCTTTGAGGTAGTCACAACACGACAACTGCTTCAAAAGCAGCGTTTTCCTTCAACAGCAGAAGGAATACAGGAAGGTTTGCATCAACGTACTAGCCTTGGGGTGCGCCACGTCTTCTTCCTTTGCCTGACATAGTGAGGCAATTTCAAAGTGATTTTGGCAACACAGAAGCTGATATTTCTGCTTAGTCTTAATCTAATAAAGGGCAAAGGATAAAGAACGGATATGTTGTGAAGGTGATTTGAATGCGTATTTAGCCCATACAATGACTTGCGGTGGCCTCCGATGATTAGGTCAACGTCTTATCCTTTCTAGAGAAATCTGCTATCAGTTTGCCGATCCGAGAGGGATGGAAGGCTTGGTTGGATTGGGCGGGAATCCGAACAAAGAACCTGGCATCGGGTGCACGCGACAGCCGATACCTCCTCCCACTGCGCCACACGCCTCGAAATTGGATGAACGCGACAGGCCACCCGCGCCCGCGACAGGTCGCCTGCGGCGCCTTCTCCAACTGGGCCATCACTAGCACAGGTTCATGCCGCGAACATGGGCAGCATTGGGTGGTGACAACTCGCGAGCCAATCAGATCGCATCAATTTAGCGAGCCATTCAAGGCTTGTATGTACAGTAATCCGACTGGTTGTATGTGTTCAACCGATGCTCTGCTTGGCTATGATTGGCTGATGCGCCACCACCTACCAATTCTGCCCACCTTCGCAACATAAACCCATTTCAATGTCCTATTGGAAGTTCAGAGAGCTGACTGGGTACCCCGCTCGCTCCGAAAGTTGATTGATTGACTGGCCCCTTCTGTCCTACGTAGGGAGCTTCACAAGAATGGAAATGAAGGACAATTGGCTAGGGCTACCGTATTCCTTGGAGTGAAATATGTGACCCTGGTGCAATCACAGAGGGGCGCCCCGAAATGACGCCTAATACTATACTTTTGCTCGGACACTAATGGCGATAGCACGTGGTGAATTCAGCAACGCAGGTGGCATACCTAACCATGTCGGTCGGGACACTCCCTATAACACAGCGAAACGATAACTAATTGGGTGATATCTGTTAAGAAACGGAGCTTTGGCACCTACAAGACTTTCAGGACGGGATCTTTTGTCTACTTCCAGGAGCATTTGTCACCTCAAACAATAGCAGTTCGTTGGAGTGATTAGCACAGCTTACCAACTCTATCTCTTGCGACAGTGACGGTAAAAATAGGCGGTTCGAAAATTTACTACCGAACCTTTCAGTTCTCCTGCTGGAAGATCTGGCAGATTCTGCTTTGGGCGTGTTTTGTGCGCGCAATCTCTGTGATTGCACCGAGGAGCACATATTTCACGTCAAAGATTACTGTAGCTTTAGTAAATTGCCCTTCATTTCCATTGCCTTAGGATTCTCTAAATGCTAATTCCATGCGCCTATGATGACATTTAGTACTAAATTCGATTTGATAAGAGGAGTCGTGCTAAATGTAGGATAGCGGCGAAAAGAAAAACTCCGGCTTCATTCCAAACCATTTTCTTACAAAATCCTGCGTGCTCATTGTCAAGCAACTGATTCATCTGCTAGAGTTTTTGCCACCGCGCTGCATGCATCTGAAGGTCTCCGGCCGGTTTCAATGCATAAAATTCGCCCATTCGACGGATTCGATGACTCAGATCCGTCGTGCCCTCCTAATCATCTGCAGAGATGAAGAGGGGTTTACCGAATTATTTGACGGCATGGTTGCGCTGCCCAATGTTTTTTTTTCTTCAGGGAACAAGCAACAGGAGCAGAGCTAGTTGGAATTGGAACTGGATTGTCTGGTTGATTTTCGTCTATGGACCCATTTAAAGCTGAAGCCAAACCATTTGTTTCATTTTTATTATTCTACAATTGAAGTTACCTATGCACTCATATGGTATTCTTCTTTTATAATAAAGGATATGGATAAAGGATAAAGGACGGCGTTGTTCAATCCCTTCTGGGATACGCCAGCGCATTCTACTTCTACGGGATGTCGTGGAGGCGACATGAATGTGTATTTGGCCATACAATGACTTGCGGTGGCCAGCCGATGAACAAGTCAGCGCTTTATCCTTCCCAGACAAGTCTTCTACCAATTCACCGACCCCGGAGAGATGGAAGGCTTGGTTGACCTGGGCGGGAAATCCGAACCAGGAAGCCGGTATCGGGTGCAAGCGACAGTCGCGCCTCCTCCGACTGCGCTACACGCGCCCCTTATGATAAAAGTAAACATAAAGGATAAAGGACGGCGGTGAACTATCTCTTCTTGGAGGCGCCACGCACTCTGCTTCCACGGGATGTCGTGGAGGCGATTTGAGTGCGTATTTGGCCATACAGTGGCTTGCAGTGGCGAGGCCATGAAGCATTCAGAATTCAGTAACCCTTCCCAGACAACTCTGGTACCAACTCAACTACTCCAGACAACTAGAAGGCTTGGTTGGCCTGGGCGGGAAATCTGAACCAGGAATCTGGTATCGGGTGTCCACGACAGCCGGCACCTCTTCCGACTGCGCTACAAGCGCTCATATAATACATGTAGCATAAATACATTATTATAGACGCATGGCACTTCGAAGAACTCATAAACTGTTTCCAACACCTCAAATCGAGGTACTTCTGTCGGGTTTTCCCCCTAGCCTTTCATCTTTCCGTAGTCGAAGGGTGAAACACTGAGATGTACCTTGTTTGGCAACCGGAAGTCGTTGTACGGGACAAATGCGCATTCGAATTGCCTCCACGACATTCAGAAGAAGCGGAATACGTAGCGCATTACAAACAAAGGTGTGAATAGCCTCATTTGGATCTATCCTAGTGGGAGGGGAGCACTTTACTCTGTCTGTTACACAACGACGGCGAAATTGAAAGTGAACTGCTTCTTAGTGACAACATGCTGAAATGGTCCACCAGGTGACCTTCCCTTATAACTTTTTGACCTGGACTGCTACTCTTCGTGTTCGTTGCGCTTTTCTAGTGGTGCGCCCTCCAACAAGGATAGATCTTGGACGTTATTTTCCCATTACTCTTGAAGTTGATAGGGCGGGTGTGGTGTAGTCGGAAGAGGTGCCAGCTGTTGCGTGCACCCGATACCAAATGACTGGTTTGGACTTTCCGCCCAGGCCATCCAAGCCTTCCATCCCTCCGGGGTCTGTGAATTGGAATCAGACTTGTCTGGAGCGGTGAATTGTCCGCTGGCCACCGCAGCTCGTTGTTGGTCAAATACGCATTAAGTTCGCCTCCGCCACTTTTCGTAGAAGTACAACGCGTGGCGCATCCCGAAAAAAGGGATTGAATAACGCCATTCTTTACCCTTTATAATCCTTGAAGTTGATAAGGCCCTACAACGACAATGTCGTAGATGTCGCATACGATCAGACTTGGTGGCGTAACGGCTTCATACCCGGATAGCAGGAGGGTGGGTGCGAGTTCGGGTAATGTCTTAAGAGATCCATCCTTGTCGGGAGGGGCATCATGGATAGCAGCTGAAGCTTTCATAGGCGCCTCAAGCAAGAGACTGGAGACGCAACCCCTCTCATTAGGATAGATCCGCCTGAAGCTACAGTTCTGTAAGTTTGACGTTGCGTCATTTTGCAGCTGTTCTGTGACACGCAGTTCCCTGCTACTTCTGGCCTGGATTCGATGGTGTGTGGTCTTCTCTGAGCTATGGACATGTTCCTCTGCCTCGGCTGCACTTCACTTCGTTCTCTGAGCGTTGTGTGTCACCCAAGAAAATCCGTTCCTTCAGTCGGCTCTACTTCGCCACTATCAATCCAAGCTATTAGGCAGAAAAAGCGATCCGTGCGTATTCGTGGGACCGCGCAATGGGACTCATCGGGCAGCTTTTTTCAGCTGACGGATTCACGTCTTCGCCGCGACGATGACGACGACGACGACGAAAACAGCAGCGCAACACATCGCGGATCGGATCTGTTAGCGCTGCGCTTGCGGCTTGCCGCCCCTCTAATGAATTCGCCCTCGAGCTGGTTTGCCGGCGCCGGTCGTCATCGCCACAGATAGCACTCATTTCAATGAGAAATTCGCCATGCAGCGAGCGGCGGGCTCCTTGTGGTCAGCAAACGGGAACCCGCTCCGAGAAGTGTATGTGCGACACCTTCGCCGCTGGCTGACCTTGACTGCGGCTTGCGTCAGACGCCCGCCCATCTAAGCGGATGCACTTAGAGCGGATTCCTGTGGTGTGAAGCGAGCGATTCGCTGGCCAGTTATGATAGATTCGAAGGGTTCTGGAGAACGGTCTTCGCTACCCAAAAACCCTAGGCTTACCGGCGGACAAGTTGTACGCTTAGCGGGCTGTGTAGTATGGGCGTGATGGAAAGTAAAAAGAAGGAAGATGGTTTTTAATCGACTTCTAACAGGATCCCGTATCCTGCTGATCTCAGATGATCATTTCATCCACAGTGTTTCACTAGAAGTCGCATCACACTTTAGAAAGTGTGCAAGCTTCGCAGAACTAAAGTGGCTCGTCAACATTTGTGATAGATTAGCCACTTACCATGGTTATCGAGAAACTTCTACATTGACGTCAATTTTTGGTGCTGAATTGAAGAGGGCGGATTTAGTGGATCTATCCTAGTTGGAGGGGGAATCGGAAGAAAGCGAAACAAACGTAGACAGTGTGGAATCTTCCCACTAGGAAATTGCAAAGGACGGTTCTCTCATAGGCCAGTTCTCGGTGTTGTCTTTGTAAACTAGTCTGCTTTCAGTTTTGCCGCTGTTGTCAGAAAGTCGTAGGGGAGTGCCTCCCCCCTACTAGGTTAGATCCGATTTAGCTGTGCTTTTCAAAGTTCTATTGGGAAGGCTGTCCACTGACCTAATAGAGTTTTTGTGGCCTTTTCACAGTTAGCATACAATGGTTTCTCAGATTCTATTTGTCAGTTCCAAGGTAGAGAGTGAGGTTAATTTTCACCGTTCAATGGGAATCTCAGTGAGCTCAACCTATTGCTTTCTGAGATTAGGACCGTTGAATCTATGTCGCCGTTCTCATCTAAAGGACCAATTTTACTTTGAAGTTTCTAGGGTTGTTTCTGTTCCGATGCATCCCTCGCCTAGTCTTCCTATTTAAGTGAAGTCTGAAATTGTTCTCGAACAGGGTAATTTCTCAGACTTTCCTTGTCTTTTTCATGCTCTTAAGAAGGCGGTTACGACGAACTGTAAGCCGAATGAAGGCTTTCGACATCAATAGTGACACGACAGCTCTACGACAATCTGCCCATTTGTATTTCGTTATGACCTAGACCTTGATATAAATAAATTAAATAAATAAATGTCATAAATAATAAATAAAATAAATAATACTGCCTTCGGAATGTTTCTTTTGGATATTCTAATCCTTTGAATGGAGAAACACCTCTTCACAGCTAGTCTAACAAACTGAAATAAATTTTAGACGCCTGTTAATGACATCGTCCATTAACTCAGTCATTTTGGGCAAAAATTTTTGTGACCGATTACATCCTAGCGGCTCCATTACGCTGATCACAAAAATTAGCCCATTTTCCTTACTTTTATAATAGATTTTAGACAGAGCTAGTCAATGAGCTCTTGAAAATCAGTAACACTATGAACCTCTAATTTCAATTTAAAAAGGCTGAAGTTAAGGTGGTTTGAAAATTCAGCGGATTAATGTTTGCTCAAAATTGTGTTAGTACCGTGGGAGGTGGAGACACCTCCGAATGCTCCAGCTACGTGTATCTAGGACGAAAAGTCAATGTGGCCAACGACCTAGCGCCGGAGCTGAGCAGGAGGAAACGAGCGGCTTGGGAAGCTGTCAAGAGCGTCGAAGAAGTCGCGAAGAAGACGAAGAACGTCCGACTCCGTGCCCACCTATTCGACTCCACCGTTCTTCCTGCCCTAGCATACGCCTGAAAGACCTGGGCAGGATGAACACGCGATCAGCGTCGCGCAACGTGGAATCGAAAGGACGATGCTCGGAGTGACACGACTCACGCAAGTAAGAGAAGGCCTCCGGAGTTCCGAGCTTCGCCGACGTTCGAAGATCAGAGACGCTGTCGCCTGGGCCAAGTTGTCGAAAATTGGGTGGGCCGGCCACGTAATGCGCTTCGCTGACACCCGCTGGACGAGAGCCGTTACCGACTGGATTCCGCGGGATGTCAAAAGAACACCAGGACGCCCACCAACGCGTTGGTCGGACTTCTTCATGAAAGCCCTGAACGACCGATATGACGCTCTTCGTGTCCCTCGAGCGAGGAGTATCCATTGGAGCACTCTGGCACGCGACAAGGACGGATGGAGACGCTGCTGGCGTCCGCTCGAGCAAGTCGATGATCAACGGGACAACAGCTGATACAGGTGATACTGTGGGATATAGTAGTTCCTGTCAGCAGGAGGTGCGGTTCGAGTTCCGCCTGGCGCTAGAGTTATTCTAATATTTATTCGAATAAGTTATTCAAATAATTTCTGGTTTTCGAATACTCGAAACTACCTGATTTTTAAATACCCGTTTTTTGAATTTGAATAATATAGTACAATAAATTATTCGAATAAGCACAGCTGTACCCGAGGGTGAGGACAAGCTTTACCGTCTAAAGGGATGATTCGCAGTATTTAGGAGCAATTCTTTGGTTGGATTTTTTTGGGTATAGTCAGTCAGCCAGGTGAGTTCTCCTCAGTGCAGATTGAGAGGAACTTCTATTCACCTTGTAGTAGCCTACAGCATAACAATTGTTCTTACTCTAAAAGGAAAAAGCAAACAAAGTATTCTTCGAGTGGAGGTCGGAAGGCCCGGACCATATCTTTTTGAATGCTGAAGACCTACAACCACCAGCTCTCATAAGCCACAGTTGTTCTTAGAAACTCCTTTAAAATAGACGGGTAAACATACACGCATCTCACTTGCTGCCGATGACACTAGCGCTATATTTGGTATCAGTAATTCGTCGAGGGATTGAAGGTGATGGCTAACCGCTCCCATTTCCACTGTGTTTCCTCTTGGCTTCTGCTTGACTAGGTTCGGTCAGCCAAAGTCGGCTGACCGAACCTGGTTGTACGTCTTTACCTCGCTGCTCTTTGACGATTTCTCCACAGTCTCGCCATGGATTAGCGAAGAGTGAACCAGAGTTGAAACAGCCCTGACGTTTCCTCCAATACGAGTGAGCTTCCACTTGTCCAGGTTTCTCTCTCATGCTGGCAATGCCATGCTCGAGCAGCACACTGTGGAGGTACTGTGGAGGTCTTGAACAGCCTTTTGAACGGTCTTAACGGCCTGGATCAATAGAACTATCGCGGTGGAGTATTCTAGGTGCTGGTCGTTAATATGTCCTACATGTGAGGTAGGAGGCATTGGACGAAAGAGGCGTGCAGCTAGGCAGGCATATAGGTGCTCTAATTGGCTGGCGCAAGTTAGGTCTGTGTTCCGACTGGCTGTGATTAGCCGCAAAGTCTATAAGGCTTCCTGTTAAGTCCACATTAACGACAAGGGTCATTCTTACAACAAAGGAACAACGTGTGACTCGTCTACAAGTAGAGTAGTAATCTCTTGGGGTTAAGTTGGAGTCGTGAGTAGCTACATAAGCTTTGGATAGATCTATTCGAGGAACCTTTGACGCGAGTGAGGAAGACCGAAGCCAGTAGGTAGATGAATTTGAGAAATCAACGGATCTATCCTAGTGAATGGGGCTTTTCGCCCAGTCATTAGGACAACCGTAAAATTGAATTTAGATTTTAGTGAATGGGGCTTTTCGCCCAGTCATTAGGACAACCGTAAAATTGAATTTAGACTTGTTTTGCAACGACGGAGACAAACTTTCTTTTCAATTTCCTGGTTGGGACAGACCACCATATTTCTACTTTCCTCCTCACCTTTCTTTCGGTGTCCGCGGGTGCATTACGTTATGTATCTTCGCTTACTGTAGAAGGCAGAGACGAACACGATTATGGTGGGAGGTGGACGAGGCGTCCGTTTCGGACTGAGAGCAAACAATAAGCAAAGCAAAAACCCCATAGTGTGCTGGGTAAAAATCTGTTTCACGCTTCAAAGATTACTCGTTGATAAAACTCGTTCGAATCCGGCTCAACAACCGCCTGCCCTACCGTAGTCGGGGTGGGCGATGAAGCTACCGGAGTCGAGAGATACACCTGCAGAACGTACAACCCTCCCCACCTTCGACGAGGATGGGTCCAGTTCAACCTCATATAGGGCAAGGAATTACCAAGAGGAGCTCAGCAGGTTACCTGGGAGGTTCCAGAATGGCAGTTCTTCCACCTCTCGGGTGAATCTGGAAATCAGAAACTAACGTGGACTCCATGGACAACCTTATTAAAAGTTGCTCCGAACTGCTTGATCTAGCTGACTCGAAGCAGCTCCTTTTTGCGCCAAGGCCGAGTTCCGTTGAATAATTTCCAGTCCTACTCCAAATGTTAAGAGAGAGCGCTCAAAAGGTTCAGCTACTCTGCATTTCTTTTCCAATAGTTCAAAGCCGCTATAACGTCGACCTTTACGAACGCCCGAAGCCAGCGTTTGTTTGACGTCGTGAGAGCGGGCGTAATTGGAAGGAACGCTGAAGACAGTTTTGGAACGTGGACGCAAATCCGCGCGCCACCGCAATTTCGATTTCGGTTCCGCTTCTACTGATGATCGACAGCTTCACGGACCCGTCGTCGTGGTCGCGGTTGTTTGGTGGCACGGGCACGGTAGCAGAGTGACTTCTGTCATCTGATCTATCCTAGATTCGGACAAACTTGCAGCTAACGGCAGTCTGAAACGACCGCATGCTTTCGCAGCTGCACTCTGGATCTACGATGAGAATGAGATCGCTCGAATTGTACTTTCTAACCAGCGAACGACGGGACGGGCTGTTAGGAACTGGATTGTCCTTGCTGGCCACCACGTCTGCTGATGTGACAGGAAAAAATCAGCGCCGTTCGTTTGAACGAGATTCCTGAACCTTTTGTTGATTCCCAAGATCCTAACAAACGGCGCTTGACAGTTAGCGCAGTATCGTTCGCCTATACTAACTGCCTTCTTGTGCACCGTGGTTTAATTCGAGCTGGTCTCAGTGGCTTCGTCAATCGTCCCTGTGGCGTGCCATAGTAGCCCATGGGGTCCTCCACATTCGCAGAGCTTCAGCTTTTGGCTAGGCTAGTACCAGTGCGGATCTCTTAACTGGCGAGGACATCTATTTCTAGAAGGAGAAATGAGCCATTGGAAATAAGTGACGAGAATGTCATCCTGAAGAGAGCGTGTTCCCTTCCCTCATAGATTGGTGAACTGACTTTCCCAAGGCTTTCAACGCATAGCTCGTGGTCCTCGTTGATGAGATCCTTCACGCAGAAGACAAGCGATTCCCAAGCTCTTCCAGTTCATTGCGATTGCCGATAACGATGATTGCGTTGCAATTAGTGAGAAGCAGCTCCGAAGCTTCCGCGATTGAAGACAGCCTACATCAAGTATTTTTAAAAGATTGGACGGGTTTTCTCGTCGGCGCCGAGGGCATCCTATAGAATAATATGTTTTATGAGCTGCTTCCGGAAGCGAAAGTTAAGCTCTGGAACAAACTGTGTAGATGTAGAAGGTGATGTGATCTTCGGAACTCTCCTCATGTCATGGATATTTTGGTAGGAGAGGAGCTGTCAAATGAGATCAAACTTTTCCTTTCGAAATGGAATTTTATATCAAATGCTCAAAACTAAAGGATAAAGGACGGCGTTATTCAATCCCTTTTTTGGGATGCGCCACCCATTCTACTTCTACGGGATATCGTGGAGGCGACTTGAATGTGTATTTGGCCATACAATGACTTGCGGTAGCCAGCCGATGAACAAGTCAGCGCTTTATCCTTCCCAGAGAAGTCTGGTACCAATTCACCGACCTCGGAGGGATGGAAGGCTTGGTTGGCCTGGGCGGGAAATCCGAACCAGGAACCTGATATCAAGTGCACGCGACAGTCGGCGCCTCCTCCGCTACACGAGTCCAAATGCTTAAGATATTTTAAAAATAGGAGTAGTGAGTTTTTGAGTTTTCAAGAAGACCTACGGCTAGAGAAGGCGCCGGAAGTACCCGAAACATGGAGAACTATGGTACTTATGACGCATCTCGAAAGCGACCTGGGGCCAGATTCATCAACCGCTTCCCGCCCTCTAATGATTAAAATACCGCCAAACCCCCTTATATAACATTTATTAGCATCAGGTTTGGCGGTATTTTTTAAAGCGGCCATCCGGAATCTGGCCCCTGATTTCCTCCTTTTCGCCTTTCAGTAAATTATGGTGGTCTTATTCGATTGCGTGATAGCTCAGTCGGAGGAGGCGGCGGCTTTGCATGCGCCTATTTCTGGTTTCTCATTCGGATTTCCTGCCTCGATCAGCAGTTGATGGTTTCTCGTGGATTTACCTCCAACGTCGGTGAATTGGTACCAGACTTATCTGAGACGGATAAAGCGCAGACTTGTTCGTCGACTGAACACTCCAATATATTGTATGGCCAAATACGCATTCAAACCTCCAAGACATCCCGTGGAAGTAGAATACATGGCGCACCCCAAAAGGGACAAAAGGGATTGGTTACCACCTTCCTCGTTCTTTATCCTTTTCATCTAGATAAACTACGATTCATTTCATTTTCTTCCCAGACATTCACTTTGATGGCATGAGAACCTCTAGAAGGAGTCTCCCTCGGGTGGCTAAGGTGTTTGGTACTTTCTTCCTGTTAGCCTGACGAAGCAAGTGGAGTCTACCTGGTGTGAACTGACACCTTAGACCATCTAGATCCTTAGATGGAGTAGACAAGGCAGAAGTTAGACAGATTGGAAGCTCTCCGGCCTAATTCATTTTGGCCGTGTCCACAAAATTCAAAAAGCTCTGCTGAGCGAGATTGTGGTGAGGTAAACATAGTTAACACCGAATTCGGTCTCCGATCAGGTAGAGATGGCGCGCCTCTAATTTTTCTCACTTAGAAAAACTTTTTGAAAACTGCAGAAGACGTTGAATACGTCTAATCTTTGAGGACGATAAGTTTTCGGCATATCCAGGAAGTTGCTGAACTGCTCTTAGTTTTCAAGCGTGTCCCTGACGATTCTCGACACAGCAAGGACTTCTCCAAGATATGGACATGCCAATGGTTGCTGGAGGGCTTACGGTTGGGTATACCTAAACAAATGGTGACAGTTGTCTCCTGGACCTTCTCCGGTTAGTTAAATGTAAGTGGTTCTTATTTGTGGTCGTTAAGCAAGTATCACTGAAAATAGGCTCAGTGGCTAAAAGAGAAACTTTTCCACCTCCTATTTTCAGTTTGCTCCAAAACATGAAACGAGGTCGGAAGAATGGTCCGGACATTTGCAGTTCGTTGGAAAACCAACGGATATTTTAGTTCTCTCGACATGATAAAAGGGAAGGGGTAGAATTAGCCGACAGCCGACTTCTGATATCTAAAACGTCTAAAGGATCACCAGAAAAAGAGTAACTAGAAAGCAGCTAAAAAAGTAGTACGCTAGGGTTTACACACAACTGAATGGCATCATATGTCCCCGTTTTCTAGCCGTTTATATACTTACTAATCCAGAGAAACAACTGATCATACAAAGTACTACAGCAGTCTAGACGAATTCCATCTCTGAGTGAAGCAGGCAGCAGGAAATTCTATTAAGGGTTAAATAAGGACATGTGGTGAGTATAGCAGTTCTAGTGGCTAACCAAATAGTGGTAAAATCTTGTGTTTTGAAGAATTTTCCCGAAAGGATTACGGTAGTGCTTGATACTAGCAGCTCGACTGGCTTTAAAAAGCAGAGCGGCCATAGTGATTTAAATATGTCTAATAGAATGACAGGCACCGTGAGACAGGTCTAACCATAAGAAACTAAAAACATGCTATAAGACTTGATAGGGCGCGTCGCGCAGTCGGAGAAGGCGCCGACTGTCGCGTGCACCCGGTACCAGGTTCCTAGTTCGAATTTCCCTCCCAGGCCAACCAAGCCTTCCATCCCTCCGGGGTCGGTGGATTGGTACCAGACTTGTCTGGGAGAGGTAAAGCGCTGACTTGTTCATCGGCTGGCCACCGCAAGTCATTGTATGGCCAAATACGCATTCAACTAGCCTCCCCGACATCCCGTAGAAGTAGAATGCGTGGCGCATCCCAGAAGGGATTGAATAACGCCGTCCTTTATCCTTATCCTTAAGAGTTGCTTATGGGTTGGTCACTGCAAGTACCTTTATTCTTAGAACCTCCACGATAATCTGGAGTTGTGCAATGCGTGGCGTTTCATACAGAGAGATAGTTTTGAACCGATTTTCACCGTTATGTTTCAGGAAAAGCTCTGAATCTAGTCTCGCTGTTTTCATAGTTTTTCATTCCTTCTTTCGTTTTTTGTTCCATTTTCTCCTCCCCCATATTTTCACGCATTTGGGCACTTTATGGCACACTGATTGTCGTGTATCAAATAAATAAATAAATAAATAATAAAAATATTGGTGAAAAGTATACCAATAGAGGATTTGATAACGATGTTATTTATAAGTAACCGAAGCTCAAAAGGGTCTATATGCTCAATACCGAGATCTCTTACTTCTCTGTAATTTTTGACAACAATGTTGGAGCATTTATCTTGCAGTGACTGATCGCTGCATACTTGTAAAAATTTCGGAGAAACTTTCCTTAGTACCTTGGACCTGTGCTAAACTTCCGTCTGGCTAACACAGCCCTGTTTGAGACCAAGATCAGGACATCAGCTACTTTTTAAGATCGTATAGCTTCCAGACGAAAGTGAGACAAGAACGAGGAACCCATGAAGAAACGAATCGCGTTATCGTATAGTTTCACTGACCTGGAACTAGAACAAGGAGGTCCGGCACCGCAACTGGGTGCTGAAGGAGGGCAACAGCTGGCGCCACCGCCGCCTGAAACGCGCAGCAATTACGATGAGACCGTGAACGAACGAGCGTTTCTCGAGCAGATCCATGTCAGTTTGAAAGCAGCTATGAGGAGTGACGGCGACCACCGCCGATCTTCACTCGCTGACCTATTTCGCGCTTTTTTCGCTCATTCACTCTTTAGATTAAGCCGCAGATGGGAGTTTCACTGAGTTTTCGAGGAGCATTACCCTCGGAGGCGAAATACAGGTGTTTAACCCATTTGTTCAAAGCTGAATCCGCTGGCACAGAAGCTATATGCCATTACAGAATTATTTGTTGCGAGCAAAACTCTTGTCTCAAGCAGGATTCGAACCAGTAACCTCTGTAAGGGGTGTAGCATGCTGCCCGGAGAGCGGGAGCTAAAGAATCGAGTTCTCCTTGGAGCATGCGTTTTGATCGCAGAAAAAAACATCCTGTAACAACAACAAGCACTGTTTGAAGCTAGTGATTTTTGGATTGAAGAAGAGTGTAGTATTCTTCACAAATTTATCCGACTATAAAGCTCACAAGAAGAAAGATAAAGGCTCACTAAGGTGCTGGCGAAAAAATGTCGCAGAAATTAATTGGAAAAATCAAAGCGAGAAAGTTTAAAAGCCAGATCTATTTTAGTAAATCACGTCCAAAGTGCTTCCGAAAAGAAATTAGGAAGTTGAGATTTCTACATTTGGACGTAGATGTTCAAATCTAGGTTTACCTCTAGACAAGAGGATCCGTTTTCTTTCTCCAGAAAATCCTTCCAACCTTCTAGAGTGAATGGTATAAGCAGGGTTACACATAAAAAGAGAATGAATAAGGGCATAGGGATTACTTTATCTAATAATAATAGAACTATAGGACCAATTAAAGGAACATTACAGGGTAGACCGCGTTACCCTTTCGAAACTGTCGCGAGCAAGAAAGTAACTATAGGTAAAGAACCAGAATCTCCACCACAAGCAACGGTCTCTACATAGCGAAGGGCTCAAGTAACACGCCAAAAGCTCCGATAAAAGCAACGAAAATTCAGCAACGGAATACACAGGGAAGGCAAACAGTACCGAAACACGCGGCAGCAGGCCCGACGACGGCTAGCAGTACAGACAGAAGACGACGCATTAGCGAGCAGAGCGTTGGCCGATGTGCCGCAGGCGCGAGCCTTTTCTAGGCGCCGCCCGGATAGCCCCGCCCAGCGCGAGAGATGATGAGACAGCCCGCGGACGGTAGCCGCCGACGACGTCGTCGTGGGGAGGAGGGCTCGGTGGCGCGAGATCGAGCGCTGCTGGTGGTGCACAGGCACGACCGGAGGCCCGGCGAGCCGGTCGTGTGCTGCTCTGGGCCTGTCGCCGAGTCCGGAGACCTCTTCGCGGTTTCAGATGCCGTGCTAGGGAATCAGGAGCAGGCGTCTTCGGAAACGACTTGCGAAGGTACATAACAGAGCAACAGGCTCCTTGTTCGGGGTCCTGAATTGTCAACTATCAACTATCAAGCTACAAGTGGAATTCAGACGATCCTAAACAGCGTTAAAAAGGTGCTGACGCAAGAAGTTCTGGAAAACTTCAAAGCCAAACCATGAAGCTGTTATCCGAGCCAGAAAATTGGTCTGAAGGTCTAGAAAGTCTGGGCGATATTCCTGTCAAACAAGACGGAGAGAGATTACCTCCTGAAGGAAAAGATCAGGTCTCGCTGCGCTTCTTTAGGACACGCTGACATCGTTCTGGGAGTGAGAAGATATCGTCCTGTGTTCACTTGGTCACACTTTCGAATCTCCGTATCACACTGCATCCAATCCCGTGCTGATCTCCTACTTATTCATGCAGATAAAAAGAGTAAAAGACCGTTAGTCAATCCCTTTTAGGATGCGCCACGTTTTCTACTTCTACATAAGGTCGTGAAGACGATTTGAATGCGTGTTAGTCCATATAATGACTGGCGAGCGATGAACAATTCAGCGCTCATTCTCCCTAGGCAAATTTGGTAGCAATTCACCTACCACGGAAGAACGAAAGGCTTGGTTGGGCTGAGCGGAAAATCCGAACCACGGAACTGGTATCGTGCGCACGCGACAGCCGGAACCCCTCTGACTGCGCCACACGCGCCCATTAATCCATGTGGCATACAGAATAAAGAATAAAAGGATAGAGGACGACGTTGATCAATCTCCTTTAGGATAAGCCACGCATTCATCTTCCTCCTGTGAGAACATGGCGGCATTTAGAATGCATCTTTCGTCTAAACGATGAACTGCGGTGTCCCTCCCAGAAAAGTCTGGTGCCAACCCTCACTCTCATCAGGGATGGATCTGCTAGGATGGCAAGCGCCGAACCAAGAATTGATTGCAGATGGGAGAGCCGGCGCCTCCTCCGACTGTGCCACACGCGCCCCATCTATGTAATACAAGAGCCAGATTCATCAACCGCTTACCGCCCTCTAACGGTGAAAATACCGCCAAATACCGATGCGAATGAATGTCGTATCAGGGGTTTGGCTGTATTTTCGCCGTTATAGGGCGGTAGGAGGTTCTTGACCCAGATCTATGACGTGCCTAAACCTGACAAGCAATAGAGCATGCTGGAGTCATATTCTGGTTTTTCTTATTGTTCCAGCGCTTCTAGACAGAAGAAGGGCTATTCCTTGCGTGCTTCCGTAATCGCTCCAAAGTGCGAGCCTCTCGACGGCCAACAAGGACAATAAAGAATAAAAGGAAAACATGGAAGGATAGAAAATAAAAGGATCTGCCCTTTGACTTTCAATAAACCTTGGCATATTGACCAAAATATAATAATATAAGATATATAACGAAAAGGATCTGCGTACAGCTACCTGCCAACTGACATGTCCGGCTAACCACGGTAACTGAATGTGTAGCTCGTCTTGTAACATCTGGTATTCCAAGTCCTAATTGAAAGATAGAAGTTTCTTTTCATTGTAAGAGGCATTCTACTTGCGCCAGGCTTGGTTGGCCTGGGCGGGAAATCCGAACCAGGAACCTGGTATTATCGGGTGCACGCGACCGTCGCGCCTCCTCCGACTGCGCACCACGCGCCCTTAGCCATCTGATATTAAAAGTAATTTATGCCCTTCTTCCAAGAACGTTGCACTTTTTGAGCAATTCGATAAGAAGGTGGCTCTCAGAGAGTCTACCTGATATAAAATCAGGTGTAAATCCATACGTAAAAAATTGTCAAAATCTCATAGCTCTTCAACAGCATAAAACACAATGCCACAACAATCGTAATGAAAAGGCAATAACCACAAAAACAGTGACAACTAACAACAGTTCTTATAAGTTGTACTAGTTGGTTGTGTTAATAGTTGTATTTTAGCTGCGGGCGCGTGTAGCGCAGTCGGAGGAGGTACCGGCTGTCGCGTGCACCCGATACCAGATTCCTGGTTCGGATTTCCAACCAGGCCAACCAAGCCTTCCATCCCTCAGGGGTCGGTGAATTGGTACCAGACTTGTCTGGGAAGGATAGAGCGCTGACTTGTTCATCGGCTGGCCACCGCAAGTCATTGTATGGCCAAATACGCATTCATGTCGCCTCCACGACATCCCTTAGAAGTGGAATGCGTGGCGCATCCCAAAAGGGATTAAGTAACGCCGTCGCTTATCCCTTTATCCTTTATCTCAGTTGTATCTATATGAGTTGCTGAATGAAATTGATGTCTTTTCTTTGAAATAGAATAATGTTGTGAGTTTTATCATAAGATTTTCTTTAGTAGTTGTGTAAATAAACACATAATATAAAAGGATGAATGACAAAGGTCGGCGTTAGCCAATTCCTTTGCAGGATGCGCCGCGCCTTCTACCTCTACGGGATAACGGGGAGGCAGTTGTGCCGCTACGGCGGCTTTCATTGTTGATATAGTAGGCTTTATTGTAAAAAAATTTATCCAACGAATAATTGGAAATGTTTCTCACAGTTATCACAAGAGCTGATCTATTCGTCGGCGTTGACATTAACATTAATTTTTAAACTCGCATATTAGCAGCAGCGCAAGAGGAGGCGGGACCAGCTCTTCAAGTAAGGCCTCGTCTTTCGAAGGCCATTTCTCTCATTTTTAAAATTCAAGTTTAAACAATCAACTTAGCCTTTCCTATTAATCTCATTCTCATTTATTGTTCATTATGTTTGTGCTTTACTGCCACTTTTTTATTTGGGTTTCATTACCCAACTTTGAACGACTTTTGCTGGTAAATGTCTTCTGCTTACGACATGTGACGACAAACGACGTAACGTGGTCGATCTACCAATAAGGTGAGCAGTTCAGGTAAGAATAGATAAATAGATAAATAACCGTAATGACGCAGTGGGCAACCGGCGGACATATTAGTAGCTTTCCCAGACAAATCTGGAACTATTGCACCGACCCCAAAAGATAGGAATGGCTTATCCAAACCAAGTTCCTTGAATCGGAGTGCATGCTGTAGCTGGCGCCTCCGATGAGCTACCACATGCCGAAATAGATGAATAAATAAACGCCTCTACTCCTACTTCCTGCTCGAAATCTACCTGTTCAACTCAGATGAGTAAGCTTTTGTCTTGTTCGTTAAATTACTGTTGTTGTTTTGAATTTACTTCCTTTTTAGTCATGGTTTTGTTTCGTTACGAGCTTCTTTTTAACACATAAATAAATAAATAAATAAGTTTCTTGGAGTACTCTCACAATTGTTACTTTGCTGCTATTTTTGATCAGTCGACAGCCCGAAAATGATGGTTGCCAAGTACGCATTCAAAAATTTTCCACTGCATTTCGGAAACGTATAATGCATGGCGCATCCAATAACGAACGGACGCTGCTTAATTGATCTTTATCCAGTTGTATCTCTTATGTGTAAGGAAAGAAGCCATGCAATGAAACATCTGAGCAGTAGTACCCGCTCTTCGCGATTCTCTAGCGTTTTTTGAGAGCGTCGTTTGAAGAGACTTCTAGTCAGGAGTGTCTGTCCTCTGATACTCGTAACGCGTCTGTATAGAAAGATTCCTAGAGAACCAGAAGAAGGAAATCCAATAAATGTCTGGTCCGGAGTGCCTTCATTCGGTTATTTTTTCAACGATACCCTTAGAATCATCGGCGTTCTTGAATTGTGTAAGAAGTGGAGCTGCTTAAAGAAATACCGTCTGCAGTTTAAACTGGAATAGAACTGCATGACAAAACTGGCTTAGCCGTCTTGATAGTGGAACCATTATCTGCTTCTAGACACTTCAACATTTGCGAACTGCGAGATGGTGATGAAGTTGATGGGTTATTGAGGACAGAACTTCTTTGAAAAGAAGTTTCAATGGAAGAAACTGCGGTATTAAGAAATGGATTCCATCAGTAAGCGGCAATAAATCTCTGCAGAATCGGTATACACCACTTCGACGCCTTCTATCCTCTTAGGTTTAAAACGCTTAACGCTAGAAGGCTCCGTCTTCCTCACAGTATTCGCATTTTCGACGAACGTGTTCAAAGCAGTGACGGCGAAAACCGCTCTGCTGGAGTGAATAGAGTCCGCCCAGTCAGACGACAGCTCAGCGCTCCATTCCATTGCCTTCAACTTGATAACCATGTAGATAGATGTCTGTTTCTAAAAGATTAGCAACGAGCAAAAAGATAATTACCCAGATCGGGCTTAATGAACGATCTCCGCAATGTGCCACGCCTTCTATTTCAACGAGCTGTCAAGGGAACAATTTGAATGCGTTGACAGACTGCGCAAAGATTTGCAGTAGCCAGCCCAACGAAGCGGTGCATGATAAGAAGCTCTAAGCAGAAGCACCCTAGAATAATGGTAGTAGAGCGTAGCTGTCAAGTGTACTTGAACGGCAGGTATCCTTAGCGATAGAACTCATCTGTATTTCTTCATGTAATGGCCTCCTTTTCAGGTAACTAAAACCAAGACAAAAGCCACTTTTGAACGATACTGGGGAAGCTATAATAATTGAAAACGCATTTCGCGAAAAAAAAACTGATCAGTAGATGAGGAAATCAGTGCTAATGATGCCACTTCTCTGGCTCCAGATGAATTGGAAACGTGCAGGTTGGTTGACGCGGGCACTACCTTGGCCTTGGGTCGACGGGCTCCACCAGTGAACTGGCTGCTTCTCACACAGGTGCAGAAAATTCTCAGAATATCTATTGAATTGTGCTTGAGCGGCATTCACAGAGCTCACACTAGATAAACCAGTATAACCCGTATGACTCCAAAAAGGCTATAAAGAATAAAGGTCGGCATTAGTCAATCCCTTTGCAGGGCGCGCCATGCATTCTACTTCTGGAGGCAGAATATCGCCGGTGGCAACTTGAATGCATTTGAATGGCCTATAAAATGAATTACGGTGGATAGCCGATGGACTATTCTGTGTTCTTATCCTTCCCAGACAGGCCCGGAACTAACTCACCAACCCTGGAGGGGTAAACGGCTTGGTTGGCTCGAGCAGGAAATCCCAACCAAGAACCTGGTGTCAGCTGCATTCGACACCCCACCCTTATCTGACTGCGCCCTGTAAAGTGAAAAATACAAAGATGTTATATTGATTGGTTAGTTTCGCTGGCCGCGTGTAGCGCAGTCGAAGGAGGTGCCATCTTTGTATTTTTCTGTCGCGTGCACCCGATACCAGGTTCTTGGTTCGGGTTTCCCGCCCAGGTCAACCAAGCCTTCCATCCCTCCAGGGTTGATAAATTGGTAATTGGTCTTTGCTTGGCCAAATACACATTCAAGTCGCCTTACGACATCCCTTCGAAGTAGAATGCGCGGCGCATCCAAAAGGGAATGGAGTAACGCCGGTTCAAAGCTAGTTATGTTATCAATTTCATAAATCGCGCTGCCAACCAAGCCTTCCTTCGTAGTCAGTGAATTTTTTCCAGACATGCTTGAAAGGAATTACTTGTCCATCGCCTCGCCGCCAGTAGTTATTGTATAGGCCAAACATGCATTCAAATCGCCTCAACGACGTCCAGAAAATTAGAGGGGATGGCGTATTCTGAACAGAATTGATTAGCGTCCTTTTTATTTATATTTTTTACTTGCTGTTTTTCAGTGTTGAAATTTTCGACCAATTTGAATCTATAACACCTAAGCAGTGCTGTAATTTAATGTGAAGCAGTGACATATAGAATTTAGCAAAGAAGAGTTAGCTGGCAAGACTGATCAGCACTTTCTCCAGTAGACCTTCCCAATCAGAAACAAAAGGTTCTAGAAGTCAGGTACCTCTACGGACGTCTGTGAGCTATCCAACGGTCGTTAGCGCCGAGAGAAACCACAAGAGGCGAAAGCTTCTCGTCGAGAGCAGTGAAAGCAGTTCTGGTTGGCTGTACTCTCCGACGAGCCGTTACCGCAACAGTCTAGTTCCTTCGCGGGGCACCACGCATGTTGGGGAAAAAGTGGACTGGAACTTGACCGGCCGCGTCGTTAACCTGAGTAACAGCACCGCGGTGCACGGAGGAGAGAGTGCGTGGAGGTCTCGCCAAGCAACCTGCAGGACGAGATCCGTGTTCGACGGTATGTCCGCCGTGGTGGCCTGAAACTCTTCCTCTTCAGCGGCGCGGGTGGCGTACGGCGCCTCCAGTCCTGCTTCTCCTCCGCTTTTTTTTTTTGCTCGGCGGATTCGTCCAGTTTTTCGGCGCCAGAAAATTTGTCAGCTGATAGCGGATTCAAGCGCTGTTAGCGTGGCAAAAACATTGGAAGATAAAGTGCATCGATCTGATCAGGCGACGCGTTGCGCCATAGCCATGTCACCTTATCCAAATCCACCCTAGGGAAGGTGTACTAGGGGGAAATTGGAATCAAGGAAGAGCATTTGGCGAATTCTGTGTTTTTGTCTCAGCTCTGTAGGACATTTTCTACTCTGCCAGCGCGGGCGTGAAGTCGGCAGTGCTATTATGGGAGCTGTTGCTGAGTTTTGCCGATGCGAAGGATAGACCCTCTAGATGTGCCTGATAAGCTCTCCACACTCCTCAGCGGAATGACATTTCCAGCAGCGCTGCATGCCAATAGCCCCACACAGAATGGGAGACGACATTAGTGGACTGAACCGTCTAAAGAGAAGAGGAACTGAGTGCGATTCCATGCCTTAAACTCGACTTTCCGTGTCGGATTAGAACGCTCTCCTGAAACGACTGAAAAACGGTAGCTATGAACGGACACTAAAATGTTTGTAAACTTAACTAAAATAAAATTAGTAAAATATTGAATAAATCGTTAAACAATTTGAAAATAATTTCCTAGGCTTAAGTAAGAAGGAAACGACAAAAAGGACCGGGCCGGTTGCTGCCGTTACTAGTCCCCCAAGGAAGCGGGTGAGTTCAGCACGCTACCATCGTAATGGAAGTTTTTTTGCTACTAGGCGCACCTATACCATGCAGGCGAACACCTCTTTTCATGGGTCGCTATGCTTCACGCGGCTGACGGTCCCGGGGCGATGCGACACAGGAACACAGCGACGTACTCCCACCGGCTGCTTTTGTGCCACTAAGTTATCACTTCATTGCCTTCACAAAAGGCAGCCATCTGTCTGCTCAAGCTCAGGCCACTTCAGCTGGTGCTTCTTGGGGGGGGGGGGCAGCGATACTCAGGTCAACGGTTCGTGCGGAGTTACCGCTGCTTTGCTGGTGAAGTGGATGAGATTCCCGCGACCATGCCGAAGCTGGGCAGACAGGGGCGTGAAATTGTGTGAAAATGGGCGTCGACTGCACTCTTCCGGCCAGCGCAAAATAAGGATTAAGCGGGGTTAGCGCAAAAGTAGGAAAAAGTGGGATATCTGCTTCACATCTTCAGCTTCTGGAGTAAGTAATCTGAGGGGTTCTAATTTTCGTCAACAGTGTCTTACCGCGCAGCGTAAAAAGAGTGGGGAGTGGGAACTGGTGAAAGTGAGAAAAAACTGAGTAATGAGCTAATGACTAGAAGTCTTATAAGACAAGCTTGTGTCTATAAATTTGCCTGATGAGTGATACTAAAAACGAGAACAGATTAATAATAAATTACATCAAACCAAAAATAGTTTAAAAGTACATCCGTTTCGATCGTTGCCAGATCCAACTACACATCTAGCAAGATAAACTGAATTTTTAGAAGTTACAAAGGATAAAGGATAAAGAACGCCGTTGCTCAATTAATTTTGGGATGCGCCACGCATTCTACTTCTACGGGATGTCGTGGAGGCGATTTGAATGCGTATTTGGCCACACAATGAATTGCGGTGTACTGTAAGATGGAGAAGATAAAGCCGCCGAGCGGCGTTGTTTTCAAAACATTCTTGCTCGAAGTCTGTGAAACAAATGCTATCGATTACAAATTACAGCTGAAAAGATTACTACAAGTCATACAATAATTCTACGCGAAAAATATAGATCATGAGTCGGTTTGACGACAGTGAGATATCCGGCCTATTCGGTCTTAAGCTAAGTCAGAAATTTCCACTTTTGCAAGATTGCGATGCACCGCTTTCCTACACTTCTGCTACGAAGTAGTAGAGTCGATATTTGCTGGAACACATTTTTGCGCTCTACCTCCCCAGAAGCGCAGCGAGAAACTCGCACGAATTCCCGCTACGGCTTGAGACTTCACCGTGACCGCACGCATGGATGCGATGACTCCAGAGGCCGAACTCATCAACGACTTACCCGGGGGATAGAGAGTAGAGATACCCACGATGAAACCTGCGTCTCTGACTTTTACGTTATACCCTCGGATTTAATTGTTGATGAATCCAGTCCCAGGACGTAACTAGGTCGTTACTTAAGTTCTTTCGTTTTTTGATTTTTGAATTTCAAATGTAAATATCTTGACCCAAACATTACCTTATTAGCCGAAATAAAAACCGTTACAATCTACACATTTCTGCCAACAAGCTGCTAGTTCGTTTATTTCATTAGCGTAGAACTCCGGAGATCTAGAAGCGATGAATTCTTCGAGAGCATATTCTGCATCATGTCGGTTCCTGAAGTATTTTCCGCGAAGGAATCCGTCGGGGTGCTTGAAAAAATGGTAGTCTGTAGACGATAGGTCGAGCAAATACGGTGGATGGTCGTGTGTTTCGTATTCCAAAGAATGGAGCTTTTGCCAGGTGATCATCTATACGTGCAGCCTAGCGTTGTCGCGCAAAAGTATCGGTCCCCTTCTAGATCAGCGCTGGGTAGATTTGCTGGAGCTTCTTGTGCACCTCGTCCAGCTTTTGACAGTACTTTTCCGCCGTGATTGTTTCACCAGATTTGAGAACGCTATAGTGTATTAAACCGGTTTCACACCACCGAACGGTCACCATCACCATTTCCTGGTGCATGCTCGGCTAGTGTTAGGTAGTGTTTAGGTGCTTCGTCAATATACAACCATTGAGCACTTCGTCGTCGACTGTCGTAGATAATTAATCTTTTGTCACAAGTCACAATTCGCTCCAGAAACGTGTCGTTTTTATTGCGTAGAAGGAGTGCTGACGACGAGCTCGAAGGGCGAGTCTGCTCTCGAAGAATTCATGACTTCTAGATCTCCAGAGTTCCATGCTACTGGAATACACAAACTAGTGTCTTGTTTGCAAATTTGTGTAGATTGTAATGGTTATTGTTTCGCCTAATAAAGTCATGTTTGAGCCGAGATACTTACATTTAACGATAGAGGTCAAAAAACGACATAACTTAGGCAACGACCTAATACAATGCAACGTCGCACGCTAGCCAGCTCAGTGACCCACAGTTAGCCGCGGAGCACAAAATTTTGCCAGTGAAGCTCATCGCGTAATTTTTTGACGATGTTCATAATACACATTCGTTATGCTTGTTGTTGTCGTGGATTATCACTGTTTAAATGTTGACTTGTTGTATATGTGCTCTAGTTAACAAAATCGACTTCCTTTCCTAGCGTTCACCTAGCGATGGGCATGCGATTCCTACATACAGTGAAAGATGGAGGAAGCTTCGTATGGCATCTTTGGAGACCTTAAAATAGAGCATTGGTTCCAGTTTGCGATCTACTCCATCAAAAACCTTTGTTACCTTAGCATGTTCAACTGCTTCCTAGTACCACCACAGGGAGCCCCAAATGAAATAAAAGAGGAACTCGTTCGGTGGAGTCGCTTTGGAAGGAAAAGGAAGCTGCAAAATGCCTCTGCATCTACTTGTATATTGGAGAAATACGAAAGTCCTTATTGTTTGCTAAAGTGCCAATGGTATTACACGTGAACTATGTTATTTCAGATGAGTGAAGGGAAACGGCCAAGGATCTGGTGAGGAAAATTTAATACAAGAAATTGGCCGAGAATATTATGTAGAATTTTTGTAGAAGAGGCAAGCGCTTGTATGTTCCTGAAGTTTTTAACAGATTTTCTTTGAGCAGTTGGCTTTGTTATCAAGCGTTTAAAGTTTTCAGCGATTGCTGAGACGTGAGACTCTTTCTAGGATTCAAAGACAGGTCAATGTAGCTAATCACACTGATCCGTAGCTTTTCCCTTAATTCTAACTTTGTACTACACTTGACAGTCACTTTCTCCAACTCACTTGTTATATTCCACGTGTGTGGCAAGCACCCTTTTTAGCAAGCACTAAGTACCTTCGCATTTCTCCATTCTACAAGCAGAATCGTAGGCGTTTTACTGCTTCCTTTTTCTTCCAAGCGCCTCCACCGAGGGGTTCGCCCCTTTTAATTCATTTAGGACTCCCTGTGGTAGCGCTAAGAGGGTATGAGTCTGTAGGAATAACGTAGGTGTTTGATGGAGTAGGCACTGGCGAAATTCCGTGCTCCACGGATAACCACGCGTCACCGAGCTCACGTCCGCGTTTCAGCGCATAGATCGCATGCAGTTAGCGCGCGACGTCGCGTTGGAGTTACGTCCTGGAGCCGATAAGTACAGCGAGCTGAGTTGAGGGACAACCCAACTGGGCGGTTCTCGGTCTTAACGTGTAGAATCTCTTGTATGTACTAAACTATGCGTAGGTTATGTTTCGCGAACCCACACCGCAAGTGGTACGGGCACGTGCAGCGAAGTGTGGGAACGCGCCGTTGCTCTTTTTGTAATCGCGGCAGCCAATCATGTGCCCTGCTTGTGCGGCAGAGCCGATGCCAGTGTGTTATATGAAGTATTGAGTACTCTTCCATCATTAACTGCAGCTTTAATTTCTCTGGTCTTATCGAGACTGCACCTGTAAGTTCGATGTCAATTTTAAGGGGTGCAATTTTATGGTATACTAGTAAGTTGTGTCAAGGAGAGGCAACTCAAATGGGAACGGATTAGATTTAAGGGAAAAATTTAGTGATCATGGTGACAATTTCCTCTCTCTTCCAATAGATGCTCTTCATGAGCTGGGTTTCGTATATAGGCCAGAACGGGTTTTTGCTTCACTGCTCTTTTGTCGAGTGTTCTTATCACTGAGAAAATTTTGCTGTGGCCAAGCCACTATAACCAATAGGGTAAGAAGGTAGAAGAATGTTAATTTGTTTTGATTCCTACACTAAGGTCAAATATAAGATGAGAAACATTCAGGGATATGTTTACATTCCATCATGAGAACGCCTTCGACGCTGCACACATAAGCCGAGCGAACCCGTTCTGTTCTGGATCTTCGAGCTCTTGACCTTCGGCCCTTCGGGTCTTTGGCTCTTCAGCTCCGGTGGCTCTGGTGGCTCTTTTCAACTCCGGTCAACTCCTGCGACACTCGTCTGCTTTTCAACCCCACACTACGATGGCTCGCGGCTTCTTGTGCAATAACCAAGTCAAAACCTAGTCAATAGCCAATAGTAGTTAGTGACATTTTGCAATAACAAACTCATGTGTATCACCGGTGTCAGTAGATTCTTCAGCTAGGAACCATAAACCGCGTGGCAAGTCAATAAACCGTGAACCGTGTGGCAAGCGAGCTAGCTGAGGAACCACTAAACCTGGTGCATCGGCCGAACTATATCTGGAGAGCACTTTCGAAGTCAGGTCGGTTTGCCAAAAATCTTATGCTTCCTTATTCTCGGTTCTTCGATAGCATTCTCAATAAATGAGGATACAGGATAGCGTTACTCAATCCCTTTTGGGATGCGCCACGCATTCTACTTTCTACGGGATGTCGTGGAGGCGATTTGAATGCGTATTTGGCCATACAATGGCTTGTGGTGGCCAGCCGATGAACAAGTCAGCGCTCTATCCTTCCCAAACAAGTCTAGTACCAACTCACCAACCCCGGAGGGATGGAAGGCTTGGTTGGCCTGCGCGCGAAATCCGAACCAGGAACCTGGTATTGGGTGCACGCGACAACCAGCGCCTCCTCCGACTGCGCTACACGCGCCCTGCATTCTCAATACTTTATAATAATCCTTCTTCTGGAAATTAGTCAATACCCTTTGGCCAATATCCCAAATTTCTTAATCACCTCAATAGCCTGCTTTCAAAGGACAATAATCAGGACAAGAAAAGGTGCCAGTAATTTGGAATAGGAAAAGGTTATCTTCCAGGACAATAACAATTGAGACAATAACTGGCTTAGCAACTCATCACTATAATGTCGTCCCTAATAAGCTGCAAGAAGCAACTTCTAACGACATACAACAGTAAACTCGAGAATATAATCACTAGTATCAAGGGTGAAAAGCTGGAGGACCTCTCTGAGGATCATAATCTGTCTTTTGAGGAATTGTCCGACAACATCAAAAGTTAGAAGAAGGTATAAGTGCCATTGAGTCATCAATAGCAAAGGTCGAATCAGCACTTTATAGTAGTTAGTGGCGTTTTGCAATAATAAACTCATTTGTATCACCAGTGTCGTTAGATTCTTCAGCTAAAGGAACCATAAACCGCGTGGGAAGTAAACTAGGCGAGCTAGCTGGGAAACCAATAAATTTGCAATGGCACTTTAATACGTGCAATTAGCCTTCTTCATCGAATTAGACTCATTTTCGCATCTTCCTACACATCTTTCAATTGCTGTGGATTTTTGGCACCGTGCAAAGGATGGGCGCATGGTAGCGCAGTCGTGAGAGGCGTCGATTGTAACGAGCACCAGGAATTGAAGGCTCGGCTCTACTCGCCCAAGTAATCAAGCCTTTCATCCCTTCGAGGTCAATGAGTTGGTACCAGAAGTGTCTGGAAAGAATGTAACGCTGATATATCCATTAGCTGGCCATCGCAGGTTGTATAGTCCAGAAAGGCATTCAAATTGCCTCTTTGACACAACGTATCCAACTATATTTAGGCCGCTGTTATACTCCTGCGGGAGCGTCCGCGGAAGGGTAGGAATCGCGCCGAGATCCCTCGCCTGGCCAATCGCCGCGCCTCGCCACGCCTGCCGTCCGCGGTGCACCCCTAGTCCGCGGAAGGGCGGGAATCGCGCCGAGATCCCTCACCTGGCCAATCGCAGCGCCTCGCCACGCCCGCCTCCGCCGTGCACCATTGGTCCACGGACGTTCCGCGGATGCTCCCGCGGGAGTATAACAGAGGCCATAGTGGGCTAATGTCACGTGTCCGTAACGGGGAGGTGGGGCTGAACCGAAAAGATGCCAACTTCAGTGCGGCGTATGCCAGCCGGGCTTTCTTTGAGGTTAACCATGGGCGATTGCTGGCCAACTATATCCTTGGCGGCGGATCGTCCAAGTTTAAGATATATTCAGCAGGCAACACGTCATGGTATGAATGGGGACCAAGCACGGAGCGTAGAGATTCAGAAGACGTGCTGAAGACGTCGTCCAAGGCGTGTAGGGATTCCGAGTAAGGGGGACCAGTAGGAGGGGGAAGAAGGGATCAGCAAAGGAGGGCCACTATGTGGATAAGGGGAACCTGTATTTTCTCTCAATATCGTCCAATGTGCGTCGGGTTTCTGAATACGGGTCACAGAAGTCGTGGCACATCTGTCGGGGTGCGGGAGTGTCACAGACGTCGCGGCGACGCCGGACGTTTGGCGGCCATTAGGCCGCTGAACGTCTGGTAAGTATAGAATGCGTGGCGCATGCCGCAAAGAGATTGGCTTACAACGAACTTTATTCTTTTATCCTCTTATCCCTCTTCGTCACTAATAAAAATTCTAGCTCTTAATTTGTTATCGCTCATCGTTCATTAACAACGAAAAAATGTGTTCACCCGAATACTAACGATCTGTTTGTTTGCAGATTCGCTCCCAAAGATGTTCGTCGGATTAGATCGCGTCTGCTGAAACACTCTCGCTCGCGGCGTTCTCGAGGTGACAATGCTTGCACGGTTCTTCAGGCATTTTCGATTTCAAAGATCACTCACTCGTCCACCACCGCTCATCTGTCCGCGTCAAATAAGGACCACTTTTTTGTTTTCAAACTCGCTCGTCTGCGAACCAACTCGTCACAGCTGTGCTCACAGTGGTGAAGATTATTAAACAGTTAAAGTTGAGTTGGTACTACTGCTTATATGCACTCTTAAACGTTAAACATTACAGTTGTCAAAGCAAAATGGGTACTTTTGTGACCAAAGTGCCAACACCTTCAAAATAAAAATGTGGTACTAAACTAGGCACTCTCTAATGAATGAAAATACTTTTTAAATTCAAGAATATCGTCACGAAGGTGAAAATATTTTAAAAAATTACTGTCAGAAGAAAAGGTAGAAATTCCCGTTGTGATGAACATTGGTGATCTGTGTATAGTATTTCCACGTCGAATTAGACACTTTTCAAATCAAATCGGACATCCTCTAAGCTGGTTTTAAAGTTTTGAAATCAAAGCAAACACTTAAAATAGAAATAACCTTCAGGCAGATTATACTAGAGGCCCAATAAGATGCTTGGAATTTTTTTTTGTTCAAGGTAAATTTGGAGTAACAGTCTTTGAAGTTTTTTTAGTTTCCCTGCCCCAATAAGCGAAATAATTTTATAGCAGCGAAGAAGCAACCATATCATAGAGTATTAAAACAATAAATCGCGCCATGCACTCCAAAAGTTTGCGAAGATTTCTATTTGATTGATAGTGTAAGTAGGGCATCTAAATGAGGATATGTGTTCTTTACAAACTCTTTTTTGTTCGAGTTATATCACAGGTGTGAAACTCCATGTAGGAAGAAATTCTGATATTGATCGAATAAAAGTTGCGAGGCAACGGCGCAATCTCCTGTTCTAGCACGAAAACGGCTGTCTTCTTGTACTTTGAAGCAATTTTTCTTCATAAATTTTTCTTCAAAAAAAGTAAAATTTTTGTAAAATTTTAAACACGTTAAAACTTTAAAACTTCACAGGACTTGAAAGAACCCTTCAAAAAATAGTACAAAATTTATTAACTCCAAAAATTGTGCTACCTTTTTAGAGAGTTTCTAGTTTAATGCATTTCAATTTGGAAGAGTTTCCTAAGTATCAATTCGACGTGAAAATGGTATAGATAGAAGGTACAGGTATAAGAGAATTTCCTTGATGCTTTTGTTGTATTAAAAGATTTTTTTAGAATTCATGGTGAAAAAAGTGCTTTTAGCAAAACTTCTTAAATAACGAGATGTATTAAGAGTGAAATTTTCGATTTTTATTCTCATTCTTATTCTGATATGGAACTGTTCGCTTTGATTTTAAAAGTCTTAGGCTAACTTGAAAGAATGTCCAATTTGATTTCGACGTGAAAGTGGTATCCTATATCGTTATATAATTAGAGGAAGTTGAGCTTCATTGAATCGCGTTTTCTGAAGATTTACCCTTGATCTCTGGCTGCAGAGCTCATTCCACGAGGTGAAGTCAAAATAAAGCTGAGGGGTGTCCGATCCTTGCCAAAAGCGATGGAAGCAGTACTGCTATTAAAGTTCTCCTTGGAAAAGTTACTGCTAGGCCTTCTGCTTTGGAAGACACCCACAATACGATTCCTTGGTGGTAATATTAGGGTGAGGTTCAAAAGTAATGAGACTGTCCATGCCGTGCCCACATATGTCGTGATTGGAGTCCAGTTTTGTGCTTCTCGTATTTGTATGTTTGTTGGCTACTTACTAAAGGCCACCTTAGAAGTGACCACTTCAGAAGCATGCCAAAATCCCAGTCTGTCTCACGCCGAAACCCCGGTATGACGAGTCGACCTGTGTCGCGCCGCCTCGCCCAATTCCCAACCCCGAGCAGCCTGGACTCAATAGTCACGCAGGATGAGAAGTACGTCTTCTACCTTAACTCTCCCAAGCAGCGAGTCTGGGTGAGGTCTCGTGACTTGTTACCGACCTTCGTTTGGCGAGATGTTCACGGCGAGAAGCACCTTCTGAGCTTTTGAGTCTGCGCTCATGGACAGGTATACTGGAAGCTGTTTTCCAAAAACACGACGATGGACTCCAAGGCCATGGTGAACGAAATAGAAGAGATGGACCCGCGACTCGCACTTATTCGGTCTCAGCGCTTCAAGAAGGTCCTTCTCTTCGACAACGCCGCACCTCATCGGGCAAAAGTGACCACCTATAAGCTTTCTCAACTGGGCTTCACATGCCTCACCCAGCGTACTTTCCTGACATCTCTCCATGCGACTACCACTACTTCCTGAGCCTGTAGGACTTCACAGTCGGAAGGGACACAAGGACCCAAGCAGACCTCGACAACCATAACGAGCAGCGGATCAGCACTAGGCCTAAGCAGTTCTGGAAGGATGGGGGTTAAGAAGTTGGCTGATTGATGGCAGTAAGGTCATTGACCTTAGCGGCGAATACATTCCTCAGCACCGTTGAGTTGTAATTGAGTTATAAAGAGATGAAGAAATCAGCTGAATTTGTCTCATTACTTTTGGCGCACCCTAATAGTTATGAGAACCACGCACATTTTTCACAGAAATTTTGCCAACGCATGACCATGTCCAACGCTTTTTAGACCGCGGATTGTGTAAGGAGCTTCCGCGTTTTCGTTAAGGTGGTTCCAATGACTGGAGCTAAACACATTCCTTCTCGTCCTCGCGTTGCATCGGTTCCGCTTCTCCTAGATCTCTCCTGGACCGAGGACCTGGAGTAAGAAGCATCGCCGAGGAAACGCCATTCAGTTTGCAAAACGCCTCCTTGCACAGTGACCGTCGTCGGACAATGGAGGCAGGCAGAAATGAGCCTAATGCATGGCTTCCAGACGACGCACCATCCGAATGATTTAGGGCTGGTAACGGCCTCCGGATTCGATTCCAAGTATCCTCCCGTCCTCGTAGATTATGAAGCCTTTCAATGAGTGCGCTAGTCGTCAGCAGCAACATCAACAGCAGCGGCAAGCAGCTGGCCGTCGTCGTCATCTGAAAAGTGCGTGCGAAACCGGATCGGCGCTTTAATTGATCATGTGAACTTAAACGGCCTTTGAGATTTTGCTCAAGGACTCTCAGCAGCCGCTGGCCAGTCGCCGCTTTCGGGTTTCTCTTCACCCCCGGGGAGACAACCCGACCGACGAAAGGCAACCGCCATCGTCGCCACTCGAGCTGGCTTATTCTAGGCAGGCCTGCGCCTGACAGCGAGGAGGCCGACTTGGTGGTGAGGGAGCGCATGCTTGTTCTGGAAATCCCCGAAATTACTGACTGATGTTTGGAGAACGTTGCGTAGGAAACGAACAAAGGGCTCAAATATTCTTGAAGGTTTTCGTAACAGCAAAAAATTGCCTTGTTTCACCCCTATGATCTCGTGGCAGAAAAAATGAACCATGAGCAATGCATAATTAGAGTTGGTCTGCTATTCCTGGACCGTAGATAAACGGTGCTAAACTTATTTGATAACTAATTGCTGAGGTTTTACTATTGAATTATTGCACTCATTGGGGCAGGCAAACCAAAAAATATAAGAATTTTATACCATATTTCCCTTCGTCAAAATGTTATTATTGTTGTTTCACTGCCATAAAAAATCTGGAAGTTCATAGAGAAGAATTAGAAAATACAACTACTTAAACAAGGATATAAATAAGTGCGTTCTGGCACTGTCTTTAGAGGGGTTTTTGGGTTGTGCTCCTCCCGTGGTTCTTTAGTGAAGAAGATGAGCAAATTTTCAGTTATCTTTAAAATCTGTATCTGAATTGGACATTTTCCAAATTTAATTGGACATTCCTCTAGGCTAGCTTTAAGTCTTTTGAAATTAAAGCGAATTCTTCCAAATCGAGATGATTTTCACGCAGGTTAAACTACAGACTGGATAAATTGGTTAGAATAATTTTTGATTGAGTGAGATTTTTTATAACATTTTTATATTTTTTCGCTTGCCTGGTGCAATGAATACAATAATTTGATAGTAAACTTTAGCAATTAGTTACCAAATAATTTTAGCAAAAAGCAATAATAAAAAAATTTTATTTAAAAAAATTAGAATTTGTCTTAAAGCACAGCATGTAGTGCATCAAAAGAACATTTCGCGCCATACACTCAAAGGTTCGCTGCAACTTTTGTTTGATTGATAGTGATAATGTCGCTTGCATGAGTCATCAAAGCGAAGATATGTATGTTCTTTACAGTTATTTTTATTGGTTTGTTATCAGGTGTCAAACTCCACGCAAATTGAATAAAAATTGCGATGTCTTGGAAGAGGGCACGGCGCAATAGCTTTTTTTGGAACTATTGAATGGCCTCCTTCCCGCTCTTTAAAACGACCTCTAAGTCATTGTTTTGCCTCAAAAAATAAAAAATTTATAAAATTTCAAACAATGTGCATCTTTACAAGGGATGGATTAAAACTTCAAAGGAAGTTTTACTGAAATTTTCCTTGAAAAAAATATTCTAACATTCTTGGAAAGTTTCTAATTTAATATAAAAGAAGCTCATTTTAATTTGGAAAAGTTCGCCTTGATTTCAAAAGTTTTAGGTTAGTTTAATAGAATGTCAAGATTAGTTTGAAATGTGTCCAGTTCGACGTGAAAATGGTGTACATCAGAAAATAATTAAAAATGAAATGTAGAAAACGGAAGGAAGATAAGTTGAAGAAAGAGTGCAGGAAAGATTGATAATAAAAAAGTAAGGAATTTATTTAGTCATAGTCATAATTAATCACAAGGAATTTATTTATTTATCGCGTAGATCAAAATTTAGCCTAAGCGATGTAAAAGAGGAACTAGCAACCCATCCCCGCCAGAATAGCTGTAAAAATTAATAAATTGTAGTGATTAGAGTTTTTTGTTTGGTGGTTCGGTCCTCCTTTCCATTAATTGGTTAGGTTTCTCCTTGGCGCCTCAATCAACCCCTCCCTCCTTTTCCCCGTACTATTCTCGTCTTCCTCCCGGTGACGGATCTCGGACTACGGTGCAGTGCGAGTACCTATTCTAATTTTTTGCTGCCCTTCCTTCATCTCTCATACTCATTTTTATCCAACGTTTTTCTGATTGTTTGGTATATATACCATTATCAGGTCGAATTAGACACTTTTCAAATCGTATTAAACATTTTTCAAACCAAATTGGGCACTTTTCAAATCAAATTGGACACTCTTCCAAGCTCGCCTAAGACTTTAAATCGAAGAGAACTCTCCCGAACTGCAACAACCTTTATGCAGGTTAAACTACAGACTCAATAAAATGGTTAGGAAAAATTCTTGTTCAAGGAAAATTCAGAATAACTTTTCTTGATTTTTTTTTACTTTAGCTGCCCGGATGAGTGTAACAATTTTATAAAATTTTTACTTTGGAGAAAAAATAACAATTTGTATTTTGCTTTAAAGCGCAACAAAGCAGCAATCATAGAGTGCACTAAAAGACCGGATTTCGCAATGCACTCGAAAAGCTCGTCGCGATTTTTATTTGGTTGATAGTGTAAATGCTGGTTACGCGGAATTACGAGCTTCAGATGCCTCTTCTTAGATAAAGCTGGGACGTCGGTGAACATCTCACTTAGGTAGTCACTTCTCGCTGCATCGTATTCCGCGCGGGTTACAGCGTTGTTTCAACGGTGCAGCAAGCGAGATAGCTGCCAGATAACCAAGTTTTTTGATAGTGTTTGAACACTTTTCAAATCAAATTGTACACAAACCTGCAGACAATATAACAGTATTTTATTGATGTATTCTCTTTAATGTCATAATCATCCAGTTTTACTATAACTGATAAACTTGGCCACTGCAGCAGCTGGACAGCCTTTTAGTGTTTGATGTACTTATTTACTTTGTATTGCATTCTTTAACCTACATGAAGTGGAAAAGAAGAATATTGCTTGCGTAGATTTATATTATGTGTATGCTGATTATATTTATAATTATAGTTGATTTACACATGTAGAGAATGCAACAAGTGCAATTGCTAAGAACGCGCATACCTCGTAGTTCCATGCAAACAGCATTTACACCCAATCAATTAAAAATCGCGTCGAGATTTTCGAGTGCATGGCGCAATCCGGTCTTTTAGTGCGCTTTATGGTTGCTGTTTTGCTGCGCATTAAGACAAAATTTAGTATGTTATTTTTTCTCCAAAAGCAAACATTTTATTAAATTATTACACTCATTCGGGCAGCTAAAGTAAAAAATTTCAAAAAAAGTTAAATTTTCCTTGAACAAGAATTTTTTCTAACCATCTTATTGAGTCTGTAGTTTAACCTGTATAAAGGTTGTTTCAATTCGGAAGAGTTCTCTTTGATTTCAAAAGTCTTCGGCGAGCTTAGAAGAGTGTCCGATTTGACGTGAAAAGCGTCCAATTTGAATTGAAAAATGTCAAATTTGATTTGAAAAGCGTCCAATTTGGTTTGAAAAATTTTTAATTTGATTTTAGAAGTGTCCAATTCGACCTGAAAATGGTATATAATATCAAAACCAAAATACATTTGTTACAACGATGTGTTGTTGCCATCAAAACCCAAGCGCCAGGTGAGTTCGAACCCGCACCTCCTGCTGACGAGGCGGGAATGCTCTATGACATTACTCCACTGAGCTTTCAAATTCTGAGACGCGCTCCAACTACGCTGACACATTTCTTATATCTCTTCTGATCCTGTTATAGCCAAAGCCTTCTACACACTTTTGCGGCGAGCGGTGGGTGGCGAAAACGACGAGTCGCTCCAACTACGCTGACACATTTCTTATATCTCTTCTGATCTTGTTATAGCCAAAGCCTTCTACACACTTTTGCGGCGAGCGGTGGGTGGCGAAAACGACGAGTCAGCCGCTCCCGCGGTCTTGCCGGTGCAAGCTGCAGAGGTACGGGAAGGTGAGGTGCTAGTTGAGAGCTACTGCTGCTATTCGCCTTCCCACCTTCTATATGCGCTGTGGCCGCTCCCTGCTGCGAAAAGCTAGAGCGCAGACAGTCACTGCCGTCGTCGAATCGGCGCGAATTCAGCGTCGGTGGCAATAATGATATGAATCATTCCGCGGCGAGCTATGAGGAGCAGACATAACTCCAACGCCGCGCGAACCCCTTGGCGTCGTGCACGGTGCGAAATTGGACGAGTTGTCGCGGTCCGATGCTTCCGACAGGTGCGGCTAGTGACCCGCGCTAGAGTGCGGAAGTGTGTTCCGGTGACGTCGACGAGCAGAAGAAGGATCTAGCCGGTGCTGCTTCGGACGCCCTATCCTTAAATGTCAATGTTAAGGACCTGTTGGCGACATTGAGCTTTTGCCGTATAACGTTTCGTCTCTATATCATCTCTAGAATAATGCGGACGAATGTATGCGGTTAAGCCGGCTTCCCCTACTTCTCCCTTAGCATTAATATTCAAAAAATCCACTGAACCATCAACTACGATGAAAGGGATGATATGCTCCATCCAATCTCTAATTCAATGCATTTACCAACAGTCTCAATCCAACAAGTTACACCCTTCTTATCACTACAGCACTTACTCCATGTTTGAGAGTCTGTAAAAACGCATGCACCTTGAGTAATCATCTGTAATTCTATTTTCGTTCAACAACTCTAATCGGATAGAGAGATGCGCGAGAAACATAAGAACGAGTATGTGATCGGCTAAAACATAAGAAGAGTAAGTCAACAAGAAGCACTGGAACAAAGAGATGTCAAATAACAACAATAGGCTGATATCAACAAAACAATTCATGCAAATAGTGTCAAAATAACAACATAGGGGCCTTTCCGGGTAGGATATAAGTGATTATTATTCTCTCTGAACTGCCAAGTTTCCACAGTACACTGTGAGAGTCTTAATCATTTTATTCAAATAACTTTGCTAAATCTCGCATCTTCCGCCTGGGCCGCCCAGCGCGATCAACTGAAATTATCGCTATAAAATCTCGAGCAGAATAGATGAACCGCCAAAAACAAAAACAGGCCAAGTTGTCAGAAAGAAGAGTAGATGATAATTCAAGCGCACTTTGCAGGCATAGCGGGTAAGAACGGAAAGGCAATGATGTCGAAAATTGATAGCCGCGACATTCTGACTAAATTTTGTGAAATTAACGCTGCGATGGCGGATGATAGGTTGCAAAATATGTCGAAGTCAGTGCAGCACACTCTCTACACCTAATTTCCGAGGACACAATGAACCCACGTAACCAAAGCACTATTCTTTAGTCAACCGGAGAGCACTGACAGAATCAGAATCAATGAATGAGAGCCGAAAAGGCGACTTACGTAGTGGAAACTAGTCGAGGAGCTTAAACACTGGCGAAATTTCGTGCTACGCGGCTAACCATGCGTCATCGAGCGCACGTTCGCGTTTCAGCGCCGCGACGTCGCACGCGGCTTGCGCGTTGGAGTTTGCGCGAGCTCTGCGTACCTTCTCTATGGTTAAGGATAGGGCCGCGGCGTTGTCGCAAAAATGTGTGGGGCCTTAAGCCTTCGCCTCGCCTTCTTTTTTGTAGAGCTGTTGTCGCAGTTTCTTAAAACCACGCAACCACTTCAATATGTTGAGTTTTTTTTTGCAGCCAAATATTGAATTTGTTCCTTACGTTGCGGCATTATGTACGTATGATTGGCAAATGAACAGCATTCTTCAGGGCCTGTTCATACTTCGCGACAAAACTTGTCGTCCGCGCAAAACATGCATATCGATTAAAACCGAGCGCGCGCAGCCGAGAAATGTTCATACTCGAGCGTCGACGCTGTCGTTCCAGCCGCTCTTGTTGCTGCTGTCGCCTCTTCATACTTTCGCACGCTCAGCTCTCGTCGCTCCCTTCGCCCGTGTAGAACATGCAAATCGATCACGCGCTGCGGAAAAGTGTTCATACTCGAGCGCCGGCGCTGTCGCTCCAGTCGTTTTTGTCGCTCTAGTCGCTCCAGTCGCTGCTGTCGCCTGTTCATACTTACGCGCGTTGCGCACGACGCGCACGCTGCGCGCGCTGCGCTCTCGTCGCTCTTGTCGCTGCTGTCGCGAGGTATAAACAGGCCCTCAGTTGTAGCTCAGATCCATTCAGCCAATGTTCGCTTTGGAAAGCGCTCTGCAGGTTGCAGTCTAAAGTTTGAATTACGCGCACAAAATGCCACTTACGTTCGAAGTCGGCGGTTGGCTGTTTCGTCTGCGTTCTGAAATGTTTGTTTCTTTTGCTAAAACTATTCCTGATTCCCGTTGTTTCCTTGTTCCACAGCAGCAGGCAGGTTAACAACCGTTGTGCCGGACGGGTATAGGGATAAATAAATGGTTGCGCTTCGAATTCGATGCCGACAGTCCCCTGTTTTTCCCAGAATTCACATACCGTTGCCACAAGTGACTTCCACCTCCAGCGACACTGATGACGGAGAGCTGTTCCTAACTCACTCTATCTCACTCCACCGCGCAGCTTAATTGATGTGAGAACGGCGAGAATCGTTGTATGCGCACTCATAAGCGCTCAAGTGTTCAGGGATGGTCGCGCAACATGGAAGATCTGGAAGGTCCTTGATGCTTTTGCCTCCACGACGGAACAGCCAATGCTGAACTAGACGGGCACTAAAGCATCCCGAATACATTTCAGGAATAGTTTCCAACGTTGTGGCGCAGGCTAAAGGTCAGCAATACACACATGCATGGCGTAGTGTAGACATCCTCTAAATGAACTCATAAAGTTCCTGCTTCTAGCTAGTCTCTTTTCGAGTACAGTAAATGAACGAGGGAGAGGTCTAAGAATAGTTCAAGTTTTTCACTGTTTTTAAACAATTTTTAGTGCGGAGAATCAACTACATTTTTTTTATTAGCAATTACGAATACTTTACAAGACTTGGAACGTGCTAGAACTACGCATTAGGCCCTGCCCCATCGTCTCGATTAAATCGTCACAAATATTTTCGGGGAGAAACTCTAATACATCGCAGCACGTCTTCCCAGACACTCAATTGGAAGCTCAGACAAAAGTTGGATGGTGACTGAGAATCGACAAGTTTGGAATCACTCTCTCATCAGCCGCACCTGATGACATCGTGCGGTTGCAGTACACGCTTTCCAAAGACAGCCGTTTAGATGGTTATCTGAACCTATGCATCACGAGGCTGACGCCGCTTCCTTTTTCTTTGTGTTTCTGCTTGAGGAGCGCAAACTATGTAGCTGAGGGGAGGGGCAGGTCGTCATGGGGCCGATTACCTCTGGAAGTTCTATAAAGTTCTATCAGATGGATGCACCGTCAGAGATCTCTAGTTTCACCAGACGCTCTCCTGATCGAGCAGTGATTTGAGGCTTTCCTAATAAGGAAAGGTTCCGAGCTCATGGAGAGCTTTTGCGATGCTATTTTGACAGGACGTAGCACCTGTGAGCGGAGTTCAGAACCATAGTTACTTTTTGCTGAACGCTTTTTTAAAAACCGAAAAAAAGATGTAAAGACCTGTGCGCAACAGTCATCAACCTATGTGACACTCTACGAGATGTTCCTCGGTGGCGCAGTCGGTTGTAGTGTCGCCTCATAGGAGCACACCGGCGGACTTTTGAGATCGAGTCCGCGTACTGCCAGTTTTTTTGCTGGCTTGGTAGTTGTTGTTATTACGCTTTCTCGTGGTCACAGGAGTCAATTATATAAGATCTATGCTTATAAGAAACTAAGGCTGTCTATTTGCGCCTTCATATCTGCTAGTTTTTCAACGATGCATGTCTGCACCACCATCTTCGCATCCTACCATATCACTAATGATACCAAACAACTAACTGCACACAAATTCGCATACCTCACGGTTGAATATTAGGAACCCAATGATACCTTATGATTGAATATGACGGGACATTTCTTTACATAAGTGTACCAAAAATGTTGTTCTCATCTGAACGTGCTATGGGCCGACTACTTTCTACACCGGATTTCAAAGAGGGCACAATGAAAATGGGACCTTGGCGAAGATGGAGGAGACTCTTCCTCACTGCCTTTGGTAAGATGCTGCTAGTGTGACAAACCCCTGTGTTTACTTGCTTCATAGTTTTGTCCTAGAGCTGTTGACTAAGGAGGAAGAGCAATAAGACTTTTTAGTTCCAGAGAAATGATATGATGCAGATACTACGTATCGTTGAAGAACTAGCACATATGAAGACAGTCTTGGCTTGCCGTAAGCATTAGCAGTCTAAAATTGACTCTTGTGATCATGAGAAAGTGTAATAATAACAAATTAATATGTGCAAAAATATTGGCAGTACGCGGACTCGAACTCAAAACCCGCTGAAGTGCCCTTATGAGGCAGCACTCCAATCTACTGCGCCGCCGAAGCATATCTCGGCTGGTGTCATAGGGGTTGACGAGTGTTGCGCACACGTTTTCACACCTCTTTTTCAGGTCTTCAAAAAAGCGTTAAGCAAAAACTAGCTGTGGTTCTGGACTCCGCTCACAGGGTTCTACATCCTTTCGGCATAGCAAAAGCTCACCATAAGTTGTGAACATTTCCTTGTAAGATCGGTGTCCTTGAATTTTTCCCTTAAAGTGAGGAAAATAAGTATTTTGGGTATCTTTTCTCAGTTCCGAGCTCGATTTACTTATTCTCACATCATTGAGCTCCTGCTGTCCGTTTGTTGCATTAAAGAATACCTGCTATTCGATTTCTAAGTTTTAAAAGCACTATTTGTCATTATATTGCAAAACCAATTCATCATGATAAATTGCTTTATCACGCAGTAGAGGACAGTTTCCTAAGTTTCTTAATAACTCGAGGGCCATAAGTGTTGCCGTTAATGTAGGGAAAAGAAGTAACTGGGTGTATCTTTCTTCAAGTCCGAGCTTGCTTTCACTATTCTCACATTATTTTGCTCAGGTGGTCTGTTTGTTGCGGTGAAGAACGCAACGATGGAGCGTTGTGTCGCACTGCATTTAATTAAGCGATTATGTTCTTCCGAGGGTGTTACCAGCGTGTTTGAAATTTCAGTGTTATTTGCAAGTTTTCGGTGTGTTTCAAAGCGAGACCTATCGCTGCTATGTGGCGCCTGTTACAAAGCGATGAAAAGATTTTAACATGCAATTTTTTAATGATATTCCATGTTCGGCTGTCATTGAATCTTGGCATGATATTGATCAGTATGAATACCCAAGTGATGTAGCTGACGAACCAAGATTAGTACAGATCCTTTATTCCGGCTAACGTTTCGGCGTAACCGCCTTCTTCAGAGCCTGGAAGAGTCAAGTTGAGTTTGAAAAACCATCCGTCCAAGAGTCATTTCAAACCACAGCGGTGAATCAGAAGTTGGTAGGAGAGGGAGACGAAACACGAGGAGGTAACACAAACAGTCCAGTGCAAATGGGCGAACGGTACCCCTTTTAGGGCGACACATGAGGAGATGAGGTCACCTTCGGTTCACTCTCCTAGCGAGCCTCTGGCAGACTGTCCTCCGATTCGAGACCGCAAAGGTCAACGTACGGAGCCAGCTCCTGTATCACCGCTACGCGTTCCTCTTTCCTGTTGATCGTGGGGTTCCTAGCGGCAATCCACAGCGCTTCTAGTGTTTTGCGCGCCGAGATCTCGAACTCGCGTGCCAATATCGTCACCGCCACGTCAATGCCCGCGCCATTGTGACATCGTAGCCTGTGCTCACCCAACGGACCGGCGATATCGCACCTACGAAGCATGCCCAAATGCTCTTTAACGCGCTCCCCAAGGGGTCTACCCGTCTCGCCAATGTACTTGCCGTTGCGACCCGTGCATTTTATAAGGTAGACCACACCTGAAACCAAGCAGTCTCCCTCCTTACCGAATGGGCAGATAATACACTGGCGAGTCTTACAGCAGGAATCGTATAGTCGATTCCTAACGAGACGTGCTTTGAGATTGGCCGGCGGAACCTCGATCATGCGGACCATGCTATCAGACCAGCTTTGCGAATGCAGTTTCGCACTTCGGTACTGAAATCATTCGAGACAAAAGGCACCTTAAATGGAATTTTATTGTCGCTCTGATGTCTCGCTGCCATTACCGGTGTTCGATGACCTTTAGCCAGGCTCTGCTCGGGTTACCCGTTGGACACCGCGATTCGAGATGCCATTTGCAATGACACTGACTTGAGATCGCTGTCTGAAGACACCGCCGCCGCCGTTCGGAACATGTTCTTAATCGTGGCTCTCTTCGTTTGAGATGGATGAGCAGACCTGAAGTGCACGATGATGTTTTTAATGATAGAATATCGCTAGCGTCATACAAGTTTTAATGAAGGGTTTGGCACAGAAATGGAAGCCTTTAGAAGCTTTACAGCCTAAAAGGAGACTAAAACTTTCACGACATCCCGAAAAACCTATATCTCCACATTTCTTAGGGAGAAGGGGTGCCCCGAACAGGGCTTCACATACACCTTCCCAAAAAAATTCAATGTAAGAAATGCATAGGGCCAGGAGCAGTCCTTTTAGAAATTGCCGCACAATTCTCATATGTCTGGACGAGGCTAGACTGTAGTTCTATTCACAATTGCGTTTAGAACCCATACGAATGTAGTGAGAGTGTGTGATAAGTCTAGGACAGCCGGTTCCATCAGACTCAGGATTCCTACATTACTGCTAGCTACAGCACCGGACGCGTCTTTTGAATAGACGCCGAAAAAACCGCCCTTTTGTGGTTTTTGCGCCTTTCTGCTATAACTCGCCAAAAGTCATCCATTTGAAAAACCAAGAGCACATTTGAGCTCAGAAGATTGAGCTCTATCGTTTGGTATATGCATTTTATATGAAAGATCAAAAATGGCCAAAATTGAAAACTTGCGCTTAGAAGCGGTTGGCACCGTTCGATTTGTCTCTTCGAGGTCTACACAACCATGTATACAACTTCGCCATACAAACCACTTCAGTTTCGCAGTGGGTGGTCAAAGATGACTGGAGCAGACTTTTTGATACTGGAGAAGCTTATATTCCAGGACTTGCATGTTCTCGGAGCATCTCAAGCATGGCGTAAAGTGTTTGTCATGCCAAGAATCCTCTGAGAGTGCGCCATGCACAATGCATATAGGATCGAACCTATCAATCGAGGGGGGGGGGGAGAGTTTGTAGAGTGAGCATTTAGGGAGTTTTATGAGAAGTTCTCAGCCCCCTACTCAGGAATTCCTGTACTCTGTTCCGGCGAGACTTTGAAGTGCGCTGTGCACAATGTATATAGGATCGAACCTATCAATCGACTGGGAGAGACAGCTCGCAAATTGCACCACGGGGGTGTTCTGAGCGCAATAACTCTGTCAAGTTCGAGTCTTTCCGGCTGCATGTTGTGGATTTTGTAGGCAGTAGAAAGTTTAAAAAGCGCGCTGAAACATAGCGATCTAGCTTAAGACTGGACAAAGTTACAGCGGTGCAAAAATGCAGGGTCGGCATGTGTGACACGACTTTTTCAGAATTCGGTCGACCGCTGCGGGTACATGAGGCGAGTTAACGGCATGCAAACTCGCGGACTAGCAAGGCACCGAAGGCACTTTACGATGATCTGCTGCCTAAACTGCCTTGGTCCTCGTGCATACTTCCCGTCGCCGCGATTGAATCGCGGCGATGAGTTTTGCAGAGCGACGCGAAAGAATTTGAATTTCTCTGTGCTCGTCGCATCGCCCATCGCTCTGCAAGGGAGCGCGACGGCGATCCGTCCAGGATCAACGCTAAACACCGCGCGCGGCGCGAAAAAGTATGCCATGCCCGCGATGGGCGCGGGAAGCCATCGCGCATGCCGACCGCCACTGTTGCGGCGGCCGCGGCGAGGTTTTCTTTGACTATTCGGCCGCGTGCGGCGGAATGGCCATGAACTGAGCGCCGCGATGGCATCGCGGCGATGGAAGTATGCCCCCGGCCTTAGCCCCATCTGCCAATTTAGAGCGGCGGAGGGCGACGGCGAAGTTCATTCCGCCCTTACTCGCCAACTTTCGAGTTCTCGACACTCCCAGTGGTACCACTCTGATCAGCTCAAGAAGCTCTATCGAATGGTGTCACTCTTGACCAATTCTGGGAATATCGGTTTTTGACAACTTCGCATCAAAGGCGAGACGGCTCAAGGCCGCGGCGGAAGGACAATGACGTCATCGAAAATCGATATTTTTGAGCCGGGCCAAATTTCCTCGTCCGAAATCATCTAGGGGTTATTTGGAGCGCTGATTACGAATTCGACATCCGTTTCTGAAAGTTCCACCGATTTCAGTAGGTTTTGGATTATCTTCTGGATAACTGAGGATGGTCGGGTCAGGAACACCGATTTTGCTCAAACTTAGTCAAAGAGCAGAGTTTATTCAGGGTGCCGAATATGATGCCAAAGTGCATTTGGCCGATTATGGCAGGAGACCTCCCATACCGATAACAGAGAGTGGTCAGTGATCCTGACCCTACCAACCTCAAATGGCTGTAACATGCCAAAATCGGTGGAATTCTTAAAAACGGACGTCGGATTCGTAATCAGCGCCCTAAATAACTCCTAGATGATTTTGGACAAGAACATTTGGCAATTTTCGAAATCGTCGACTTTCGATGACGTCATCGTCCGGGCAGGCTAAGCGAAAGCCCTCGTCCTCGAAGGAAATTGTCAAAAAACCAGCTTTCCCGGAATTGACCGAGATTAATACTGTTCGATAGAGCTTTTCGTGCTGAACAGAACGGTGCCATCTGTTGTGTCAAAAACTCAGATATGGGCGAGTAAGGGCGGAAGAATCTTCACCGCTGCCCTCCACAGCTCTAAAATGGCAACTGGGACTAAGGCAGTTTAGGCAGCTGGAAATTATGGGCACTTAGTCATGAAGTACCTTAGCTGATTTGCTAGCCTACGCATTCGTAGGCCGCTAGCTGATCGCGTGTTCCTACAGTGGTCGAATGAAATCGGAAAAAATCGTGTCACACAAGGTTTACCTGCATTTTCGCACCGCTGTAACCTTGTCCAATCATAAGACACGTTGCTGTGTTTCAGGTTACCTATTGAGCGTTCTACTGCTTACAAAATCCACAAGTAGCAGTCGGAAAGATTTAAACGTGATAGAGTTATTGCGCTCAGAATACGCCCGTGCGTCCAATTTGGCACAACAACGGTCGATGTTCTCCGCGCTCTTAATTGCCCAGATTACAGATCTTGCTGCTCGCAGTAACACCATTCAATTCACTACCAAAAGCTCTATCGAGCGGTGTCAGACTTGGCCCGGCACAAAAATATCGATTTTCGATGAAATCATTGTCCCTCTGCCGCGGCTTTGGGCCGCCTCGCCTTTGCGAATTGTCAAAAATCGATAATCCCAGAATTGGTCGTGATTGACATCCTTCGATAGAACTGATAGAGATGAACAGATTGGTACCATTGAGAGCGTCGAGAACTCGAATGTTGGCGAGTAAAGACGGAAGAATCTTCACCGCTGCCGTCCGCCGCTCTAAAATGGCAGATGGGGCTAAGGCAGTTTAGGCAGCTGGAGAGCTAAGAGCAGATCATCGTAGATCATTGCCTTCGGTGCTTTGCTAGTCCGCGAGTCTGTATGCCATTAACTCGCCTCATGTACGCGCAGCGGTCGACCGAAATCTGAAAAAATCGTGTCACACATGCCCAACCTGCATTTTTGTACCGCCGTAACCTTGCCAGTTCGTAAGATAATTTGCTGTGTTTTGTCGCTTTACTAGACCATATTATGCCTACGTAAAGCACACGTTCCAGCTAGAAAGATTTGAAGCTTACAGAGTTATCGCGCTCCGAACACGCCCGCGCGTGCAATTTAGCACAACAACGGTCTATGTTCTCCGTGGTATTACTCGCCCGGATTACAGTTCTCGCCACAGCTGCGAGCACGCCATCGTAAAGTGCTTTCATTCTTGTGCTCGCCCGTGCATTTGGATGCCATCAGCTCGCCTCGTCTACCTGTAGTAGTCGACTGAACTCGGAAAAAATCGTGTCACACAAGGTTTGCCTGCATTTTCGCACCGCTGTAACTTTGTCCAGTCTTATTAGGCTAGGTCGCTATGGTTCAATCTTGAACTTTCTACTGCCTACAAAATCCACAACTTGCAGCCGGAAAGACTCGAACTTGACAGAGTTATTGCGCTCAGAACACCCCCGTGGTGCAATTTGCGAGCTGTCTCTACCAGTCGATTGATAGGTTCGATCCTATATATATTGTGCACAGCGCACTCCAAAGTCTCGCCGGAACAGAGTACAGGAATTCCTGAGTAGGGGGCTGAGAACATCTCATAAAACTCCCTAAATGCTCACTCTACAAACTCTCCCCCCCCCTCGATTGATAAGTTCGATCCTATATGCATTGTGCATGGCGCACTCTCAGAGGATTCTTGGCATGACAAAACACTTTACGCCATGCTTGCTCCGAGAACATGCAAGTCCTGGAATAAAAGCTTCTCCAATAGCAAAAAGTCTGCTCCAGTCATCCTTGACCACCCACTGCGAAAATGCGGTGGTTTGGCGAAGTTGTATATATGGTTGTGTAGATCTCAAAGAGGCAAATCGAACGGTACCAACTGCTTCTCAAAAACCTCAAATTGGAGGAATTGTGAGCATGCAACGGTTTTCGACACCTTGCGGCCGACAACTCGCCCGCCGCCGGCCTTCTCAATGGAGCGCAAGTTTTCAATTTTGGCCATTTTTGATCTTTCATATAAAATGCATATACCAAACGATAGAGCTCAATCTTCTGGGCTCAAATGTACTCTTGGTTTTTCAAATGGATGACTTTTGGCGAGTTATAGCAGAAAAGCGCAAAAACCACAAAAGGGCGTTTTTTTTTTCGGCGTCTATTCAAAAGACGCGTCCGATACTGTTCTTGACAAAGTGTGTTTAGAATTGTTCTACATTTAAAGTATAGCATAGATTTTGTAACTATACAATTATGGTGAGTTTTGTTTCGTTAAAGAACGACTTCGATCTGATATGATTGCGGCACACTGCCGACCGGAATACCCATTGCCCAAAGACACATTGTTCTCCTTTGGCAATTTAACCCGCCAGTGGATAGTTCTGTAATGTCATCCTTTTAAGGTGATAGGAACTAAGTGGACTCAAAGGAAAGAAAAAACACGTCCATTATAGGAAGACAACCTTAACCGTTTCATGGAACTGTGGGTGAGAACAGGTTGTAATTGTCCTGACGACCACATCAGCCAGTGGGCCGATTTCCTTCGTCTTTACTTCTTCACTGTACGTCTAACGCGTTCACGAAACACCTTAAGGCCCTGTATGCTTCTAATCTCATTCACTATTATCTTAATATCTGGCAAAGGAGGTTCAGAACAGACAGCGATCGGCACACTAAGTACGCTCATGGACGTGCCAGACGAGGTTTTAAGCATCATCATCGGTATGTCCGAGATTCGCTTGTCAATGTAATGCCAACACTTCTACCACCGTTCCATTTGTTACCTGGCTTCAGACTGTTTATTGGACATACTTACGAGGAAGGTCAAAGAGGTCACCGTGGAGTTTCTCAAAGCGACCTATACTGGGTTGTAGGGCATTGTCTGGGAAGCACCATAGTGGTTTCCAAATTTCCTGCGGACCTCTGGGTAGGTCAAAAATGGCAAAAAACTGTACCGCTTCAGTGCGGGCCGATAACGCAAAACTGACGCCTGGAATGCCCTTGTCGTGCCCACAAATAGTCCTGCAAAAAGTTTGAAGCTTCAATCATTGCTAGAACCTAGGAATTGATTAATTCCTAACTGAAGCGAGGCGGCGCATTCACGGGAGGCGCGCGCCACTAGGGCACCAGTGAGTGGATGGCCGAGTGGTTATCGTGGCGGTTTTGCGGGTGGGAGGTCGAGGTTCGATTCCGGCGGTGTGGCTTCTGCATTGCTGGGCGCACATCTTGCGTTTTTGCCACCGTAAAGTGCTTTTCTGTCATGACTAGGTGTCATATTCAATTTTCAACCCTGATTTCAACCTTCTGTGATGCGATTTTACTTCAAAATACAAATCGCGCTAATGAATATGCAATAAACTGTTTAACAGTTGTGGTAACGTTTTATGAAACACGCGAAGCAAAGCAGCTTCTGACACTAGCAGCAACGGATAAATGCCAAGGAAGAGCAGCCGGAAGCTTCCTGGCAGGGCGTGTCGAAAGGCACTTCATCGAAGGCGTAGTCCACCGGTGTTGAGAAGTGCCCCGGATGCATGTCCACATATCCAGCTGCCACCCACGCGCGCTACATGTAAGCAACAAGTCCCGCGTTTCTTTCGAGAATGCGTGGTTCGCTCTTCGGCAGCCCCCTAACCATAGTCCTCCTTGACAGCTGGCATGGGTTCAGGGATAACGAGAACCTCGTTCCCGAAGTGTCTGCTGGAAAACAGCTTAAGCTGATGACAATACCGCCAGGAGCGACGAGCCTTTGCCAGCCTCTCGATGTATACTTCTTCCGGCTTTTCAAACGGTTTATTCGGCGAATTCATGAACATGTGCTCCACTTCCGTCCGGATTTCAACTGCTTCTCAAGAGGCAATACTTTGGAGGTAATCATGAATCGCTTCGGACCAGCTCACTTGATGTTTAAATTTTTAAGGCAATTTTCAAGGCACCCGTCCTTGCAGGTGATCAGTCAGACGTATAGGCAATTCTGTGCTCCGATATTCCAAAGGTGCTTTGCGTACGCGTGAGTGGCAGCTGGATATGTGGACACGCATCCGGGGCACTTCTCAACACTGGTGGACTACGCCTTCGATGAAGTGCCTTTCGACACGCCCTGCCAGGAAGCTTCCAGCTGCTCTTCTTTGGCATTTATCCGTTGCTGCTAGTGCCAGAAGCTGTTTTGCTTCGCGTGTTTCATAAAACGTTACCACAACTGTTAAACAGTTTATTGTATATTCATTAGCGTGACTTGTGTTTTGGAGTAAAATCGCATCACAGAAGTTTGAAATCAGGGTTGGAAATCGAATATGACACCTAGTCGTAATAGAAAAGCACTTTACGGTGGCAAAAATGCAAGATGTGCGCCCAGCAATGCAGAAACCACACCGCCGGAATCGAACCCTCGACCTCTCTCCCGCAAGTCCGCCACGCTAACCACTCGGCAATTCAGTCGCTGGTGACCTAGTGGCGCGCGCCTCCCGTGAATGCGCCGTCTCGCTTCAATTAGGAATTAATCAATTCCTAGGTTCTAGCAGTGGTTGAAGCTCCAAACCTTTTGCAGGACTATTTGTGGGCACGACAAGGGTCTTCCAGGCGTCAGTTTTGCATTATCGGCCCGCACTGAAGCGGTACAGTTTTTTGCCATTTTTGACCTACCCAGAGGTCTGCAGGAAATTTGGAAACCACTATGCTGCTTTCCAGACAACGCCCTACTACCCTGTATAGGTCGCTTTGAGAAACTCCACGGTGACCTCTTTGACCCTCCTCGTTAGATTAGACCATACGGAGCTGATATACATGTCGAGCTGTTGAAAAAATGCACCTACTGAGAAAGAACCTGTGCTTACAGATATTCTAGTATGTATGTATCCAACTGAATTCTCATTGCCTAGGTTCTGGTTGCGCTTGGGCTACAACGACGGTCTAGGAAAAGAAAATTTTCTCCAAAGGAGGTCTCTCAGGACAGTTTGGAAGACGTCGTGGCGACAATCGGATACAAGAGCTCTGTTAGTATTCAAGTTTTATTGATTTCCATAACAACCCACTACTCCGATACCTGTCTCCCGAAATGTATAAGCGAACACACCGAGGAGAACTTCCCTAAACCTGTATGTTTCGCTGAGCTTTTAATTACAACATCCCATAAACAAAACGCTACTACAGAATGTTCTTCACCATGACACTGCTACCGCTAGCGATGACAACAACACAACAGCATAATCTCGCACCTTGTCACTTTGTGTTAATGTTGTGCCGTTGTTTGTCTTAACCGCTTCGCAACATTGTCGCACAATGTTGCCGATGCTTATTTAAATAAATGTTAATTACCGTTTCGAAGAACATCAGGTGATGCTTGAAGAAAACAAAACAAGTTTTCCGGAACAGCTCCTTCAATTTCCGTCATTATACATTAACTGCTTTGCCGCGGAGGGTAGAAGACTAGTATGTTGATGTGGAGTTTGCTTGTTCATGTTTAAAGTTGCAATGAGCACGTAATAATGTTGTGAAGATAAGAAGATGTGTAGTGTATAGAGCGTTGTGAAGATCGTGCGTTTTAGCAGTTTATCTTATGTTTCGAACAGAAACTCAAAAACAGAACATTGAACAATGAAAATGTGTGCACTCCCTTTTATTTCACTTCCAAAAATGCACCACATACGAAACAATCATACGGTAAACAATCCGCACAGAAGTACTTTGAGGAAAAATCAAGCTGAAAGTTTCGCAGCAAAAAATGGTGCATGTTGTCCAAAGCGACCACCTGCTTACTTTGCATAAATTCTGCACTTGTCGTCAATGTGTCAGTGAAAGAAAGGAGTACTGCGATCGGAATATATAGTCTTCACTCGGTTTAGGAGAAACAACGATGTCTTAGGAAATTGATCGACGACACATCAGGAAGCTGCAGTTGAAATCAGAACCTTCCCGAAATCTCCAGTGCTGCTCCTAAACATAACGCGCTTGCAAATGCAGTCATGAGGACCTGCTCCTGTGAACTTCTCGACGACCTTTATTTGGTTGTAAGGAAAGCTCTGCCAGTTACCGAAGCTAGCAAATTAGATCGCAATAACGATCCTTTGATCTGCGTTGTTATTATCGATTTTTTTGCAAGCGCAATGTCAGTCGTGCGCAACGGTCATAGATGAGCTGCTAAAGCATTGAGCGTATTTGTCAATACATTTTCTTGTGAAACCCGTATAGTAGTCTTTTGATATACTATGGTCTTCAGCAAACTCCCTATTGTGCCGAGTGGAAAGAATACCTCTGTTGAAAGAGGGAAGCCATTTCTCGACTCGTCCAGAAGAACGTCTCTTATCGGCAGGTATCGGTGTTTTTCGAATGCTGAATTTCGACAGTTGCTGTTACAGTCAAGAGAATGAAAAAGTCCGGAACAGCAGAAGACGCTCCCAAGTCAGGCAGGCGATGGATAACGACTTCTAGAGACGATTCTGTCATCCAGAGGATGTCGAGGCGAAACCCGTCATTGAGCGCCGTCGATATAAAGAAGTCTGTAGCTGCTCACCGTGGCTTAGGTGTGAGGTCAGCACGGTAATACGTCGACTGAGATCTTCTGGACTCTACGAAAGACGTCATGTTAAGAAACGTTTCATCAGCGAAAAGAATAGGAAAGTTGCCAAGCAGCATTTGAGCTGGACGATGGACGATTGGAAAAAAGTGCTTTTAGCGACGAGATCAAGTTCAACTTTTTGGATCTGATGGACCAGACTACGTAAGACGTCCAAAATGCGCGAGGTACTACAGAATGTATCAACTGCCAACTACTAAACAGGGCGGAGGAAGTGCTATTGTTGGGGATGCTTCAGTGCACTCGAAACAGACGCTATTCACCACATTCACGGAGTTATGGACTCCAAACGCTGAATTTTGAGCGCTGTATGCTTCCATACGCTAGAGATACGTTTCAAACGCCGTGGGTTTTCTAAGAGTACAACGACCCGAAACATGTTTCAAAGACGGTGAAGGAGTGGTTCAGTGAAAACCGAATTCCCTTATGTGGGGCCTTCCCAGTCACCGAATCTGAATCCAATCAAACACCTTTGGGAATACCTTGCTACTAGTTTAGCAGGTCTCATAGCAACAAACAAGGCCGAAAAGTTTGAAAAGCAGAAATGGGAAAATATCGGACCCAACGTGATCAACAAACTTCTAGGGTCCATGCCGAGGAGATGTGAAGCTGTAATTAAAGCAAAAGGTTTTGCCACTTGCTACTAGTGAAAGTGCATTTTTCAGTGCATAACTTGTCTGTCTTTGGTAATAAGGAATGCTACCGAAGTGCTGTAAGTGTGGCCGACTTCACGGTTTTTCCGTTTTTATGCTTGAAATATGTATGGATAGGACCGATATAGAACAGCAGTGATGACTCGATATAAGAAGATTTGTAAATTGTCACAACATATCCAAATTCCACATTTTTAAAGCTGTTTTGAAAGGAGTTCTGACGAAAAATGCAGGCATTAACAAATTTTTGGACGCTACTGTAAATATATATTCTTCAGAACGAACGGGTTTTTCAATCTCCATTCAGTGACGTCTTGCAAAATGCTTGCAGTGTGGAGGAGAACACGAAGCACTAAAAACTGCAGTATAAATCGGCCACCGCTGTGAAGCACCCTAATTTTATTGAGCACCCAACCGTGCACGTCCTGACTTTTTGAGCGTTCGAAAGCTGAATTACGAATGACCGTGACTTTCAATGGTGCGGCGAAAGTCGCATTCACATCTCAGGAGGCCATGGGCGATTCAGGGGAACCGCATGCTGTTGCTGTTTCTGCTCTCGCGTACGTGGAGCCTAAAACCGCTCTTTCAGCAAACTTTGCAACTGCATAGCTTTGTCAAATAACCTAAAAGACCCTAACGAACCTTTCACAAGGTATACCCCCTGCAACGCAATTTGATGAGAAAACCGGCTAAAAGATACCAAATGGATGCACTTTGACAACAGCATAAATTAACACATATGCATAATGGCAAAATTATTACTAAGCAGTATAATAAGACGTACAGTTTTCATTCAAAGTCTCTAAACTCTCACATGGTAGTACTTATGTTTCAAAGAGAATTTTAGCATCAGTTAATTTTGTCCGTCAGTTAATATTTTATACAGAAACTCGTAGGTTTGCTCACAATTGCACAAAGTATACAGATTTTATAAATAAAAGATAAAAAAGAATAAAGGACGGCGTTATTCAATCCTCTTTGGGATGCGCCACGCATTCTACTTCCACTTCTACGGGATGTGGTGGAGGCGCGTTGAATGCGTATTTGGCCATATAATGACTTGCGGTGGCCAGCCGATGTACAAGTCAGTGCTTTATCCTTCCCAGACAAGTCTGGTACCAATTCACCGGCTCCGGAGGGGTGGAAGGCTTGGTTGGCCTGGGCGGGAAATCCGAACCAGAAACCTGGTATCGGGTGCAGGCGACAGCCGCGCCTGCACCCGATACCAGGTTTCTGGCGACTGCGCTCCAGATTTTGTTAATAGGTTGTGTAACCTTATACGTATTCTCATTGAACAGGAACATGATAATAAGCTTATTTATAAAGCAATATTCTTCTGCATACTTGAAAATAAGTGTATTGGTTATAAGCACGGTAATTTAGTACACTCATAGAAACTAAAAAATTTGTAAAAAAATGAGATTATACTAGTGTATTTTCTGATACATCAGCTAATTGGAATCCTATTATGGTCAAAAACAGACATCAAACCCCTTGGACTTCTCTGTTTGGTCCTACTTGGAGACCGAGGCCTATTCTGAAAACATCGATCGGTCCAGTCAGTGAAAGAAAGCCTGATCATGGGAAGAAATGTCAGTGGAAAACGTGCGTGCCACGCTGGATGCTTTCCACGTCCGAAGGCTCTGTTCGTGTCAGAGGAAGTAGTTTTAGAATCTGACCATGTATTTGTGTTTGTAAATATGCTGGTTAAGGTACGCTAAAAATTTGTGTTCCAATTTCTTTTTCATCCGTTTTCATAACGGTGAGTAATGGGAGCGGAATTTTTTGGGACAAACCGTAATGAGGAGTTGATGAGGATTTACAAAAAGAGCATAATGCTTTCTGCATAGTGTGATTACAGGTGCATATTCTGAGCTGCTTCCAAGAAATCAAACTATTCACTCTAATGACTGCTGTCGTCAGCGGTCAAAGTTAAACGAAGAAATCAAGAAATCTTTAACTGACCAATCGCAAAGACGTAATAATCCGTCATGATAGCGCCAGAACCTCACATCTCTTCGAAAGCCCTTCAAAGATTAACAGTGCTAAAATGGAAATTGATTTCCTTATAGCCCTGACTTTGCACCATCAGACTGGCATTTGAGCCGCTTCCTTCAAAACATTTGAATGATGAAACTTTTGATCCCGATCAAGTCGTTGAAAATGAGTTACAGTTGTTATATGTTGTTACAGGATGTTTTGTTACGATCAAAACTCTTGCGCCAGGCGGGACTCGAACCCGCATCTTCTGCTTTCCGGGCAGCGATGTTCGCCTTACACCACCAGCGCTGTTTGACCGCACGTAACATCCGCGATATCCTCGAGGTCCGTCAGCACCCACCCGTAATACGGGGATGGGCCGGCCGCTGATATCAGCATGGAACCGGTTAAGCTGAGGACCTTACTAGTAACAATGCTTGAACACATTTGTTTAAGCCTGGAGCGGCTGATATAGAGGCTATATGTTGTTACAGGATGTTTTGTTACGATCAAAACTCTTGCGCCAGGCGGGACTCGAACCCGCATCTGAGTTACAGTTATTCGCTTTTAAAAACCAAGGCTTCCTCGAATGTGGAATTTTTCAACTTACCCAAAGATGGCAGTCGAATGCACTGTTGAGCGCGTGTAGCGCAGTCGGAGGAAGCGCCGACTGTGGCGTCCATCCGATACCAGGATACCAGGTTCCTGGTTCGGACTTCCCGTCCAGACTAACCAAGTCTTCCATCTCTCCGGGGTCGGTGAATTGGTACCGGACTTGTCTGGGAAGGATAGAGCGCTGATTTGTTCATCGGCTGGCCACCGCAAGTCATTATATGGCCAAATACGCTTTCAAATCCCCTCCACTACATCCCGTAGAAGTAGAATGCGTCCTAGAAGGATTGAATAACGCCCTCCTTCATCCTTATCCTTATACCGAATGATGGCAAGAGACCATCCAACAAAGTGGTCAATATATCATTGATTAATGTTGGCTATGTCAACAACATTCGCTTTGCCAGCGATATTCTTCTCATCTCTACCAGCACGGCAGAAGTCGAGGAAATGCTCAATGTGGTCTGAAGATTGGATTAGACATGAATATGTCCAAAACGCAGTTTATGGTCAACCATGTTCAGCTCTTTTCTCAGCTCTCTTGACCCGGGACTCGTAAGGTTAGATGGAGTCGCTCTACAACAGGTCGACTCCTACGTCTATCTGGGAAAAGAGCTGAACATGGATAACGACCTCGCTCCTGAAATCGCCCGCAGGAGACGCGCAGCATGGGCAGCCTTCAGTTCGATTCGCGAAGTCACCGATCAGGTCAAGGATGCCGGCCTCAGGGCCTCGATATTCAACGCCTCTGTACTGCCTGCGATGTGTTACGCGACGGAAACCTGGCCCGACAACAAGACAATCGCCAGAGCGATGCAAACTACGCATCGCGCACTGGAGAGATGTCTTCTGAGGACAAGCCTTCGTCAGCAATGGCAAGAAGGCCTACGAAGCTCGGAGCTACGGGAGAAGTCGCAATTAGCAGACCCGCTGCAGTACATGAAGAAGTCCAAATATCGCTGGTCCGGACACCTGCTTCGACGAAAGGACCATGGATGGAGTCTCCCTGTCACAGAATGGCTCCCGAGATACCAAAAGGGACCACTGGGATGACCGCCAACGCGATGGGCAGACTCATTCTCAAGATCTTTCAGAGAGTAGAGTCTGCCTCACTCGATGCAAGCTGCCAGAGGTCGAGCGGTCTGGAAGAGTTGAGTTCCCCGCCGAGAAGACCCCAGCCGACAAAAGGACCATAAAAGTATCAAAGTAAGTAATGTTAGCTGTTCTTATAAACGAATCCACTTTGAAAAAAGCTATGAAAAACTACATTAATTATCGAACAACCCAATAGACGTGCTGTATGCTGGATAGACATCTCCTCGACATCTTCATTAGTCCGCTTTAGAATTACCGTCTTTACTCATCATTCTGCATCATCGCTTGGTATCATCAGCAGCGTGCAGTTATGCTGCACCTCACTATGCAGGTGCCATGTTCTTTTCCCTTTAAGAGTTGCTGCTGAGCAGTGGGTTCGTCGGCTTGCTGAACAGCAATTGTCAGTTTTAAAGATATACATAATTTTTCCCCGCTATACTGAACACAACACAGCATCTCTCACTGCATAAAAATCCATTATTCTAAAGGCTCGAGTTATCACTTCCACCCCTGAAACCAGATTTGTTTGATTCAGAAGTAGTAGTTGTCTTTATACACGTAGGCTTAGCCATGTCGAAACCTGCTTCGTGGGGCATTTGTATATTTTAATTTATTCGATTGCTTATTCTTTTTAAGAGTGTTTACGCCTTTAAAGCAATGGAAACAAGCGGAGATTGTTATCGAATGCAAAAGCGGTTCTAATCTCACTGGCAGTTCTTCCTTTTTTGACAGTTTTCCTTCGCTTTCAGTTTTCACAAGAACCGATCAAGATTGGAAGTTTGCAGACGGATCGCCTCTTTTTTTACCAACCAGTTCATGCTTCTTCAAAGGCGAACTCTCGTTGAATTGTGTACGAGAGTGCGGAAGCCCTTGCGTTACAGTGTAGTCAGCTCCTCAAATATCGGACGTACCGGAGGTAGTCGACGGTCAGATCCGTTTGTTGACAAGAATGATCTATTCTAATATAAAATGGTTAATGATAGAAGGCGACCTTAACGTTTGTGAGACGCGCCGTGCATTCTACTGCCACGAGATGTCTTTCAAAGAGTATGAATGCGTGTTTGGTTTATATAGTGACTAGCGTTGGCCAGGCGATAAACAAATCAGTGAGTTATCCCCCTCAGTCAAGTGTGGCACCTATTCTTCGACCACGGAGACTTATAGAAGGCTAAGATGGCTTGTGCAAGAATCCCGAACCAAAAACCTCAATTCGAGGCGCAGATGACAGCTGTCGATCCCTCCGACTTAACCATCGTACGCTCATTCATTACACGAGGCCTGCGGATTCTTGGGAAGATGTGGGAAGCGACTCTACTTCAGAATGTTCTGTTTCTTCAAATGTGCATCATATGGCTTCATGTGGAAGTTGGCAAAGCGTTTGGTCATCAGTTGTGGAACATCTTGCCCAGTTTTTAGACTTTCGCTGCAATAAAAGGAAAGGCAGACCAACCGCTTTCGTTCTTCTCCGTCCCATCTCGGATTAGCTGCCCTGTCACTCTGTGCAGCTCGTCGATGTCCTTGAACAGCCTTCTAGTAACGTCGTTTTCTAAAGTTCTGCGTTTGTTTCGTTTCTTTCTGAAATGACTTATTTCTGGCATACCATGCCCTCATTCCTTGCTATTTATATAGCTAATCGTAGAGTTGTCATGTTTTTGGCTTGTTCATTTTGCTGTTCTGTCATTGGCTTAAATAAAATAAATAAAATTTAAGGAGGCTCTTGTCTGACTCGAACAAGACCTGCGTAAACGCTGGCTCAGCCTCTATCCCTCTTCGAAATGAAACCGTAGCAACTTACGAAATTTTGATGACGCAGAGGTCCTCAACGGTGCATTACTTCAATGAGAGCATAGCCGGTTCGCTCTCTAAATCCGCTGGCATCCTTTCCCTGAATTATAACTCTCTTTTTTGCTACTTTCAAAGTGTTCTTGTTCATTTCTTCAAAAAGACCCCTTCCTCTTCCTGGCCGCTTTTTCAAACCGAAATAGCAAGCTGAATCTGTTAACGCTGTCGAATGTATGCCAAGAGAGTTTTTATCGCGAGTGCAAATAAGGAAAAAATTCTGTGGCTCTTTAAATTTCTTTCCCTTCATGAAGAATGTTCTTCTAGTTTCTGGAATACATTTTTTCCTAGAAGAATTCGTCTGATATTCCGTACACTTGAGATGTTGATGACAACATGGCTAGGATTTGTGAGTTGGCGGCTGCGATCACGAATATGTATACCATCAACACAAAATTGTATCACCTGTATCACCTGTCGTCCCGTTGATCATCGAGATGCCCGAGCAGCAGTGCCTCCATTCGTCCCTGTCGCGTGCCAGAGTGCTCCAATAGATCCTTAGGGACGCGTCATATCGCTCGTTTGGGCTTTCACGAAGACATCCATGCAACGCGTTGGTGGGCGTCCTGGTGTTCTCTTGAAATCCCGCGGAATCCTGTCGGTGACGACTCTCGTACAGCGGTTGTCTGCAAAGCGCATTACGTGGCCGGCCCACCTAATTTTCGACGACTTGGCACATACGACAACGTCTCTGATCTTCGAACGTCGACGAGGCTTCTCCCACTTGTATGAATCGTGTCGCTCCGAGCATCGTCGTCTCGATTCCACGCTGCGCGACACTGATTGGATACTTTTTCCAATTCAAATTCTCAAAAAAAAAATCAAATTCTTCAAAATCAAACTCAAAATCATATTCTTCCTGCTTGACTCTTTTGAAATCAAACTAGGCATCATACATCTTTCACGTGTACACATTCTCGAGGTCCTCAGGAACGCCAAAAATCAGTTCGGTTAGTTTCTGATATAGATATTTCCAATGGCTACATAGTCGGTACCACAAGGTCGAAGGAGCTTTCACCCTAACGCTCCTCAAAGATCACACGAAGGAAGATTACCTCTTGCTCTCCCTTCATTTCCGACAAGGTGTCCGCTGCTATCAGAAAAGCAATCAAAATGTACAGCTGCATAATGATGTCATTTTGGTGAATATTTCTAATGACAATATCAAGAGCACACTGGCTCAAAACAGACCTTATGGTAAGCAGTCCCCTTCGAAGAATTGCGTTATATGTCCACACGGGAATGTGGGGATTGCTCCAGGGCAGAAGTAATCTGTGAAATTGAGTGTGTAGTATAGTTGTGCTCTCGCAAAATTTTCGAATATTCGAATGGTTTCGAATACCCGCAATTTTCGAGCATTCGAATTTCGAATACATTCGAAAAACGCGATTTTCTGAACATTCGAATTCGAGTACATTCGAAAAACGCGATTTTTTGAACATTCGAATTCGAATACATTCGAAAAACCCGATTTTTTGAACACTCGAATTTGAATACATTCGAAAAACGCGATTTTTTGAACACTCGAATTTGAATGCATTCGAAAAACCCGATTTTTTGAACATTCGAATTGGAATGCATTCCAAAAACGCGATTTTTTGAATAATCGAGTTTGAATATTGAAATTCGAATGAAAATCATTCGAATACCACCTATTCGAATAGGTCATTCGAGCACAACTATAGTGTGTATCCTCAAGCGCAAATTACAGGCTGCGCAAAAATTATGTAATCGCACAAAGATATCACAGTTTAACTTCAACACAAATGCGGATTTGATAACGAAACTCAACACATAGTTCCCTTATTCTCCTGCCAATAAAAACATATCGAAGTCATCCGAAGTGGCCTCCTTTCATACGAACACAAGTCTTCAGACGAGTAACGAACGCATCACACGTGGCACGGAGGTAGTCGGCGCTGATTTCGTTCCATATTTCAGTCAGGGAAGCTTTCAGAGAAGACAAACTTGCGTGTCGAGTGAAGCAAGCCTTGCTCAATAAGTGACAGAGCAATCGAGAGGATTCGAATCCGGTGAATTCGAATGCCAGTCTTCGTGCGCAATAAAATCCGATAGCTCACGTTTGCACCACTGATGCGTTGTCCTCGTTCTGTGTGCAGGCGCACAGTCCTGCTGGAAGCACCATCTGTCATTACAGCAGTGTGCCTCGACCCTGGGCTTTCATATGTCCTCTAAAATCATGTTCTGGTACTCGTCCTTGTTAATTGTGACGACGGATTTGACAGAAACTGATCGAGACTTGCCGCTTGAAGTAATCGCACGCCAAACCATAACTGAAGCCGGATGTGTCGTTCTACCGCCCAGTTTCCCGTCGCGGATAGCAACTCCAACACTCTAGGAGAGAATACGATCGTTTTGACGATTCACCGTGGGTTCCTGGGTGAAGACTTTCTCATCAGAAAAAACGATCGCGCGGTGCGTGCCACTCACGAACCACTTCAGCAAGTTCTGAGGACTTGTGTTCGTATGAAAGGCGGCCACTTCGAATACTTTGATATTTTTTATTAGTAAGAAATAAAGAAGCTATATGCTAAGTTTCGTTGTCAAATCCGCATTTGTATTGAAGTTTCACTGTGATATCTTTGTGCGGGAAATTTTTGCGCAGCCAGACGAGACCCGTGAGGAAGCACCATGCTAGTAAAAGGAGCGGTTTGCTAAGTAGTCCGCTTGGTAAGCATGGGGTTGATGTGCATGACGGTAACGACTTTGGCGTGAAGTGTAAAATTTTGGCCGTAGAGGAAGAGATCACCGCAGGGAAAGCATTAGAAGCGCTCTAGATTTCACTAAAAATCCGATAATGAATGACCGAAATGAGTGCATGTCCGTGACAAATGAGCTATTGCCTTTGTATCACACTGCGAACTGTAGTACGACCTGTTACTAGGCGTGCACGTCTAAGAATTTTACCTATACGGTAGACTGCACGGTGTGTTTCATTCACTCTTATTGGTCTACTAACAGAGGGCGATTGCACTCAACACCATTGATGGATCTATGTGTGAGTTTATTTCTCCTCCCACACTTGGGTCGTAGATTTATGTCAAAATCGATAGAGCGGCTAAGGTGTTTGGTGGTATAGATTGCATATCAAAAACCTTGCACCATATTCAGGCTTCTGAGGGCGACGAACTAGTCAAAACTTAATGCCAGAATAAAGATCCGCCTTAAAAACCTCGTTGGCCCATTATTGACAATAACACGAACTAACCATGCCAAGGTTTCGAGAAGAGAAAAGCTGGGGACTTTCTTTGATGTTTTTTTATTCGCCTGCCCTAACAACTGAGCGCCCCTATTTTTTCAAGTTTATAAAAAATTTATTTTTTGAGAAAAATAATAGAATATTTTTTCAAGCGCTTAAAAGCAGCAGCTATTTGCTGTGTTAAGGGGAGAGAACGCGCAATGCACACGACAACATCATCGCAATTTTTATTGTTTGATAGTGCAACTAAAGGGTAAAGGACGGCGTTATTCAATCTCTTTTGGGATGCGCCACGCATTCTACTTCCACGGGATATCGTGGAGGCGATTTGAATACGTATTTGGCCATACAATGACTTGCGGTGGCCAGCCGATCTACAAGTCAGTGCTTTATCCTTTCCAGACGAGTTTGATACCAATTCACCGATCCGAAGGGATGGAAGGCTTGGTTGGCCTGGAAGGGAAATCCGAAGCAGGAACCTGGTAGTGCGAGTGCACACGACAGTCGGCGCCTCCTCTGACTGAAAACAATTCACGCTACACGCTTCACGCTACACGCGACAGTGTAAATGCTTCTTACATAACATAGGGAGTATAAGGACCGCAAACAGAGAGTTGGGTATGAAGGATAAATGGGCGTTTTTCTCTTTTGGGATGCGCCACGCATTCGGTTTTTTGGGGATATTGTGGAGGCAATTTTAATGCGTATTTGGCCTCTACAGTGACTTGCGGTATCCAGCCGATGAACAAGTCAGTGTTTCACCCTTTACAGACAGGTCTGGTACTAATTCCCCCACCCAGGAGTGATGAAAGGCTTGACTGGACCAGAGACCTGGTATCGGGTGCACGTGACAGCGGCCCCTCCTTCCAAAGCTCTACCACAAGCTTAACTTGGATAATGATGGTTCAATTTTCGACTCATCAGCAACATTAAGGTGCCTCCGATCTAATAAACAGGTGTGTGCCGAAGAATCGTACAGTAGTCTCCACAACGTGTGAAAGCGACAGCTCCAGTCTTCAGATCCTCAGGGGTGTTCACTGGACCGAGACGACGCCGACCGGCTTCCGCTACACGTGATATCACTGTCACCTGCGGATGCATCAGGCGCGCTGACGCAACGAGGTACGCAATACCTGGCGACGGCCGCCGCAGTCTGACCAAGCGGCCGACCGCTGCAATAAATCACCGGCCGTCTTCCCTAGATCGGCTTCTGACTCGCCTTCTGATCGTCGAAGACGATGGCTGCGTGAATCACTCGAAAAACATGGCATGAGACAGCTGGACTACTGGTTGACTACGACCCCTTAGTTTCAGAGCAGGTTGAATTGGAGATGCCAGAAATGACTCATGTTTCGTTGCAGCGGATTTTGCCTCCATTTTTTGAAAGGCGGAAAATTTCTGAACGCCGCTCCTTTACGCATTAATGTGATGAGGAGAGTTTTATGCAACAAGCTAGAGTTGGAAATGAGGAAACGACGGTGCAGATATAGCTGATCTTTTCGGATGCGGTGTAAAAAAACAGCTATATCTTTAATGTATTAGGTTACAAGCTGAGTCCCCGCCTTTTTCAACACCTTATTCTGAATTTCGCTGAAAGTTTTTTGCCCGATGTTGTACATCTTTTGAAAGAAATGATATGACCTATCACAGTGTTTCGCTTTGACTTTGCTTTTAAATATTAGAGTGTCCAACACGGAATGTTGCTTCAGACCGAAAAGTTAAATTTATATAAACCTCCTGAACAGCATGGTTTTGTAACTGGAGCCTCGACAGTAACTCAGCTCTCCGACTGTGTTTTTGACTGGAGCCTGGCCGTAAATAGTGGCAAATCAGTTGACGTCGTGTATTTCGATTTACCAAAAGCTTTCGACAAAGTCAACCATGAAAAGCTTCTTCTAAAACTGTACAGATTAGGTGTGAGAGGGAAGTTACTACTTTGGCTGCCTTACTTGACAGGAAGGCAGATGTGTGTAAAAGTAATGAACGCCTTCTCTAGGCTACACCTTTGCACGAGCGGGGTACCGCAAGGTGGTGTGCTTTCACCCCTCTTGTTCCTTGTCCACACCTGCGACTTGCCCTCTTATTTAACCACAAGCTCACTTATTAAGATACAACTCTATGCTGACGATATAAAAATATATGGTATTTATGATGAGTCTAGTCAAGCAGTAGTTCACCAAGCTCTTTCTCTTTCTATCTCTAGAATGATGGAATGGGCTTCAGCTTGGGGGATTTCTGTGAATTTGACTAAAACGTACGTTCTTCATATGGGAAACACTGAGTGTAAAAATTACAGCTTTAATGATACGGTTCTGAAGACCACAAAAGAAATAAGAGACCTTGGAGTTCTTATCAACGTTGATTTAGACTTCGAACCACACATTAACCTGATTGTTAGAAAAGCATTTGGTGTTCTCTTCAGCCTATGCAAAACCACTTCGTGCAACAATGCCCAAATTTTGATCAAGTTATACACGGCCTACGTTATTCCTATCCTGGAATATGGATCCCATCCCCTGCCACCAAAAAGCTCCAGAATAGAATTGAAAAGGTCCAGCAGACTTTCACTAAGATTTTAATGTACAAGTGCTTTCCTGACCCGCTCTACCCCCAAACAATGCCTTGCTACGAGAGGAGATTAAGCATCTTTAAGCTTGATAGTCTGCTTTATCGTCGCACTTTCAAGGACCTAGTGTTCTGCTTTAAGATGCTTAAGGGTGAATCGAAATTGAAACCTAGCAAATACTGGGTTTTCAAACCTTGCAGGGGACGCTGTATACTTCTGTTCGTACAGAGTGTCAAACCAGACATCAAGCCAAGCTCTAGAATCCTTAATGGCTTTTTCTTTCGCACAGCCAAATGGATACAGATGCTGCCGTTTGAAGTAATTAGTTCGCCTTGCAGTTCAGTGTTTCGAAAAAGACTCAAAAATATCGACCTTCTTTCTGTTCTGTAGATTTGTGATCGCTGATTGCTTACAACAATTGCCTTCACACCTTCTATTTGCAGATTTGTCGCAACAAGGCTCTATGTCTTCTTCTAGCTTGCCAGCAAATCGTTCAAGCAGTCGTGAATTAGGCGATGGGAATTACCGATGAACTCTCTCACTGCTCGGGACTTTATATCATTTACCCGCACTAATGATCCTACTTCTACGTGATCTTGAAGATACTGTACTGTTACTGTTATGTATAACTATTTTCATCAGTATGGGCAGCCACCTTTCTTCAGTTTCTTTTTTTGGCGTGTTTTTGTAACTCGTTCATGTGGGTCCCTAGGCTTCATCTTGTAGTTTCGGCTTTACTACTGCACTCCTCCCTGGTTGCTAAAATGACCGCAATTTTTTTTCGCGTGCCACAGGTGGTTTGTCCATCCTAGTTGCCGGTCCCATGGGGCGGCCAGCGTACCCATGTGCCGAAGTTCTGGCAATTACCTCAAGGGCGTCATAGCTGACTGACGCGGACAAACATACTTCGTTGGCAAGCAGCGATATCTATTTTGTTTACTCGATTGTTTACGCTATGAATTTAACTCCTTATTCAAGTAGCCTAACTTTGATTTACCAATTTTTACGTCACTGGGAGTTGTATTGAATCCCATTTCCATTCTGACCTTTCAATTTTTTCCATTTTCATATTATTAGGTTGGAAAAAAAGTCTCTTCACACTTCGAATTTTTTTTTACCCTTCCCCTTGTAAACGCACTAGCCAATGTTGATTGCTGATTTCGTAATCCTATCACACTTGTCTACCGTTCGCACGCAGACACAGGTTTAGACTCTTCTTGTAATTCGTTATCCATCCAATCTTCCGAACTCAATGCCAGATCTACCTCATGGCCGTTTTCAGCACGGCATTCTTCAAGAATTCATTAAAGAATCCACAGCACGTCAGGCAGCAGACCAAATTAACCACATATATGGCTTGGGATCTACTACTCATCGCGCCTGTTATGAGTGGTTCGGAAAGTCTTTAAAGGGAAATTATTCACTGAGGGCAAAGCATGGTCAGGAAGGCCAACTGGATTGGACGACAGTGAACTACACCATCTTCTTCGTACCGATAGTTGGCAGACGACACGTCAGCTGGCAGAGAAGCTCAAAGTGTCTCATAGGATAGTGGGGATCCATCTGAAGAATCTTGGCTTTCATGGAAATTTGGAGCTTGGATTCCACATGCCCTGTCAGACACTCAGAAAGGTCGACGGCTCTCCATCGCTGCTTCTCTTCTGTCCAGATAAGGAAGAAAATCGTTTCTTCCGCGGATTGTGACAGGCGAAGAGTCCTGGGTTCTGTGTGCCAACTTCCGAGGAAAAGGCAATGGGTACAAAAGGGAGAGAGCCCTAAGTCTGATCTCAAGCCCAATGTTCACGAACGGAAGATTCTCTTGAGTGTTTGGTGGATATCAGAGGAGTGATTTATCGGCAAACTCTCAGAAGTGGAGAGACACTTACTGAGAGGAATTGGAAAATCACCCAGTCTTTGGAGAAGTGTAGAAGAACAAAATAGAGTTTATCTCAATTGATTTGACTTTGTAGTTGTGAAGTAATAAATCTTTGAAAAAAATGAAAAGACTTTTTTCCAACCTAATACATACGGTCAGGAACCTACGTGGATAAGTCTAACGCATGTTATGGTTATTGAAGAAGCGCCGCTGCCATGTTTTAATTGTTTTAATTGTTATTGTTTTTACTAACTTTATTTTTTATTTTTTGTTTTCCTCTACTGCGCATGTCTGATTCCTCCTTCCTTTTATTCTCTAATTTCGAGCACGTCTTATTGACGTATTAAATAAGTAAGTAAGTAAATAAACAATTAAAACCGAACCTAATACGGCAATATATTCCCCACAATTATCAACAACCTTTGTTCAACGCACACGCAAAGATTCGATTCCGTCTTCAAAGAATCAAGGAAGTTGGTCCCCACATCCGGCTTTCTCGTAGTCAGGGAGCATCTTCCCATACGACTTTTGCGACATGAGGCCTCGTATTATCATCCAGCAAGTCGGTAGAGGACTTGTCGACTCGATTTGGATTTAAATTTGGAGCAGAACTTGGAATCATTCAGGACAGGCACCTGTCTTACGTGCTCTCCGACTTCAAGGCTTTCGTCGCCGGCGGCAAAGCGTTGAAGCCACCGCTCGCATTGTCTTTTGAAAACGACATCTTTGCCAACGCAGCTATCAACGAACGATGCGATTCCTCAACCGATTTCTTCAATTTGAAATCGTAGAGCAAGCACACGCGCACAATCATCTTCTGGTCCATTGTAGTATGATGGCTCTAATTTTAGAAACCGATGAAGTAATAAAGTAGGAAAAATAGGAAGTCTAGAAGATGATTCGCCGCGGAAAACTAACTCTAAGTGAGCTCGCAACCGACGCGAACAACTGTGAAAAGAAGGCCACAATGCACGCGACATTCTGAGTGGGACCTAATATTTGGCAATTTTTAAGTGGCAGGTCAAGAAATTAAAGTGACCTTCGCCGACAACTTCTTCTCTATGCTTGTGCTTGAGTTTTTTTTTGCACAGTGTTGTGCACTGCTCGAAATCAGATGATTCGCTCTAGAAGAACATGTGTTGGGTTTTTGCTAGTTCACTATGGGGTTTTTTTCATTAATTTTCAGGGGATTGAAGTGCTGGATCCGAAAGACAGAAAAAAACTTGCCAGCAGCTTCTATTGCTCAATATTTTTTAGACAATGCTATACGGTTTCCAAAGAGAATGTTGTGCTCTATTCGAAAATATGTTTCGCATCATTCCCGTTTCAATTTTGCAAAAGTGTAGCGGAATGCTAAAAAAGAAAAAGAAACTTTATCAACCCTTTTTCGCAGCGTCGTGAGTCATCTGAAGACGTATATTTTGTTCTTTCAGAATATATATTTTATTTCTTTTTTATTCTGATGTTTGCTAATTGCTAGGTCATAAAAATAGGGTAAAAATATAAATCCAAAAGTGGTGACTATTGGTAAAAATGCCCTGATTCTCCACTCTAATGGTCTAAAAGTTAAAGAAAACCAGAGTGAACTTACAAAAACCCAACACATGTTCTTATTAAGCAAATCACCTTTGTTGAATGATGCATAGCAGGGATGTGCGGAAATTTTTCTGGAAAAAGCGGAAGACGAAAGACGGGACGGAAACGCTCAAAAATGGCCGGAAACCGGTATACGAAACGTAGAAACGGAAATGACACATACTCGCCATTTTTCAAAATTGCATCTGAAACGGCGTCAGAAGCGGCTTCTATTGCACTTTTTCTTGCTCAGAACTTTGCGAGCAGCATAATCTTGTACAGATTAATGCTCATCGTCATCATAGCATAACATAACATGACAAAGCATGAATTCATAATATTGCTATGATAACCTTTTAGCTGTGGCTGAGCAATAAACGAAAACAAATTCAGGGTTTTATCTCACTGTTTCTCACTATTTCAGCATGTAATCTTTTCATATCTAGTTCCTGCAACGTTTCTCGCTGACTTTTTTGATGCTGATATTTTTTGAACGACAGACTTAACCGACTTAACCACTTGAGGTTATTTACAGACCCACATTTAAAAAAACCGACGCGGGTGAAGTCTAAAACTGGAGTGGCCAACTTGATGATTTTCCTACCACGAAAGACATAACTCTCAACATTTTTGGAAACCAGTGACATCAAGGACGGCGTGGTGACTGCACAGATATCTGCATTCTCAACATTAGCAGTTACATTGTAATCACCAAAACTAGTACTCAGAATTCATTTTGGGATCAAAGATGATAACTGGATGACCGATTAGTCATGGTGGATCCATGCTTCCACAGGAATATTCAGTCTGTGCCAGCCTAGAAACCCTACGCCCGAGGTGGCACAGCTGGACAGTTCCTAGATGGCTCTCGAAGCAATAGTTTTGTGTCAGAATTCAACAAGTCACCATAGTCAATCAAATAACAGCTCATGGTAGATATTCGTGATGCTTCATTAAAAAATGAATTGCATAATTCCATATGGATGAACATCACACCTAACACAACCTTCACCGAACCCTTTGCTTCATGATACTACGCTATATGCTTACTAAGTTTTCAGTTTTTTCTATCTGCTTACTAAGCTATTTGTAACTAATGGATCAAGAATTTTATGATCGTTCAAATGCTGAGTGCATTTCCTTAGCATACAGTGCATACATAGCTTTTGTGGCACATTAATTTTGCCCTGCACTCAGACGTTGCATTTTTGAGTACTTTTTCTGGTATTCTAACCAATTGCAGGAATACTAATACTAGAGTTGTCAAACAGTATTTCTCTCACAATTATATGAAAGAGAAATCTTTTTCACTGATACGCTGATTGTGTTCAATAGAAAATTAGTGTGGAACAGTGCCCATTTCCGTTTCCGCCTTCTGGCGCAAAAACAGGCGGAACACGGAAAGGAACGGAAGAGTCCAAAATGGCCGGAAACCGGAATCGTAGAAGTAGAGTGCGTCGATCATTCCATACACGACGTAATATGCACCTCTAAAATTTTGGCGGGAGTTCTTCCACTGAAGAAAGTCTCCTTTCAGTTTACTCCATTAAGTTCGTTCAGTTCATGATTTTGAGTCACAGTTTATCTTTTATCCCCCTAATCTCATTTCATGTGAAAAAACGACGATTATGATATGTTTGCACCTGAAATATTTTGCTTATGTCCAAGTAACAGAATAAGAGAAGGAAGGAATTTTTGAAATTCTAAAGTTGGGCATTTACCAGGTGTAGTGACACTCGTCGCACTTTTCTCACCGCCGTCGCCAAAATCGCCTCGGCGATCGAAGGTCCGATCGAAGATCTTCAAGATTCATTCTGGCAGCTCTTAACGAGCGAAAGCTTGTCCGTTCTGGCACTAAAGTGGAAAAATCGAAGCAAACAAGCTGGCGACTTTAATCGAATTCTCCTCCTCACCACTGCTACGTCGAAAGTGCTCGGAAGGGAATTTCTACGAATCCCCATAGACAAATTCAAGACTTAACGGTTGAAGGAGACCGTAGGTCATCGTACACATTATCTCCACGCGGGTGTTCGCCCACAGATTTCTTCGAATGGCTCCTCGAAAAGAAAAGGATCTGTTAGAAGCCTCCTCAAATCGACGAGAGAAGTGTGAAGATGCATTCTAGTAGCAATCCGGATTCGTGCTCATCCTACTAGACCCAGAAAGAAAAAACTCCAGAAAAATGCTGCAAAAACTAGAGTCACGTTTATGGTCGCGATTACTGTACACTTGCTTGTCCATTATTTGGCCACCGCAAGTCATTTTAAAATAGAAGAGGTGCAAGCAAGAACGGCTTATGGGTAATAGACATAAACCTTCAATTTTAGATTAAAATATAGCACCTTTCTGCCATTACTGGTAAGGATAAGAAGGGTAGGGATAAAGGACGGCGTTACTCAATGTGGGTCACACATTCTGCACTTGATTTCGCGGAGGTGATCTGAATGCGTATTTGACCATACAATGACTTATGGTGGTGGGCCGACGAACAAGTCAGCGCGCTATCCTTCCCAGAGAAGTCTGGTAGCAACTCACCGACTCCAGAGGAATGGAACGCTTGGTTGGCATGAGCGGGAAACCCGAACTAAGAACTTCTTATCGGATGCATGCGATAACCGGCACCTCCTTTGACTGCGCTACACGCGCACACATCACTGGTGTCACTGGAACAGTTCAACAGTTAGATGAAATGACAAATCAGCCGAACCGCTAGGTTGATAGTCACACAAATAAGGCACTGGTGTTCTAGGGTACTGAACACGATGAAATGACCATGCTGATCACTGTTTACATGCTGCTGTAGTTTTAAATACTCGGGAACACCCTCTGCCAAGAATCTCATGATTTTATAATAATTTTTTATTCGTTTTACTGCATTGCTATGATAAAATTCTGTACGCAGGTCTCTCCTCTGGTTTTGCTACCAATTTTAGTAGTTTTCATAGAAACCAGAAAACAGAAAAAATTGTCCTAAATAGCTAGGAAAAACAGAAAAGAGAAGCTCTTAGAGGGATATTTAGTTGCGAGCAAAACTCTTGCGCCAGGCGGGACTCGAACCCGCACATTCTGCTTTCCGGGCTGCAATGCTACCTCCGCCTTGTGTCCACAGCGCTGTTTAATCGAACACTAGGCTTAAGCAATAATGACTACAGAAAAGAGAATTTCCGCCCATCATACCTTCACTACCAATTTCGGCTTCTATTTTTGCTCGATAAACAACTATTTGAAAGGGTCTACGAACCGGAATGAAACTTTGGCTAAAGATGCCTTCTGAAGCACTTGTTAAACACGTAAAGTTACAGATCCAAGATATAACAACAGCAGAGAAATGGCAAATTGAAAACAGGCGACATTTATAATGCGACAAGCAAATAAGTCGGAGCAGGAATAATGTAGTCACATGTCAAAGCCTTGTGATTTATTTATTTTTTATTTAAGGATGCAAGTTGCTGTCACACAAATAAACATCCATTAGAAAAAGACGATGGAGCAGTGCTATAGTCCACAACAAATTACAGAAACACAGACCATTAAAAGATGCCATTAATAAATCTAACGCCCTATGTGACTACGAGATAGTAAGGTCTTAAAAACTTGAACGGAGTAACCCAGGAGGCGCTCATCGACATTCAGCAAGCTGTTTAGCTCTTTAATGCTCCTGTATGTAAAGGGCGAGTGGAGCGCAGTCGGAGGAGGAGCCGGCTGTCGCCTGCACCCGATACGAGGTTCCTAGTTCGGATTTCCCCCCAGGCCAACCACGCCTTCCATCCCTCCGGGGTCGGTGAATTGGTACCAGACTTGTTGGGAAGGATAAAGCACTGACTTGTACATCGGCTGGCCACCGCAAGTCATTGTGTGGCCAAATGCGCACTCAACACGCCTCCTTTCATAAAAAGGATAAAAGACGACGTTATTCAATCCTCTTCGGGATGCGCCACGCATTCTACTCCTACATCCCGTAGGAGTAGAATGCGTGGCGCATCCCAAAGAGGATTGAATAACGTCGTCTTTTATCCTTTTTATGAAAGGAAATTTGCCCTAACTCGGGACCTAGCTATGGGAACTCACAGTCCGAACCTTCCTCCACGGTTCTAGTCAGCGGAACACCAAAAAAGTCTATTGGTGTTATTGATAGCTTACCAGAAAGATTTTTGAACATCATCAGAAGGTCTGCTTTTTTCCTCCTCTTAGAGAAAGTTAGTCCAAGTAGTTTCGATCGCTCAGCACCACAGGGGACTTGAGCGCACTGCATTCCAAAGCTTCGCATTACTAGCTTACGTGTAAAGCTGATTTGAACTCCTTCTAGAAAACCAGTATCTTTCCTAGTGACCGGATTGAATACGGTCAATCCACTTTCAACCATGGCACGTACATTTTGACTTGCGGTGGCCAGCCGATGAACAAGTCAGCGGTTTACCCCTCCCAGACAAGTCTGGTACCAATTCACCGACCCCGGAGGGATGGAAGGCTTGGATGGCCTGTTCGGGAAATCCGAACCAGGAACCTGGAATCGGGTGCGAGCGACAGTCGGCGCCTCCTCCGACTGCGCTACACGCCCCCACATAAGTCTTATATGCTCACAAATATACTTAGGGATCTCTCGTTTGTAGGACTCCAAATAAATTGTAGATCCGGTAATTTGCTTTCTTTACAATATTTTCGTAGTAGCTATCAAAACTTAGGTCAGCCGACACTACGAAAAAGTGATGAAACCTGGCGTGACAGATTGCAGCCCAAGTCCCCTCAACACCTAGATCTGCACATAGCCTAAACACTATGAGCCATTCCCAATTAGTTAACATTCTTCTCCATGGAAACCTCAAGTAAAGAATCAAGTAAAGAAAATTAGAAGATTTAGTGAAACTTATGATTGAAACCATGGGCTTTCAGTTCCTCTTATGAACTATGAACAGGTCGTTAGCTTTCCCAGTCGGTTCACATGGCAGAGCGCATTCTTTTCTGAAAGTCAGGAGTTCAGCATTAGACAAAGGGAATACAGTACACCTAGTCAATCGTCCACCATCCTGATTCCCGTAGTTCCTTCATCTCCGAACATTTACCAGTGCGTTTCCACGCGGCCAATTTTCGTTTACTAGTAGGAAATTCGATGAGTAGCCTCAGAACTGCCGAAAAAACGCCCAACCAGTAACCAGTTCAAGACGGAGGGCTCCTCCGCATGCTTCTTTTGCCGATCTGTGCTTGTTCGTGAGCCGAGCACGTACATCGCTAGGCAAGAAGCGATTATTAAATTCAGCTCGTTTTTGCAGCTCTAGACGGCTTCGCTGCAACGACGACGCGCAGACGGCATGAGAAGATGCCTGCGTAACAGTCGGCGACAGAGATGACCTGTTCTGACGTCGTCGCCGTCGTCTGGTGGCTCTTGCGTTTTGCCTACGAAATGCTGACCGGGTTTGCAACCGGTCCCAGTCGCCGCCGCCGGCTCGTCAGCCACGGGGACCGATCCTCAGCGCATGTGTTCATCAGGTGTGAATTAACATACGAATAGCGGAACGAGATTGCGATGAATCCGTCGTCGCGTGGGATGCTGGAAGAGAAAGGCACGCCGAGTTTTCACAAGGGACCAGAACGAGGGAACGCTCAAGATCCTTTAGACCAATTAGGTCGGGCCGAAAGCTTCGGATCTATCCCAATCGGAAGGGTCATATAGTGGTTTGCGTCTCCAACCTCTTGCTTAATTTCTAACAGGGAGCTTCAGCTGCTGTTCCATGATACGAGGGCTTTCATATAAATTTAGGAGATGTGTTTGTGGAGCATGCGATGACGGTATGGGATTGACACTTTACGGTTGCCCCTACCGGCTAGGACAGATCTAAAGCTTCCCTGTTTTAGTGCTTTGAATGATTCCGCCTTTGTTAACGTCTTACACTCTAAAAATTCGTAGGAAGTTTTAGTACAACTTCATAAGAAAAATACGTAGACTTAAAAACATACAGATTACCCTCTCTCCCTAGAAAGAAGAGTTTCACGACGCTTTTTTCGTGGGAGCCGAAAAGTCCAGTTCTCTTACTGTCATACAGCTTTACGGCCGAAATCTCGGCAACCTCAAGATGGAATTAAAAAATCGAAATCTGCGTGCTACGTTAAAAAGGAACTGTCCAACACCTAAGAGAAAGCTTCTGGCTTCATAAAAAGCAAACCGCGACCTCTGACAAAATTACGATGTAGCGAGAAATTTGAGTCTGTATTTGTCTTTTTTTAAGCGCCGCAGCCTATACGGGATGTGAAATAAGTCCTGCAACAAAATTAGGCGACCTTATTAGGAGCTTTTCTCCAATTGCAGAGAACCACATACCAACTGTGCCGTAGCATATCCTTAGTGCTGTACTCCTTGCCATTATTATAGTTGTAGCTACTCTTATAAGAAAATAGTGAGCTCTGACGCAAACCAACAGCAAATTTTCATCAGGTCCACGGTGGAGCATTCCCATTCCGATGTGCTAAATTTTTGAAGATTAGTGATGGAGCATTCGGTATTATGGAATCGTGTAGGGCATTCAATGCCTTTTTAAGGGTGAACATTAGATGAGTAGATCTGAATTACAACAGAAGAACACTATTATTCTGTTGGTCATACACGATGTAGCAACCAGTGGAACAAATGCAATATTCAGACGCGTGCATAACATATTGTTAAGCAATATGTAGTTTTTAGAAAACTACAAGAGAATCTCTACAAGCCGACAAGTAAGGCAATGGCTCAGCTATGAGGAAAAGAGAGTAGAAAGAAAATTTTTATGAGCGCAGTTGGAGCGCGTCGGTCAGACTGGGTACTCATCCACCGCTTCATTTGATGAAAAATTTATCAAAGCTGAGGGATCCCTGAAAGGTTAAAATAGTAGTACGCTTAACAATAGCTTTGGTAGTCGTTTTTCAACGACGCCTTTGTTCTATTCGCCTCTCTTTCTCGCTGAAATGGTTCTTGTGGGAGAAGCTGATCTAGTGCTGTTTGGATTTTACAGAGCTCCGAAGTCGGTAAACTCGTCGAAATGTAAGTCAAACGGAGCGCTGTCACCATCATGGTACGCAGCTTCCCGAAATTGACATACATGCACTATCGCTGAGTTTTCTACTAAAGTTACTATCGTAGAATGGTCCGCGATTCGCTGAGGTGATCCAGCAGAGGAGGTCGCGACTTACCTGATGATCTAGCAGAGACACCCAGTGCAGTAACTGGGTCATTGTTCTTTATTCACTGCTCTGATCATGTTTTTGTTCGCTTAATCTATTATAGTTCGCATGTAGTTCGTAAATTGCTTTTGATGTCCGTTGTTATTAAACGGTATTTATTTAGTTTGAGGTAACCAATAAACTGCTGCTTCATTCCGGAGTCAAACCACAACTACACTGAACCACCAAAGTCATAATGTTCACAGCTACATACCTGCCGAAAGCGGTCCATACTACTTACCGCTCAATTTATATTTGGTCTTGTTTTCCGACAGTTCCTTGGTCTCTTCAGAATCTCTTCGAAGTCTGTTAAAACGGAGTGACACAAGCCAACTCTCCTATGAAGGCACTCGAAACAGAGAGCGGTGAGAAACGAGACGGACCGATCGTATCGCCCTCGGGTGCCCATTGTGCAACTTCCAGTTTTCTTCTACGAACACGCAGTGCAGATGAGGTTCAGCAGCAAGACTGATGGCATTTCGATCGAGCCAAAAAGAGATGTAAGCCGAGATAAGAGCGAGAAACTGACAGGCTGGCTATATCCAGCAATTCGATTTTCCATACAAAACGCATCTGCGTCCCTCTCCTCGAGGCTTGGAGACTGATCACAAGATTAGCATCTGCATGACGGCCTCCCACCACTTGGCGGCAGAGCCTAGCTTTCTTCTCAGTACACTGTTTTAGCGATGCGGCAGCGGAAGGATGTGGCGAAATTATTTTTTGCTCAAAAAGGCGGTTCTCGGAACTAACCAAGAAAGCTACAGAAAACAGCTACATGGAATAAAAACAACGAAAGCGATAAAGTGATAGGTCAGTAAAAATTTGGCACCTAATACGAATGGAATTGACCAGGGAAAGACCGCTTGAGGCGCTTTTAGCTGATTACACAGAAACTAAAAACTGTGTGAATCCTTGTAAAGAACAGGAGAAACAAATAGAAGAGAAGCCGAATATAAATCCTGTAATTTTGTATGAGGACTACATATTCTGACCAAAATAAACACTTAGAATGCCTCCTCGATATGTCCAATGCGTGACGCCTCCCACAAAGCGACTAGGTACTAACCTATTCTGTAGCTTATGACATGATGCCTCGAGAAGTGGGGATGCCGATGATTCTCAACGATTTGAAGCTGTAGACTTCTATAGGGTGCTCCAAAATAACGTGATGAGGGTTTTTTAAATTATTACTATGAAACAACTGACAAGTTTACAAAACAATGCATAAATAAGAGCAACATAGACACTAGGCAACATTACATTCGGCCGGATTCGAAGTGATTCCCCTTGGCGCGAATACAGAAGTCAAAACGCTAGGTGAAGTTTTTGGCCATGGGCCGCAGGTCATCTGGGGACAATCGTTCCCACTCCTCACGCAGAGATTCCTTCTGGACCACAGGCTGTGATAGTGCTTGGCACAGACCCTGACCTTCAAAATGAACCACGCGCTGTACTCCGCTGGATTCAGATACGGGGAGTGCGGTGGCCATTCCGCAGACATGATGAAGTCCGGAAAATTGGCCATGCGTGCGTGCTTTTCGCCCCGTGAGCAGGGATTGAGTCCGTTGAAGCGTCCATTGCGCATCGCTGACATGCTGCTAAGACTAGAAAAGTGCCACAGCCTCGAAAATGTCCGTCAGTACGCATCTTTATGTATTTTTACTCCCTCGTTCACAAAAAACAGGGGGTTTTTCCGTTGGTGCGGATTCCTCCCCAAACCATGAGCGACTGCGAATTTTGACGACGTTTGGCGTTGGCAGAGGTGGTTGTACTCTCTATAAAACAGATTCTGCCGTTTTGGCAGTTGTGAACCTACTCGTCCGTAAGAAGTGTTCGCCCCCACCCGTAATCTGCGGCTTGAACTGTCGACCTCAATGGAGTCGTTCGCGTTTTTCGCCCTGTGAGCAGGGATTGAGTGAGCAGGGATTCTTGTCCATCAGGAGCCGGACTTTATGGAACTTGTAACGCTCGAGTCCTCATTTCTTTCTGGCTATTCGATGCACTGATTTGAGACTGACACCGATATCACGGGCGATTTCTCTCAGAAGACCTTCGGATTTAGAATCCTTCGCTTTTCCATCATTTTCCGGATCTGCAACGTATTGACAGTCCGATTCCTTTCTTGTCCTGGGCGTCACCTTCATGGCCAAGCTCCTTAAATAGACGAGCTTCTGTGGAGACAGTCAACGGAACAGGTTAATGATGTCGAACTGGTACTTTCCTTGACGATGAAGCTTCAAAATTGCAGTGCGATGTGGTTTGACATCTTGAGAGAAACCGTATCCGGAACAAAATAGAACTTAAAACGTTATAAGACGAACGGAAAGATAAGGATAAAGGATAAAGGACGGCGTTACTTAATCCCTTCTGGGATGCGCCAGCGCATTCTACTTCAACGGGATGTCGCGAAGGCGACATGAATGCGTATTTGGCCATACGATGACTTGCTGCGGCCAGCCGATGAACAAGTCAGCGCTTTATCCTTCCCAGACACGTCTGGTACCAATTCACCGACCCAGGAGGGATGGAAGGCTTGGTTGGCCTGGGCAGGAAATCCGAACCAGGAACCTGGTATCGGGTGCACGCGGCAGTCGCGCCTCCTCCGACGGCGCTACACGCGCCCTAACGGAAAGATACGCATAAAAAATTGGCGCCATTGTTGCAATGCCGAAGATCAATATGTACGTTCGCTTGGGAGATCGTCAAACCTTCATCACGTTATTTTGGAACACCCTGTATTTCATTCTGAGTATTGTCCTGGTAGTAGAGCAGCCGGAGGAGGCGCTGGCTATCGCGTGAATCCGATTGCAGGTTCCTGTTTCGGATTTCCCTATGAGGTGGGTGCATTAGTGCCAGACTTGTCTGGAAAGGATAAGGCGCTGACTTGTTTATCGGCTGACCACCGCAAGTCAATCATAGGCCATCCAAATGGCCTTAACGACATCATGTAGAATACGTGGCTCATCCCAGAAAGACTTGATTACTGTAGCCCTTTATCAATTTCACCGTGGGCAAAGACATGCCAAATATGTCTTCCGACATTACAATAGCTCTAACAGCCCTTTCTTCCAACGATGAAAAAACTCCTGCTAGTGGCTTTCGTTGACAAGGGAGCTACAAATGTAATAATTCTTGCTGTGACCGATATGACAATTGCTGATAAAGTCGTGATTACCTGAAATTACGTAGAAGCCAGAAATGAGGGACTTTCGCCGTTTTAATAATAATTTGAAGTGCTCAAGTGCTTCTATAATTTCAAGTGATATTTTACATGAAGGGTTCGGGACGACCTAGCATTAACATTAACATTTATTACATGCGCAAGCACATGTAGACATAACAACACAAAGTCATGAGACAAAACAAACTCAAACAAGCTGAATATCTAAGATGTTTAAGAGGTTAGGAAAAAAAGAGGACTAACAACTAGTGTTTCCCTCGCAGGTAGCGGTACACATCTCTTTTAAAAGCGGGGAAGGATTTAGATAGATGCATTTGTTTGCACAATTTCACATAATCTGAGCCAGCTCTAAATGCAAAAAACGACCTTCTAAGGCTTGTTTTAGGGTTACCAAGTAATAACTTGGTGTTATGACCGCGGGTAGATGAGGCAACGAATTTGAAAAAGTCTCCAACTTTCAAATCGACAACGCCATTAATGATTTTGTAAACCGTCAAAATATCGTTACGCCTCCTCCTCAGATGTAGACTATCCAAATTGAGCATCTTATTCCTTACCATTCCACGGGGTATACTGTTATATGTAAAACCAAGAGCACGAATGAATACTTTTCTTGTAAAACTATGTTGAACCTTCTCGAGTCTCTCCACAATAGCTTTTTTACTAGGAAAGAAAACACAGGTTCCATATTCGAGAATAGGACGAACAAAAGTTTTGCACGCTTTAATTAACAACGAAGGATCGTTTGAACTAATAGCTTTAAATAGAAGAAAGAGTCTTTGATCAGCTTTACTAGCTACTTGCTTGCAGTGATCGTCGAAGCACAACTTGGCGTCTAAGTAAAAGCCAAGATCTCTAATAATTTTTTCAACCTTCTTTAAAACTATCCCATTGATTTGGTAAGGCGCTTTGCAGTTGCTCTCTCCAAGATGGAAGACTGTAGTTTTTTCAAGCGAAAGAGGGAGCTTCTGCTCAAATGCCCATTTAGCAACAGCACTAATAGCTTCCTGAACTTTCAAAGAGTCATGCTCATGCACAACTCTGCTGAAGATCTTAACGTCATCAGCAAACATCTTACAAGAAACACCGGCTTGTTCAACAAGCATAGGAAGATCGTTTACATAAATGTTAAACAGCATTGGGGACAAAACCCCACCCTGAGGTACTCCACTGGGAGCCGATCTTACGGTAGATAACTGTCCATTTATCCGAACTTGAAATGTACGGTCACGCAAAAAATCCTTAAATCCACTCTCTTATTCTAGGATGCAACCCTACTATCTGGAGCTTATCCAACAGTTTGCTATGTGGGACCCTATCAAATGCCTTATGAAAATCGAAATAAACTACATCTAAGTTAGCTTTATCTTCTGAAATCGACGTCCACTCATTCAGTGCCTCAAGCATATGTGTTTCGGTTGACTTGTGTTTTCTAAACCCATGCTGATTTGACGACAAAATCTTGTGGGAATCAAGATGCTCAGTGATACCCTTTTTTAAGATTTTTTCAAAGAGCCTACAGAAAACAGACGTAATACTCACAGGTCTGTAGTTGAAAGGATCAGTATACGGGGACCTCTTAGGTATCGGTTTCACAAATGAGTGCTTCCATTTCTCAGGAACTTTCGCACGAAAAAGGCTAAGATTAAAGAGGAATTCCTGGGGCGATGCAATACAAGCAGAAATTTTCTTAATAAACTTAAGAGGTACGCCATCAGGCGTCACTGAGGTGGAGTTAGGCCAACTATCGAGAATTTTTAAAATATCATTTCTATGAAAACAGGGAAAGTCGCGCATCTGAGAGAAAATATTCGCAGCAACGGGAACAGAGCCACTATGATCGTCTCCCTTGTAAACACCTTCAAAAACATTAGCCAATTGTTCAGCCTTATCGAAATCTGACACAACAGTTTTTCCGAGTTTTTGCGACGCTGCACCAACCACTTGGGAACACCTCTAACCGTAAGAACCCTACCAACCCACATGATTTGCGGTTTTCTCCCTTTCAATTGTTTTTTTTTTTGTCGATGTGAACACAGCTTGGAGCACTCTGGTACGCGAAAGGAACGAGTGGAGACGCTGCGCTGGCCCCTGCTGGGGCAACTCGATGGTCAACGGAATGACAGCAGCAGGTAGGCAACCATTTTCTGGAACAGAAAAAAAGATTGCGCCATGCTCTCGTCCAAAACGTTGCGATTTTTATTTGATTGATAACAAAATTTTTGTTTTTCCTGTTCCAAAAGGAACAATTCCCCGTCTGATTCCTCGAACAAGCAACATTTACACTATCGATAATACAAAAAATGAGAGAAACGTCTTGAGTGTTATAGGAGATATAGGTGATAGCTGTGAACACGTCCACATTAGTCTTCACCTTCCCGAAAGCAATGTTGTGAGGTGTCACACCGATCTCGTCTATCTACTGCAAAACATTATCTGTCTCTGCGACTTGTGATTGCGCATCTCTTCGTCCGAAACCGTTCCAGCACACGAATTCACCGTAAATTTCATTAACATCAAAGGCATTTCGGCTTAATTTTGTGGAATAATGCACTTCAAATGCCCAAACCTTGGCTTTAATCTTCATCACAATCTTCGAATCGTTCCGCTATTTTGACATCTTAGGAACTCTACATGTATTCACGCCGCTACATAGAAGTTCTTGCATAACGAACGCTTATCAACTCCGCTAGAATAGCCTCTAGCGTAAACCTTAAAAGAATATCTTCAGTATTTATGTAAAGTAAAATAATAATAATAATAATAATTTATTACGTGGTATAAGACGCACGTTAGAAAAACAAAAAACGCGTCGTTAATAGAGACAACCTAACTCTCAGTTTTAAAAGAGAAACAATTTCTTCTCTGGCGAACGTTTGAAAGAGCTGGAAAGCTGCCTGACAACACAAAAATCGTGTTTTCGAGACAAATAAGCAGATCCTGCCCTAAAAGTAAAAACCACTAACCTGGTGTAGTTCTATAAGGCTTCGAAAAGAGATCTTTTCTAAACTACTTCTAGTTCTAAAAGGTAGAAGAGAGCCAGATTGAGAAGCATCCACGTCCATGATATCTGATAACATTTTGAAGATAGCACAAACATCTCTAAGCTTCCTACGGGAATCTAATGTGTGCAGATTGAAATATCTGTTTCTAATGTTACCTCGTGGAACTATAGAGTACAGGAAACTTCCTGAACGAAGTAGAATTTTCCTTGTATAACTGTTCTGAAACTTCTCCAGAAAAGTAATGACCTGGGAAAAGGAGGGAACATGGTAGATCCACTCTCAACAATAGGTTTTACGTATGTTTTGTAGGCCTGTCCCAGGACCACATTGTTGCGAGTGCAGAGACCTTTGAAAATTTCGAATATACGTGACTGGGCCTTTCTCTGGATGACCTTGTAATGTTTCGAAAAATCAAGCGTATCATCGTAATGGAATCGAAGATCTCCACTGACCGAACTCTGGAGATAGTGCAATCGCCAACAAAGTACTCAAACGGTGCAGCCGACGATCCTATTCTCATAAACACCGTCTTTTCTGGCCAAAGGCAGATTCTATGCAGTGGACCAGTCTCGCAGTTTCTGCGAAGCCATTAAGTGCATTATCTGTACCTTCATTTTAGGCACTTCACGACAGGTTGTCGACTGTTAGCTGATACTAGCCGATTGGCGCTCCTGGAGATTCTCTTAGGACTAAGATTCAACAAGGGGCTTTGTTTGTGATGAAATACAGTGGTTTCCGAAATGTTTCGTACTATCCTGCGCTGGATCAATGGCCGGGGAGTTAGACGAATGCAATGCCCTCCATTCAAAAATGCAATTTTTTTGACTCTTAACGCATCTTTCTTTGTTGCTGAGAGTGGCCTCTCTTTAGTGCCATCCATTTACTGAGTTTCTCAAAGAATTCCTTGCTATGATTGTGATTGGGCTCTAATGGTAAAACTGTTCTCGTTCCTTTTTTTCCTCTTTGAATTTTTGTCCCGAAAAATATACTGTCACGACTGTTTAAGTCTTAGTTTCTGCCAGATTTTATTTCCCTCTCCTGTGTTTGAGCGGGAATTTTTGTTGTTTCTGCACTTACAACCTAGATTCTTACGTTGGTGCCGCATCCAACCTGAATACGTGGTATCCCACACCATAGTCTACCCCGTATGGCTTTCATTCGTCCTTCAGTCGACTAATTGTAAGATGAGCTACTTATTGGCTTCGCTTTCAAAGATTTGTCATCGAATTTGTAAGACTGATGCGATATTTCGCGGTATAACTCCTGGTTTACTCCACCACTTGTATCACCTGTATCACCTGTCGTCCCGTTGATCATCGACTTGCTCGAGCGGCGCCAGCAGCGTCTCCATTCGTCCCTGTCGCGTGCCAGAGTGGTCCAATGGATCCTCCTCGCTCGAGGGACACGAAGAGCGTCATATCGGTCGTTCAGGGCTTTCACAAAGAAGTCCGACCAACGCGTTGGTGGGCGTCCTGGTGTTCTTTTGACATCCCGCGGAATCCAATCTGTGACGGCTCTCGTCCAGCGGGTGTCTGCGAATCGCATTACGTGGCCGGCCCACCTCATTTTCGACGGCTTGGCCCATGCGACAGCGTCTCTGATCTTCGAACGTCGGCGAAGCTCGGAACTCCGGAGGCCTTCTCTCACTTGCGTGAGTCGTGTCACTCCGAGCATCGTCCTCTCGATTCCACGCTGCGCGACGCTAATCGCGTGTTCATCCCGCTTTCGTATAACCCAGGTCTCTGAGGCGTATGTTAGGGCAGGAAGAACAGTGGAGTCGAATAGGTGGGCACGGAGTCAGACGTTCTTCGTCTTCTTCACGACTTCTTCGACGCTCTTGAAAGCTCCCCAAGCCGCTCGTTTCCTCCTGCTCAGCTCTGGTGCTAGGTCGTTGGCCATGTTGACTTCGCGACCCAGATACACATAGCTGGAGTATTCGGAGACGTTCGTTCCGTTGAGCGAGAATGGGGCATCAGAAACCCATCCGTTCTTCATGAACATCGTCTTCGTAAGATTCAGCTTCAGTCCAACGCTTCCACATATACGATCGAAGTCGGCCGCCTGACTGATGCTCGGCGTTATGAGCACGATGTCGTCAGCGAAGCGAAGATGGTGCAGTTGCCGGCCGTCGACCTTCACTCCCATGTCTTCCCATTCTAGTTCGCGCATGACGTTTTCGAGGGTGGCGCTGAAGAGCTTCGGGGATATGGTATCCCTTTGTCGAACCCCTCTTTTCACGTCAATGACGACGTCGTTGTAGAATGGTGAGATCTTGGTCGTGAATCCACTGTACAGCTCTCGAAGGACTCTGATGTACTGAGTAGGAACGCCCTGGGTGAGCAGGGCTTCCATGACCGCTTCAGTCTCGACGAAGTCGAATGCCTTCTTCAGGTCGATGAACGTAAGGCACAGCGGCAGCTTGTACTCTCGCGACACTTCGATGAGCTTCGTAATGGTGTGTATGTGGTCGATCGTGCTGAATCCTCTCTGAAATCCTGCTTGTTCGCATGGCTGTCCTTCGTCCAGCGTTCTACTAATCCTATTCAGGATGACTCGAATGAACAGCTTGTAGACTACGGACAACAGGCAGATCAGGCGATAGTTGCCAATGTCGTGCACGTCTCCCTTCTTGTACCACTTGTATGGTCCAAGAAAGGCAATCCAAGCAAAGCGTTAAACTAGAAAGCCGTTGAACAATAAAACAAGAAGGAAAACTATAAACTGCAGTTGTTGCATTGCACGTCGCGGTTCTTGTACATTCATAAACCTAGAACAGTGTTTTATGAGTATTCTTGGTTTATGAACGTACAACAGCCGTAACGAGCATACCAAATCAACAAAAACATTCAATCTGCCGTGTTGAAAAAACGATTTCTATCACTTCTAGGTCATAGTTTATGCATGCTGTGGTTGTGTTTACTTGGACTGTTTCAGTGCTGTTTTACTTTTGTGGAGATTTGCATCCTGTTTTAGGTTTCTTTTTAATAAAACCGCACCGCATTGTGCACAAATAAATAAATTCCACAAACGTTACGAGACCCAAGAAATTCGTACCGCCCAATCCCATCAAGCTCACGGCAAGGATGTAAACCATAATCTGTCACAACGATGTTTTGTTACGATCAAAACTTCTAGCGCCAGGCGGAACTCGAACCCGCACCTTCCTCTGACCGGGCGGAAATTTGAATTGTTTCTATCAAGACCATCAGCTTAACTGGTTCCATGCTGATATCAGCGGCCAGGTCATCCCGGATACGGATGAGTGCTGATCGGTCCCACGAGGTGTGGATGTTGCGTTCGATCAAACGGCGCCGGTGGTGTAAAGGCGTAGAGCATTCCCGCCCGGTTAGAGGGAGGTGCGGGTTCGAGTTCCGCCTGGCGCTAGAAGTTTTGATCGCAACAAAACATCGTTGTGACAGCTTATGACCCCGATACCAGCCAATTGAACCGCGACAGGCTTAATGAAACCGATTTGAACTGTAAACCATAATATTACGCGAGACTCTCAAGTCTAGGATTCTTAATAGTTACTTTTCTGGGCGCGTGCAGCGCAGTCGGACGAAGGGCCGACTGTCGCGTGCACCCGATATCAGGTTCCTGGTTCGGATTTCCCGCCCAAGCCAACCAAGCCTTCCATCCCTCCGGGGTAGGTGAATTCGTACCAGACTTGTCTGGGAAGGAAAGGGCGCTGACTTGTTCATCGGCTAGCCACTGCAAGTCATTACATGGCCAAATACGCATTCAGAACCACTCCACGACATCCCGTAGAAGTAGAATGCGCATTCTACTTCTACGGGACGTCGTGGAGGCGCTCCTTTATTCTTATCCTTTGCTTTTCGCTGATCGCGAAGCATGTGGCTTTTGAGAATCTGTTGCCGCCACCACCGATCACCAGCGAAACTGAAACCATCGCCGGAAACAGGTGTCATTCTCTTGAGACAGTTTCGCTACGAAGTTTTCTGTGATGAACAGCCGGTTCGTCGTTGCGGTCGGGGGGTCGCCATATATGCAGTGATCTGATCACCTCCATCAATGAGAGATGCCAATCCACAAGATGTTGCAGTCCAGCTGCACCGATGATTGCGACGGCATCAGCATGCGGAGAAAGGAGCAGCAGTCAGACGGATCGCACTCCCTGTCGCCATCTTTTCGGTTCGAATGAAGCCATTATCGACGCATCCGTAGTGAAGAAAGAAAATCCCATAGTATTGTTGTCTATCTGAAATCGAAACCCAAAACATACGATGAGAAGAATTCTATGTTTCCAGGTAAAAGACCTAGATAGATGGAAAGAATTCTATGCTTCTCCTAAGGCTAAAGCTTCACATTTTCACACTGCCCAAGTTTGGCGAAGCGACTACGAGTAGTAGTACTCTTCAACGACATGATGGTGGTGAGCATCAGATGAGCTATTCCATCTTAATAGTGTTATCATAGGGGTCCTTTATTCTTATCCTTTGCTTTTCGCTGATCGCTAAGCATGTAGCTTTTGAGAATCTGTTGCCGCCACCACCGATCACCAGCGAAACTGAAACCATCGCCGGAAACAGGTGTCATTCTCTTGAGGCGGACATCGCTACCCGGAAAGCAGAAGAGGGTTCGAGTCCCGCCTGGCGCAAGAGTTTTGATCGCAACAGAACAACATATAGCCTCTCTACCAGCTGCTCCAGGCTTAAGCAAATGTGTTAGAACATTGTTACCAGTAAGGTATTCAACTTAACCGGTTCCATGCTGATATCAGCGGCCGGCCCATCCCGTATCAGGGTGGGTGCTGACAGACCTCGAGGATATCACGGATGTTACGTGCGGTCAAACAGCGCCGGTGGTGTAAGGCGAACATCGCTGCCCGGAAAGCAGAAGATGAGGGTTCGAGTCCCGCCTGGCACAAGGGTTTTGATCGTAACAAAACATCCTGTAACAGTGTTATCATAGTTGACTCCTCCTCGTCCCTTACTGACGAGAATAGAAAGAACTTTTCTGTTTGGTCTTCGAATAAAAAGTCCTTCCGACGCCTTACTTCGTTCCTTCTTCATAATCTATCCGCTAAGTTTATTGGTATAGACCGTTAAGATTTTGGGATCATTTTGGTGGGGATGGCGACTCATCTGCCCGTTTGACAACAGCTGAAAAATTGGAAGCGAGCGAAAGTTCAGAAAAACGACACACTGAATTATTAGGTTGGCGGGAAAGTTCTGGCGGTATTGGCAGATCCAGTTCCAACGATCATAACTTTCTTCATACTTATCGGGTACAGTATTCAATCAGCGAAAACACTGGGTGATCGTGATGCGACAAATTCCAGAAAGGCTGTGGACCTGATTTGCGAAAGTTCTACGAGCGAGTTAGTTCTGCAAGTGCTTAACACGGCGGTAGTCGCTTGCAGCAAGGTCTGTTGCGGGTGAGGCAGAACTTCAACTTCCAATTCGCTCAATTCTCGCATGGTGATTTGCGAAACGTGTGCGCGAGCGTTGCTATGCAGAAGAATGGGAGCTCTTCTGTTGATCAGTGCCGGCTGCAGCTCACGCAATTTTCGGCACATCTCGTCGGTTTCGTCAGTGTAAGACTCTTCTGTGAAGGTCCGATCTGGTTCCAGAAAGTTGTGGTGAAACACGCCAGCCACCACTCTGTTACCATCGTCTTTTCTTGTGGCCTTGGGAAGTGCTTGGAGGTGCGGGGTGGGGAGGGGTGCGGGAGGGTTGCCACGTCAACCGACTGTCCTGATCGTCTTCAGTTATCGTACGGAACCCACTTTCCATCACATGTGACGACTCGATCCAAAAACGGGTCGGTTTGATTCCGTAGAAGCAGAGAAGAACAGATTTTGAATGAAAGGCGACAATTTCTGACGATCACTTAAATCGTGGGGCACACACTTTTCGCGTTTTTTCACCTTTCCGAGGCGTTTCAAACCATCTGTAACGGCAGTTCTACTGACTCCTAGACCTTCCGCATTCACACGACTGTTTGCGACGGACTAGCTTCCACGAGCGCCTTCAAAACGTCGTCTTGGACTGCTGTAGGTTTGCCACTTCGGGGTCCATCTTCAAGATTAAAATCTCCAGAACGAAATTTCTAGAACCGCCGTTGTACGGTCCTTTCTCCAATGCTGATAGGCCCCACACATGGTTGACTTGTCGGGGTGTTTCGAGGCCGGATTGGCCAGGTTTGGAATTGAAATACCATTCGGAATTACTCTTTAGACATGCTTCAATAAGGGGATGACGTGGATCCATTCATTCAAACCGTAAAGCTCAATCGGCCAGAAGAAACCCTACCAGAAGACATGGCTTAGGTTCCATTTGGAAGAACGGCAGAGGGCGCATAAAGGATTAGGGTCGGCGTTAGTCAATCCCTCCTGAGATTCGCTGCGCATTCTACTCCTACGGGATATCGAGGCCGATTGAATGCGTATTTGGCCTTTACCAATGCTTGCGGTGGATGTCAGTGTTTTATCCTTCCCAGAGAAGTCTGGTGCCAATCCACAGACCCGGGAGGGATGGAAGGCTTAGTTCCCCTGAAAATCTAAGAACCTGGAGTCTAGTAGGCGCGACGGCCGGCAGCCCCACCAACTGCACTACTCTAGCATACATTAGTTCCCGCTAAAAATTCGGCTTTAATGAAAAGTGGCTCCTGAGACTATAAATGCAGTGTACAACAGCGCGTCAGCGTCTAAACTCGATACTCCTTCTTGCTATTTCCAGTGAACCATGTGGAATCGAACCGACTACTCCAGAATCGGTCGCATCATCGGTTCATGCTTTCCGCCATATTAGGGGGGGGGGGAGCAAAAGTAGTGAGACAAATTGAAAAAAATTCTTTATCTCTTTTATAACTCAATTACAAATCAACGATGCTGAGGAATGTGTATGCCATTAAGGTCAATGACTTGCTGCCATCGCTCAGCCAACTTCCTGATCCCATCCTTACAGAACTGCTTGAGCCTGGTGTTGATCAACTGCTCGATAGGTTGTCAAGGACTGCTTGGGTTCTTATGTCCCTTCCGACCAAGAAGTCCCGTAGGCCCAAGAAGTGGTGGTAGTCGCATGGAGAGATGTCCGGCGAATACGGTGGTTGAGGCGTGTGAACGTAGCCCAGCTGGCCAAGCTTATCCGTGGTTACTTGTTCCCGATGGGGTGTGGCGTTGTCGAAGAGGAGGACCTTCTTGAAGCGCTGCGAATGAATAAGAGCGAGTCGCCGGCCCATCTCTTCTATTTCGTTCACAATGGCCTTGTAGTTCATCGTTGTGCTCTTGGGAAACAGCCTCCGGTAAACCGGTCCATGGGCGCAGACCAAAAAGCTCAGAAGGTGCTTCTCGCCGTGAGCATCTCGCCGAACAAAGGTCGGTAACGGTTCAACAGGCCTCACCCAGACTCGCTGCTTGGCAGGGTTAAGGTAGAAGGCGTACTTCTCATCTTGCGTAACTATTGAGTCCAGGCTGCTCGGGGTTGGAAATTGGGCGAGATTTGCGCGACACAGGTCGACTCGTCAGACTGGGGTTTTGGTATGCTTTTTGAAAGGGCGGAAGTGGTCACTTCTCAGGTGTCCTTCGGTAAGTAGCAAACAAATATACAAATGCAAGAAACCCGAAACCGGACTCCAGTCACGAGATATATGGGCACGGCATGGAGTCTCAATACTTTTGCCCCCACCCCCTTAATAGAATCGATCGACCGGTTCATACCTTCCGCCATAGTACTACTTCCGGGTTAAATCTTTGTGATCGCTGGAGTTATGAGACCTAACAAAACGGGCAATGGTTCGCCCCATATTGCATAGAATTCTTGCCTCTGTTAAACCACAAGAGCCTTGAAGCTGGCTGGTGGGGACAACTCCTTCGTTCAACGAGCTTTATTATTTCATATGAAACCTCAGGAAAATAACCTAATACTTAAAAACGGACCATAGCAAATCAAAATCAAGATAATTCAGGTCACCGATTCAACAAAATCTTTGCGCTCTCCACTCCGGAAAACCCGCAATGGAACAGAACTCGACAACAACGGAGCTTGTACGGCCTATTTCTTCACAATAGCTTGAATGGATTGGAACGTCTTCAGAAGCCCAGATCACAAACCGCATTGAAAGAAACAACCATAGAAACCACCAGAAAACCACGGCAGAACAAATACAAACAGAAACGAGAAGCGCGCGAAACAGAAGGACGAGACGGCCGGAGGAAAGGTGCGGTAGAGACGGCCGAGGTTCAGTCGCTGTCTTCTTCGGCAGAGTCTCCCTTCTCTTCCTTCTCGCCTTTCTCTCCTTTCTCCTTGTCGTTCTCCTTTTTTTCCTTCTTCTTCTTCGCTTGTATCGCCTCTTCAGCATCCACTTGTTGATCCAGTCCCTTGGGAGCGACCATGCCATCCTAAAGAGTATGACTGCATGGTGAACTACAGTGCTGAGTAGAACGCTTCAAAGCCTTTTCCAAAACATTGGGCCAACAATGCAAAAGAAACGTCACTCACATCATCCTCATCCTCGCTCTCATCCTCGTCCTCCTCATCAGATCCCTCCTCCTCAAGTTCTGCCAGCTCCAGCTTCTTCTTGATGTCATTGTCATCAACATCAGTGACAACCCGAGCCTGGAAGTATAGCGATAGAAATACGGGGTGTCTCAAAAAATGTAAATATAGACTTTCTTGAAACAGTTTGAAAGGTGATAGCTTTGCTCACAGTGAAGGTACTGAAAACGTTAAGGGCTCGTATGAAAGCGCAATAAGGGCCTGTTCATAGTTCGCGACAAGAGCGACTCGTGCAAAATATGCATGTTGGTAAAAACCGAGCGCGCGCCGCCGAAAAGTGTTCATATTTGACCGCCGGCGCTGTCGCTCCAGTCGCTTTTGTCGCTCTGGTCGCTCCAGTCACTGTCGCCTGTTCATAATTCCGCGCGCTGCGCACGCTGCGCTCTCGTCGCTCTTGTCGCTACGGTCGAGGTATGAACAGGACTTAAATGTAAATTTTCCGACATATGAGCGGTAGGAGTCGCGCCACGAACTCGTCCGAATTCTTGCATTTTACATCCGATTGATTGCTCTTCGCTTGAATACATGGTACAATTTCTCCACAAAATGGTGTATCGATTGATTTGTTCCTCTTTTAAGGTTTAGAACTTGAAAACATACTATGGCTTGCAACAACTGCATTGTGTCCTAAAAATGCAGGTACTATTTGAAAGTGTGGTTTCTCAACAATCAATCGAGTCCGAAACGCACCGTTTCAGACGGTGGCATGGCGCAATCTTCACTACTTGCACGCCACAAATCTCGCTACGCGGTGCTTTCATATGAATCTCAAACACCTTCCAAAGCTTTACTAGCAGCAATGGTTTAATTACCCAAGTTTGAGGTAGTCATGGAGAAGCCAGTGAAACTCGCTCGAGTTACGAAGACTATTGGCCGTACTGGTTCCCAGGGTCAATACACACAGGTTCGCGTCGAGTTCATGGACGATCCAGCCAACCGCTCCATTATTTGAAACGTGAAGGGACCCGTTCGTGAGGGAGACATCATGACTTTGCTCAAAGCCGAGAGAGAAGCGAGAAGACTTCGTAGAACAGTTTTGGCCTTATTGTTGCGAATAAATTGTTACTATTTTTAAAAAATGTTAGAACCTTTGAAATACCACCTGCATTTCTAGGACACCCTGCATTTTTCGCATCCATCGTGTCTTTTTAAGTTCTAAACCTTAAAAGAAGCACAAATCAATCGAACGGCCACATTGTTGAGAAATTATGGCAAGTATTGAAACCAAAACAATCAATCGAGTGTACAATGCAAGAATTTAGACGAATACATGACGCAATTCATACCGCTCATAAGTCAAAAAATGTCTATTTTCTTAAGATTTCATATGAACCCTTGATTCCTCCAGTATCTTTGCTGTGAGCAAAGTTATCACCTTTCAAACGGTGTATACATTTTCCCGACACAACCTGTAGAATTGCTACTAGCAGCACCGGACACACAAGTCACCAACCCACCTCCTCTTTGATGGAGAACTTGCCTCCATACTTCTCTATGGTCTCTCTGACCACATCAAGGGCAGCATTCACTGCCGAGAGACCATTTTCCCTATCCAGTGTTTGCGTGGTAACCACGAAATGAGGAGCTGCGATGAGGTTGATCTGGAAATAAAGTCTGTGGTAGCTACGATAATCACCACACGGCTAGACAAAAGGGAGAAAGATGGGGATGCGCATTCCCCTCTACAGACTGCACAAACCCACCTTAATGGGCATCGCTTCTGTGGAGCAATTCTTCCCAGCGATCAACGCTTCTTTGATGGCGTCAATGCCATCGTATGAGAAGCATGACACTTCTACATCGGCACGGATCTGGAATATTCGATTAAGAAGGATATTCCACCTCTGAATAGTGGCAGGTGACTTCAAGTTAAGTTTTTTGATACTAGGACTGCTCTTCGGACTTCATTCGTCTGGTTTCCATAAAAGACAAACACAAATTGAGAAAAAGCTCGTAGAGGGTCTAGCAGCAGCTAAAAACAATAACTAAAAAAGGACACGACAGGAGAGTAATCGAACCAAATCGAGCTTAAGATCCCGAAAGAAAAGCAGGAAGACTGCTAAGTCAGCCAATTGGAATGCTTCATTTGCCCTTATCTGTCTTCATCCCGGAACCAATGTAAAAGATTTTCAAGGACATATGCAATGTTAACAAATTTATCTCATCCCATATCGTTCCGTTCCACATTTAACTTTTAAAGCGATTTCGCTGAAATGTCATCGAATAAAGTCAAAATAATGAGAGCCGTAATGAATACCTAGACAGCACGATCAGATATCCAGCCAATACAAACCTTGACTGCTTGAGGAGTGAGCTTCTTTCTGATATCCTCTAGGAGAGCTTCCCGCACTTCGGGAGTGATGTCGCATTCATCGAGAACGTGCGGCTCCCTTAAAATAAACACCTGTTCATAGACGTCGAAAATCGAATTTGATTCCTTGCTAAAAAAAATGAAGATTTAACGTCGACCATCAGAGCAAATCCCTTTCGCTCTAAAAATTAAAACTTTAACTGGAAATTGAAAGAAGTATTGAAACCCTCCAACATGCTGGCCTCTGAATCCGGAAATCGCATCAAGAAGAAACTGTCATCAAAACTAACCTAACGAATTCCCTCATTCGCCAACGACATCTAGATTTCGACATATCAAATTTCAGTGATTTAAAAAAATTTATTTATTTAAAAAAGGATACAAATTATTTACTTAAACGGGCCAAGAACACGAAGAACGGAAAAGAGCCCAGATCAAATGTTGCAACTACTTGATCCATTCCATAACGAATACACCCAGACAGAATCCAATGAAATTGTCCCTTCACACGTTCCGAATTCATACAGCAGCGGCAGCTGTATACGTCCACTTTTCAAAACCACACGCAGCTTCTAATATGTTCCACATAAAGGAATGCAAGTAGTGAAAAATTGCAACCACCACTATAGCTTCCCTCAAGCTGCGGAATTTTGTCATGATACTTTACAACAGCTTTCATTGACACCGCGATGCTATGCTTCAACAAGTACTGATACGATTTTTCAATCATAGTATCATTAGATAGTCATCAACGGTTAGCTCGCCAGGTCCATTTGTCGCAATCCATTTAAGCAAATCCCCCTATAGAAAAAACATGACCCCTCATTCCGATCACACAGAAAAAAAAAACACGACTTGATAACCGCGTTGCACCATTTTTGCTACTCCCTGTTCGATTGAATATCGTAGTATAAAATACTAAATAATAGCAAAGGCGTGACAAAATAGCCGTGAACCAATATTTTCTGATCTTCCAACTACATACACGAGAAAGTATATGTAACTACACTTACGCGATTGCTCGTTTGAAAATATCATAAGCGGCAGCCTTCTTCTTCTCCTTCCTGTCGAAATGCCAAGCCGTTCTCATGTACAGGTCCTTCAAGAAGCGATAGATAACCTTATGTTCTGCTACTTATCAAAACCTAAGTGGTAACCAACCTCTAACTGCTCGTCTTTATCGTAACCCAGCTGCTCAGCGACATGCCGCAAAATGCTGAAAAGAAATTGTTAGCCAGCTATGAAGGATTTGTTCGAAGTAATCAAAAGACCATGCATAAGCTGACGTTTTACACATGTTCGTGTCTTCTGGATAAAGGAGCCATCGCTATTGTAAGTCATAAATAGAATAAGTTTCAAAAGCCAAATATTTAGATACTATGAAACGTGAAATGGAGGATATATGCAACAATTCAAAAATTCTATCACAAAGCAGAACAGAAGGCCACTAACTACACTACCGGCGCTGTTTAATCAAACGCAACATGCACACCTCGTAAGACCCATCAGCACTTACACGTATATCAGGATGAGCCGGCCGCTGATATCAGCAAGGACCTTTCAAAATCTTCAGCTCAACTGGTTCCATGCTGATATCAGCGGCCAGCTCATCCCGGATACGGGTGGGTGCTGATCGGTCCCACGAGGGGTGGATGTTGCGTTGATCAAAGAGCGCCGGTGATGTAATGACGTACAACATCCCGCCCGGTCAGCAGGAGGTGCGCGTTCGAGTCCCACCTGGCGCTAGAGGTTTGATCGCAGCAAAACATCATTATGAGAGCGTAGAACCTCGATACCAGCCACTTGAGGCTTAAAGAAATTGAATTGAATCATTTGCCAACAAAATCGACGCTATAAGAATAGAAAGTCATCTAAAGAAAGCAGCGCCAACAAATGTTGTCAGCCAGAATTAATAGAAACTTCTAGTTCTAATTCCATTTCTGTGGTCTGCATACCGTTTCCATTGCTTTAGTACATCCAAAATGCGATGACTATGGCGGAAGCGTAATAGAATCATCACTAAACAAATCAGCACCATTCCGAGAATTTTCGGAACAAAAAAAAGCGTCGGGAAATTTCGAACAACTTAATACCCATGGTTATATCAGTCAGAAAGGAATAAGAAGCGTCGAATTCGCCACAGTATGTGGGATTTGCAGGAAACAATAGAAACGCTCGAAAACCAGATTTCCTCACCTGTTGATTGCTTTTGCTTTGGCAAAACGTTCTTCGCACAGTATCAAATCTTTGGAATATACGCGCCTCTTCGACAAATCGATGTAACCTGGACGAGATGGAGTGAAGAAAGATATTGTGCCACTTAGCGAAGTTGCTTACCTTTATCCTTGTCGACCCTAATGACAACTACGCATTCACTGCGACCAACCCGAATCAGTTTGTTTACTGAACGGATGCGTCGTCGGGACAGCTCGGACAGCAGGATCATACCCTCTGAAACGCATGAATCGCCGAACAGCTTCGTCAGAAAGCCTAGTGGCAAGCACTGTATAGGGCAGGTAAGCTTTTGAGGTTGTGCTTTTTGACAACCGTCTGACAATCTATGAATATAAAAGTTTACCCTTTGCTATGAACTTGAACAGTCGGCAATTCGCCTACGACGGAGGGATGAAGGCGTTCAGTGCGGTGAATCTAGAAGCAGCCCTATACCTAAGATTAACATGATACCCTAAAAAAGAGCTTACGAGTGAAATTGTCTTGTACCTCCTCAAGAAGAACAATATTTTTTGATTTTGAAGGAGAAAATACTGCACTTCTTGGGATGTGCAGGACAGTTACACTCGCAGATCATTTTTTAGGACATCTCGAAATAGATTTCTTCGAGTTTCTCGCCCTGTCGCTAGAAACGAATGTAAGCTGCATTTCTTGGTACTGATTCGAAAGGTTTCGATCTGGAGGCGAAAATCTCGAAGATGGACACCTGGGTGGGCAGCCATCATTCCTTACCGCCGACCAACTCAAAGCCATCGATTATAATTGTTTCAAGCATTTAGATCGTCTTGTAAAGGATAAAAAATTCAGCAACCAAGATTATGTTAAAAAGGACCTCTTATGTTTTATTAAATCTCGTAGTTCTGATTACTACAAAGATGGAATGTACAAGGTATTGTCTCCTTGTGAAAAGTGTGTTAGTTGCGATGGTGCTTATTTTGATTAATAAAACTGCTTCCAAGCAAAGTTATGACCCGCCAAAGTTTTCACTCAAAATTGGCCATTTCATATGCAGCGACCCAATAGTTTTGCGAGCAAGGTTAGTTTCCACTTCCTTGCACTAAGTGCCTGCATCCCTCGGTTGTCGGCGCATTAAATTTGGTCAAGCACTTGGCTAGGAATGAGCTTTTGCATTTCCAGCTTTTTCCTACAGGTATTTACTTCTCCGAGTTATTGTACTGGTAATCGTTACCAACTGGTGTTTTTTTGTACTGGTATTTTACATCATGAATAGCTCATGCACCTTACTGAAAATAAATAAATAAATAGCGAAGAGCACGTAGCGGCACATAAGCCTCACGAAAAACCTTTCCAAAACCTACTCTATACATCAGTTTAAATGTTACACTCATCGAAATTTTTACTTAAGTTCGACAGACTCTAATCGTGGAGATCGACTATACTTTGTTCTTGTTATATTCGGGATATCTACTGATGTTCGTTGCTTGTCTTTGTATTGATATATAGTCCCTTCGCGTCTGCCTTTTCGGACGTGACAAACATAAACATAAACCTTTGGAGAAATCTATTCGAGAGCGTCTTTCGAATAAAATAACTTCTAACTACTCAAATTCGAACACAATTCCAAGGTAACAAAAACGATAATTGAAAAGTAAGACCTATTCTGGTTCTCATAGAAATAGAAGCATCCACCCCAGAGTAACAGAAATGTGCGAAATTAGGCTGTAAATAACGCCTTCATTGTTGGGCAGCCAAAGAAGAGGCACACATAAGAAAAAGAACGCAGAAGGAAGATGTCATCCTTATGATAGGTGAGCTCGACACTAATAAACAAGCAACTGATCTAACTCACCCTTTCCATTATACTCGGATAGGCTCACATACGCTCCCATATCAGCTATTTGTCGCACGTTCACCACCACCGTCTCCTCCACATCGGGAAAGTGGTTCTCGTAGAAGCGACAACGCATAGTCGTCATCTTTTGACTGAAAGTCCCGGCAATAAAAGGCAATTGTACTCTGGGGGAACAAGCGTCAACGGGAAATGAAGGAAGCGAATTCACAGCTATAAAGGCGAAAAAATGTTTGTAACATTCACAAGGCTTCATTCGGTCGACGATTATTATCTCGCCCAACATCATCCATTCTAGGAAACCTTTTCTGTTGTTGGTGACCGATAAGCTTGGACAGCTTCTACTTACTTCATGACTGAATCGAAAACCTGAATAGAACAAACAGAGCAGTTTAGTTTCATGCGTTTCATTAGCCTGCACTAATAAGTATATAACAGTAATTTCTCCATCGGACAGCCACTGCAATTCATTGGATGCGCTGATAACGGATAAAGGATAAAGGACGGCGTTACTCAATCGCTTTGGGATGCGCCACGCATTCTACTTCTACGGGATGTCGTAGAGGCGATTTGAATGCGTATTTGGCCATACAATGCCTTGCGGTGGCCAGCCGATGAATGAGTCAGCGCTTCATTCTTTCCAGACGAGTCTGGTACCAATTTACCGATCCAGTTGCGATAGAAGGCTTGGTTGACTGGGGTCGGATTCATTAACGATTTACATAACTTTAACAGAGAATTCACAGCGGAAAACTCAGATAACGCGGCTTATCGCTCACCATATCGCCTGTTAAGCCGCTTTGTCTGAGTTTGCCGCCGTGAATTCTCTGTTAAAGTTATGTAAGTCGTTGATGGATCCGATCCCTGGGCGAGAAATCCGAACAAGTAATCTGGTTTCGAGTGCACTTGATAGCTGGCACATTCTCCGACTGCAATAGATCCTAAAATCTAACTACACTTGGCTGGAGTTTCACAACACCGAAATCAAAGTCATATCGGCGGTTTGTACCCCTCGTGGGCCCAGCAGTGTCTCGGTGTGAAAGATTACACCTCCACTAGATAACATAGCGCAGTAGGTGGTCTATCGCGCCACATCTTAGGCAATAGAAGGAGTGGTCACCTTCAGCAATAACACTACATAAAACGAGGCGCACTACAAACAGGGAAAACGTCGCCACTAAGAAGGCGGAGGAAACACATGCAGAGTGACCATATCAGGCCGGTCTACTCGCGTAGTTGCTTTTTTTCTATGATCGTTATCGAACACACAGATAGCAACAATCCTTCACCTTTCTACTATGGGGTACCGTGAACATAATAACGCTTATTTAGCCTACACAATGACCTTCAGTGCTCAGTCGATGGACAAATCAGTGTCATACCTTTCTCGGGGCGGGAGAGGGGTGGGGGGGGGGGGGGTACCAATCCACCAACAATGATGGGAAGACAAGCACACATTGGATCCGACGTTAATTCGTATAAATCAGATCCGTCATTGTTTCAAACCCCGGATAAATGAACCATGCGGATAACGACATCTTTAAAAGCCTTGACCTTAAAATGATTCAGACAAGGGTGATTCTCACTAGAACAGATTTTCGTGTGGGTCAGAAAACTGATTGTCCTTCTGATCAGACATAGGATATCCAGTTCGACTAAGGAAGAGATTTCAGACTAAAATCAGTTCTCTGAAGCATTCAAAAATCCGCTCTGGCTAAAATCAGCCTTGCCTAATCAGCCTAAGATCAAAGAATTTCAAAATTCCACCATTCGCATGACCCATATTTCTGGGTCCGAAAAATGACAGATCCCAAACACACGAATCGGCATTATCTCCAACGCACGATGGAAATAATAGGGATTAGGTGGATTCCATGGGACCCAAACCAAGAATCTCGTCCCAGGTACACACCACCCTCTCTGCCAAAACGAGGGGAAGTTAACCAACAATGAACCCACTCCCTCAGAGAGACTGCTGAGCGAGAGACATTCATGTAGAGATAGTGGATGCTACCTGATCAAGACAATGAGCACAGTCGACCCTACCTCAACGTTTATTCTAACGAATATGCATAATTTCAAACAAAAACTCAAGGCCTAATCTAATCTACTAACGTTTAGAAACAAGTATTAGAAGTGAGATGCATAACAAAGACAACGAGTGCATAAGAAGACGGTGCTTGCGGTGAACATAGCAACGTATATCAGCATCAGAAGTCTTCATAGTTAACAGACATGCTCAGCACAGAAGTCTTCTAATGAGAAGGCAAGTTGAGCAACACGTTCTGGTTCCCGGGCAGATATGTGACGTTCTTGCCCTTCGACATGCGTTCGGCGATCTCCTCAGCGGCTTCGATCTTTCGCAACTCTATCAGTCCGTCACCGGCGTCGGCGAAGGCCTAAACGGAAGTGAATAAAGTGGAGGACACTGCGTAAAACTAAGGTCGTATCAGTGTGCATACCTTGCTGAGCAGCTTGGCGGCTTGTGCATCTCCTTCGGCAGTGGTAATAGCGGCAATCTTCATCTGTTCCGCTTTCTCTACGAGGTACCTAGCCTTTTCGGCATCTTGCTGCGCGACCTGTTTCATTTCAACGGCTTGGGTGAATTCAGCACCGAACGATAGGTGAGTCTAAATAGCAAAGATCAACAATTAAGGAAGAACAACGGGCCTTCAAACATTAACGCCCAAAAAAGGACACATGCCTAGCGTTCTTTTGAGCTCAGTCGTGGAGCGAGGCGACGTAAACCTCGCAATGGAGCTCTAAACTGCCCCGTAGCTCACATATCACACACCAGGTGAGCAAGAAAACTCACGGAAACGTGGATGAAAACGGAACAACGAAAACAAGCAAAGTGAAAAGCGACCAACAAAAAGTGACCGCCTGGAAATAAAGGGGAGGGGCAGAACCTCCCATACTTCCCTTACCGTAATGGAACACCTGGCCGTGATTGCAGTTGCCAGAATGTGTCAATTTCAGAAATTTTATTTTAAAGAGAGTTCCCTGATAAGCATTGCACTTGCTTGCAATTAGAGAAATCGCTTTTTGTCCAAACTTTCTGTAAGAATAATGGATACAAGTCAGCTGAGGACACCATGCATGAAGTTCAATTAAGATGCACCTGAAGTACTCTAGTAAACGACTTGGCCGCATGCTCAAACATGTCACTATTGTTTCATTATACGTCAGATATGGGGGGGGGGGGGGATGTTATACAGATCTTTTCAAAGGGAGGTTGAAACCCGTCCTTAGTTAACGGTGGCGATATGAAATTCTTTACGGCTACGCGAAACCTGTACTTTTTTTCTGAATTAACTAGCCGGGAACGGGGCGTATGTCGCGGACAACGGAAACGACCACTGCGAGAACCTGAATCCTTTAAACAGTAGAAGAGATTGCTTCATTTTTGCAAAGTTCTTGGACCTACCGAGTTAGAAGAGCTGAAACTTCGACATAGAATCGCACGTCGCACAAGACAATACATTCCAAACATCGAATTTGCAAAAAATACTGGTCATACGCTCGTGATCAGGTATTCGACTCCTTCGGACACGGCATTTTTGCATTTTCCTCATATTCGATGCTTTGAAGATATTGCCATGAGCGACCATGTACTCCTACGGTTAAGTTTAAGGGCCTCCAACTAGGAAAGTTCAATGACTTTGCAAAAATGTAACACACTTTTCTACTATTGGAAAGGTGGAGATTTGTACTGGACGACTGAAGGATGCCTTATATTTATGCGCGCTGCTGAATTTTTTGTTGATAACGATGGACTGTTATGTAAAATATAGGCGGAATCCTTAAGGCTAGCACTGCCGCTTCCTCAGCCGAAAGGAAGCGAGTAAATTTTCACTAATAAGCGTTCAACGAGTCAGAGAGCCCTCTTAAAACGATGTACTAAACAACTCACAATGGAAATGTCATCTAACAGTAGACCAAACTGAGATGCTCGCTGGGAAAGGGCAAGCGATACACGTTGAGAGACCGTCTCACGTTGCGTAATCATTTCGTGAGCATCGAACTGAGCCTGTAAAAGCAAATTATTGTTCTAAAACACCTCTATCCTCTATTATCACAACAAGAAAGTTAAAACCGTTTCATACAGCCGCTTCTAATGACGAATATTGAATAATGATGCGTCAAAGCGATTCATCATTAGATCACGAAATTAAATGTCAACACCTTCATCTGGATAGTGTTGGTTGTCTTAATCAGTTTCATAGTGAGCTCATATAACAAATGGTGCATCGGGTACTTCTCATTTCTAATCACGAGTTAAGTTAACGTATCACGAGTTAACTCCACTTCGTTGAACTACAGCTGATCTCACTTTACAAAAGCGCCTATAAAAAGCTGAATATGTCCTGGAGCTCTGGAAACCAAAGCTGAAAACCATTCCGGGCATAGGACAGGGCGAAGACCAACAAATTCGTGCTAGCGTCTCAGGGCCTTTGCCGAGCGAGATTTTTCTGGTCCCACCATCAGATCAGCAATGGTTGAATAGCATGACTATGATGGAATAAGTCTCATGTAACTTACTACGACAGCCTTCAGAACTTCATTTGTGATGGAAGGCAAGACTCGCTCGGCGTAGTCCAAGCCAATGTTGAGATAGATATTTGGCAACTTGGCCGGATCAGGCCGGTGAAGTATACGAAGCGTAATGGAAACATTTTGAAGATCTGAAATGCAAATAGGTTGAAACAGAAAAGAAAAAGGAGCGTTAGAATCGTTCGAAGAGGAAAAAAGACAGAAACAGAAAGACATCCAGAATAGCATGGGCTCACCTTTGCTTCCAGTGATGGTTGAAATAACTCTAGGAGTGGAGCGAATGTCGAATAAAATTGGCTTTTGCAACCATGGAACAAGGAAATGAGTTCCTTCGCCGATTACTTCATCCTTTACTCCAGCGAAACGATCGAAGATCACAGCCCGTTGACCGCCATCCACTGTAAGGAACACTCGTGAGGGTAGAAGTGAAATAATTAAAATTTCATAGATATTCTGCTGCATTAAATGAAAAAATATAGCCTGATATTATTAGAAAACACATATCTCCGCCACGCTTGAGATGCTCCACGCATTCTACTTCTATCGGATATCATGGATGCAGCTTGACTAACAGAATGACTTCCGCCACCAAGTGGACGAAAAACAGAGGACCATAGCCTTCCTCTGGCGGACGGTCGTGCCGCGCAGAACCTCGCCTTAGGCAAATTCTCTTGCTGCTCAAAAACGACTAGCGTGAAGTGGAATTTCCCCAGCTCTTCACTGAACTCTTTAAGGAATAAAGAACGAAATCCCGCGTGAACTAAATGGTGCCAATCTTCCATCGATTGAAAGGCCGATTCCTAAGACTTAGTACACTCAGTAAATGCTTTGTGGTTGTAACAAAAACTTCAAGTGAGGCTAACCTTGGAAGCTCGACAGAGCCTCAGATGTGTCCTCGTTCAATTAGCCTTGATCAAACTTTTATCCATTAAATAGTCAGTCCAGATTTTACACAAATCCCACAATTTACAAGCACCTTCCTAAATTCAACACGATAACATTTTTGTTCTCCGACCTGCCGCTCTTTTGGAAATCGACTGCGATGCGGCCCTTGGCAAATAGCAGAAGGTTTTGCAGATCTGAATGACCAAACGCAGCCGACGAGTCAGCAGTCCTTATGCATGCCTAGGGAGATGTCCACGTTGTCAACTTCGTGATGTCGCGCGCCCATGCCTGAGCGTAGCTGCTTCCTCCAGATGAAGAAGTTCTTGCTTTACCTTTCAAAGGCAAGTCTGGTAGCAATTCTCCTACCCACGGAGGTGTGCGATTTGATTGCTGTTCAGAAATCGAAACAGGAATCCCAATTAGAGATGAATGCTCCCACGGCGATTCCAAGCACGTTTTACTGAAAGCACTGAATCCTATCCTTTTAAGGGTCTCTCCAGACAAATTTGGTCTGCGTGGTTTCCACATGATGACGTTGCGTTCTTTTTGCAGTGAGACAGGAAACAAAGACAAATATCGGCGTTAATCAATCCCTATTTGCGAATACGCTATGTATCAGTGGGATACCATGAAGGCAACTAAAATGCGTTTTGGCTAGCAATGACTTGTGCTGGCTAGCCGATGGACAACTCAGCGTGTTCTCCCCTTTCAAGACACGCCTGATATCATTTAATCGACCCATTTAGGTTTGGTATGCCTAAACGGAATCCAAACCCCGAAAGAAGTGACAGCGTGAGCCAGTGCATTCTCCAACGAACACGGGCTTAGTAGGTAAGGTAGAAGGATTAACAGTGACCTAATGTGCTGTTTCTGGGAACGCCGTAGCGCAGTTGGAGGAGGCCCCGGCTGTCGCGTGCAAATTATTCCAGAATCCTGGTTCGGATTCACCCCTCCCAGATCAATCAAGCCGGTATTCCATCCCGCCGAGGTGATGAGCCAGAACTGTCTGGAAGGGATAAAACACTGGCTTCTACGTCGGCTGGTCAGCGCAAGCCATTGTATAGACCAAATACGCAAGATAAGCTTTCCAAGAAGACCGCAACACGCCTGAGATTTATCTGAATGGTCCATCATTCATCATCAGGTAGTAGCTGTACAGACACTTGCGGAACTATTCCGTAGGTGTCTCGACAAGGAATGCCGGCATATACATCAGGTCCTCCAGAGAAGGAAAACACGGAGTGCTTTTCTTGTAAGGAGTACTTAAGTACATTGCATTTGCAAACTATTTTTTCACTTTGCCACCGTTATCAAACAGACACAACCAGTCATACTATGGTTATACTATGGCCACATTGAGCCCTGAACTTAATGTGTCGCAATTCCGCTATAAATGTAAACAAAAATCAGTTACCGATGTTAAACAATACCTCAAGCAGCCTGCCTAATTAAATCGTAACGAAATATCGCAACTATTTGTTTAACATGCTAACCGTAATCATAAAGCAAGAATGGCTAATGACAGATGCACATTCAGATACCCACCATTATAAAGAGCTGACTGCGCCACACCGCCCGCAATAGCGAGACCCACGCCGAGGGTACCGAGTCTGCCCAGTAACTTCTGTGCAGCCGCTGCCATGCCTGCAATTTCTTGTGTAGTAAAGCATTGTAGTAGTTAGACTGTTCTATAACAGCACGTCGACGAGCGAAATACACTTCATTAGGCAAAGGTATTGAGCAAAGAGTGTAGGTCTAGAGTGATTCGAGATGAATGATCTATCCTAGTGGGGACCTCGCTCACCATCAGTCTATTGGGAAATAAAGGTAAAACTGAAACTATGCCATTTTACGAGCACGACACACTGAACTAGCGAAAGGGTGTTTTAGTTGTCCCTCGAGCAAGGATCCAAAGGAGCACTCTGGCACGCAACAGGACCGAATGGAGACGCTGCTGGCGGTAGCTCGTGGGACATGACGATCAACGAAACGACAAATGACAATTGACATCAGCTTTAGCGGCACTATTGTACTTTAGACTCCAGAGGACGAGGAGAGGTCGAAAAAAAATTTTTCGCCCAAACCTCAACCAGGGAGGTTATTTGGGGTGCTGATCACGAATCTGACATCCGTTTTTGAAATTTCGGCCGATTACGGTAGGTTACGGTAGGTACGGGTGACTAGGGCTGTCGAGGTCATAATCACCGATTTCGCCTAACTTCGCCTATGGGGTTATTCGGGGTGCTGATCACGAATCTGACATCCGTTATTCGTTTTACGCTAGAGTTTGGGCGCAATCGGTGACCATTAGACATTGGATCCGACACCAATTTTCCGGATAATCGGATGATTCGGATAGGCCATTTTTTCAAACCCCGGATCTTCGGATGATTCAGATGAGGGCAATTTCGAAAACCCCGGATTTTCGGATGATTCAGATGAGGGCAATTTCGAAAACCCCGGATCTTCGGATGATTCAGATAACGCCATTTTCGGCCGAGCCGGATTTCGGATATCCGATTCGGATACAACCGGATAAGTGATACAATAGAGGCACGCAACCTCTTAAAAACGGAACACATCAGTAGCTCCGCGTCTATTTCATTGACCAATTGAAGTCACGAGCGCGCAAAGCAGCTTGGAGCGCCTCACCTTGAACTAAGTGTTTATATGCCGTGGAAGCAAGGCACATGAATGCCCAATTACATTATATCTGGCCTAGCTTAGTTCACCAATGGAGTGGAACACACCAGCGCTACGTAAAAGATGTCGTATTTGACTGCCTTACGAGGGGAGCCCTCCGCAGAGTTATTTTGCGCTTCGAGAACAAACAAAAAACAGCTTTAAGACCCGAAAGAGCCAATTCCAACTCAACAGTGAGTTGTTAACGCACAGCGAAGTCTTGACAAGGACAATAATGAAACGATTAAAAAACGTCCGCAAGAAGTTTTCCGTGCTCTGAAAAGGGAAGGGTCTGAAGCGTATTCTGAACGGAGAGAGCAAGTCATCCCACCATATATATAGAAATAATCACCACTCCTCAATTAGTATAAAAATGTGTTTCTTTTTTTGTCAAATCGATAAGCCCGAGGAGTAGAGGATCCTTGAAGTTACAGTGGAATCGGCGCCTCACGAGTTCGGGAGTCTTGTACGCCCGCGATGCCGCCGGAGGGTAGCGGCTCGTAGCGCAGTGGATAGCGACATTGCTCCATGAGAGGGAGGTAGAGGGTTCGACTTTTCTGCGCTGCTGCATCTTTGCATTTCAACTGATTGGTTGATTTGAGGGATTCTGACATCTGCACCATTTTAGATGTTTGCTGTGCACTGTTTCCAGATGTATGCCGTGAGAGCAACTTTGTTGCCACTTGTTTATTACTGACCGCTTTTTTAACCAAAACTCAATTGGAAGGCTGTTCAACATAACGATGTATAACGTTTAACATCAGTGATACACAGACACAAAGTGCATGGAACATAAGCACTGGTCACAATACGGGCAGCGCATAAAGGCTACTGGCTCCTCACAGTTTGCTTCCATATATGGACAAATGAGATCGGCTCCATAGACGAAATCCAATTGAAGACGTTCCCTTTCCTCTGAAACAAAACTTCCATCCAAAAATTATCATATGCCCACTGCTTGCCAACCTTTCCACGTCTATCAGTTCATTTTGGGAATCCCAAGGTTCTTCTGGTTTTCCACCTTCCAGCCGTTCGTCTTCGTTAACTTCAAGTTGATGTGCTTCGAAGTCCTTGAGTATGCTAGCTTCCGTTCGGTCAGGTTGGTGTCATTCCCATGAAGGCTCCTTATCTAAAGTTGGACCACAGTTCAGCGTGAGCGGTTGGATCACCACTCACCACTCGAGCATCGGCGGCATTGTTGATGTTAGGTTTTAGAGAAACTCCAGCAGACCTCTAATTTCCAGGTGACAAGCAAAGATGAGAGAAAGAGTGTATTGATTCCGTTTAGGGCAATTTCCGGGATCCACAGACTTTCTCGTTTTAACCACATGTGACTTCACATCATGGTCTCCTTTGAAAATCCGAGTAGGATGGTTTTACCCGAGGTCATTGGCCGATGTATAAAAACAGACTGAGAGGAGCCAACAGTGTTTTTACCCTGCCCATTGTGTCTAGTGCTGCTTTATGCACGTTGTACCTGTGTATCACTGGTGTTGAATATTTATGCATCATCATGTTGAGTACCACAGCATGCAGCTGGAAAATGCGCAGAAAACATCTGAAAATGGTATAGACGTCAGAATCCCTCAAATCTCAACCAATCATTTAAAAAGCAAGAATGCAGCAGCGCATGAGGATCGAACCCACGACCTTCTCCCATGAAGCATCGTCAACACCCATTGCGCTCCGAGCTGCTTGCCGGCAGAGGCCCTGCGGTCGTACAAGAACCCAAATTCGTGATGTGCCGTTCCTTTGTGACTTCAAGAACCCCTACTCCTTGGGTTTACCGACTTGGCAAAATATAAGCACATTTCTATACTAATTGAGGGGTGTGGATTCCACCTATATGACTCGCTCCCCCGTTTCTGAATACGTTTCAGACCCTTTCCTTGTGAGAGAATTCCCGCCAAATGATTGCAAATCTGCCGAAAAAGTCAGGTTATCAATGGCGCAGAGTTTACCAGCAAGGCGCGCTAACCTCCTATTATCCGATTTTTATCCGATTTTATCCGAATCATTGCGTTTTTCAAAACCCCGGATCTTCGGATGATTCAGATGAGGGCGATTTTGAAAACCCCGGATCTTCGGATGATTCAGATGAGGGCAATTTTAGAAACCCCGGATCTTCGGATGATTCAGATGAGGGCAATTTTCGACCGAGCCGGATTTCGGATAATCCGAAACCGGATAAATCCGGCCGGATATCCGAAAATGCATGATTCGGATCCCACGTCTAGTGACCATTACCTTACTCACCGGTACCCACCGTAACCTACCCTACTACAGCGTAAAACGAAAAACGGATGTCCGATTCGTGATCAGCATCCCAAATAACCCCATAGACGAAGTTTGCGCGAAATCGGTGATTATGACCTCGACAGCCTTAGTCACCGGTACCTACCGTAACCTACCGTAATCGGCCAAAATTTCAAAAACGGATGTCAGATTCGTGATCAGCATCCCAAATAACCCCCTGGACGAGGTTTGGGCGAAAAAATTTTTTCGACCTCTCCTTGTCCTCTGGATTCCCGAAAGTACAATAGTGCCGCTTTAGCACTGTACAGGGTGCGCCAAATTTATGGCGACAAGGTTTTCAATTCGCCGAGAGAGAAAATGCGGTACTTTCGAGAAACCAACGATGAGACAATGTTTATCAGTCTATTGTAAACTATATGCAACATTGAGATTCGAAGCTACCTCCATCGGCATCGATATAGACTTTGAGACGCTTCGGAAAGGCATCGACGGCGGCACGCAAGTAAGGCGCGTTGAGCTCATCCCACGCCTTTCTTCAAAGGATCCACAGGGCGGTGAGGTTTCCCGGAGGGGCGGTCTTTATGTACGAATGGTCGCCGCGCCCGCGACGACGACTGTCGCGTGCGCGATGAGCTCCGCTGCGGTCGTGGGAGCTCTGCCTCATGACGTGCTGCAGGCGCTAGGTTTGAGTTGTTGATATCCCTTTCTGCTGTTGCAGGAGCTGGGGAAAACATGCTCTGGTTCAGAAATTGAGTTCGGCAAGCAACGTTCTAATGCTCAATTTTATATGCTGCTTCTTCAGGAAAAGCTGAAAATATAACGCACTGTCGCAGCGAAACTGAGTTTGTATACACTTTCTAACACTTGATGTACAAGTTTTGATGCAGGTTTAGATACCACTGGCCGCTGAAGTCACCCAATTGCGACGTCTTCTGCCGCGCGAGTCGCCGCGCCCGCGGCGACCATTCGTACATAATGTCCCGCAGCCGGTTTCCCGCAGGCTTTGGCTTCCAGAGCTAGCCAAACCGTGTAATCCATCGGATTGAAATCCGGAGAGTTGGCTGGCCACTCGTGGAAGCTGGTGAATGGCGGAAAGTTGCCTTGGCACCAGTCTTGCAGCATTCTTGCTCTGTGAGCTGGAACTCCTTCCTGTTTGAAGGTCCAGGAAGGTGCACGTGAGTCTTCTTGTAGGCCTTAAGTCCCAGTTTACGGAAGATTCTTCTCAACGACGTCTCCATGATGTCCATTTTCCCGACAACCGGCAGACCGAGCGCGCCGGCTTCCTGCGAATTCGTTCACGTACCTTCCTAATTTTGTCCGTAGTTGTCACAGATACGTGTCTTTCTCGTCCGGATCTATCATCCTCGATTCCCAGGTCTTCTTAGCGTCTGATGAACCTATTCATAATACTTTGATGACCTCCAAGACGGTGGTGAATGTAGCGTGCCGAGAAGCTTTGACGGTAAAGCTCAATGATTTAAGAAAAGTGGCACGAACTTTTCACTATCTTGAAAAACGACTTATTGTTATGTTTGACTGAGGTAAGCATAAACTAGTTAGCTCAATAAAAACAATAAGAGCACGAAAAAAAGCAGACGCTCCGAATAAAAGGTCAAATTGTTTGCGCATGTGCTGTCGCCATAATTTTGGCGCACCCTGTATAATAACCGCCAGCTAAGCCAAGCAACTTTTAACGGCTTTCAGCGGTGTTACACTTCAAACGTATGACGAACTACACCATCCTGATCTCGTAACAACAATGGCGTAGCAACCTGCGCGATGCGGATTCGACCCGCCTGGCGCTAGAGGTGTCAAACATAGCAGCCATTTGAGGCTTAGAATAAGCCGAAGGTACTTGACAGTTAGGTATCGGCATCTGCTCGATAGATCTTCATACTTGTCCAGCAGCAGCCTGAATTCATTGAGAGTTCTCTAGGTTAGGAAGTCGAATCTGATTTGCGATTCAGCAACTGAGACTCAACGCCGTAACCTTACTCTATGCCAGCATCCCGTCAAAGGATTTTGTTGGGTCGATGAAAGCCTCATTTGCAAGAATTTTGGGCATCATGATGAAATCAGCGTTGCTTCGGTACTTAGGGCCTGTTCATACTTCGCGACAGCAGCGACAAGAGCGACGAGAGCGCAGCGCCGTCGCTCAAGTATGAACACTTTTCTGCGGCGCGCGCTCGGTTTCAATCGATATGCATGTTCTGCACGGGCGAAGGGAGCGACAAGAGCGCAGCGCGCGGATGTATGAACAGGCGACAGCAGCGACTGGAGCGACAGCACCGGCGCTCGAGTATGAACACTTTTCGGCGCGCACCCGGTTTTAATCGATATGCATGCTTTGCACGGGCGACGGGAGCGACGAGAGTGCAGCGTGCGGAAGAATGAACAGGCGACAGCAGCGACTGGAGCGACAGTGCCAGCGCCCGAGTATGAACTCGAGTATGAACATTTTCGGCGGCGCGCGCTCGGTTTTAATCGATATGCATATTTTGCACGGGCGACGAGTCGCTCTTGTCGCGAAGTATGAACAAGCCCTTAGGCCTGAGTTATACTCCCGCGGGAGCATCCGCGGAAGGGCGGGAATCGCGCCGAGACTCCTCACCTGGCCAATCGCCGCGCCTCGCCACGCCCGTCTCCTCCGTGCACCATTGGTCCGCGGACGTTCCGCGGATGCTCCCGCGGGAGTATAACAGAGGCCTTAGCGGGCTTGTGCCCACCTCAAGATAGCATCTCCTGACAAAACTCCAGTGCCGGATTCGTCAACAATTAAACCCGCGGGTATGCGGGGTAAGGTAAGGGGTAGAGATAAGGTAAGAGACAGAGACGTCGGCTTCATCATGAGTATCTCTACCCCCTATACCCGCGGGTTAGTCGTTGATGAATCCGGCCCAGGGTCTGTCTGATCTGATCTGACAGCCATTTTAAGATGTCTTGCCGGCGCGATACGGGCTGCTGAGTGCGTTTTTCTTCAGTGAGGAAAGGTCACATGGGGCAATCCGTTGAGCCCCGCTTGGAATGCAGCTGTAATCTGCTAAGAAGCACCTCATCATGAGCTTCCTGGTGAAGCTGTTCTGAACGTTTCCTGGAAGGCCTACATCTTCGTTCTTGGTTGGATTGAATACGGATGTCATATGGCACTGACATACATGTGGTGAACCTTCCTTACTTCAAAAAAAGCTATAAAACCACCACTGCAACTCCTTACGGAACATCAGTCGGGTATTCTGCATTAGAAGCTATTACGAAAACGATCTTCTCTTCACAAAAGGGAGCAAAACACCTCAGGGTCCGAAAGTGTATGAGTTAGCCGTTTACACGAACTATTCAGTCAAATACCAAACAGTCTCTGGAAGATGAAGAAAAAACCAAACTACCAGAAACCCCAGATCTAATCCTTCCCGCAAAAAAACGAAAACGCTGTGCTTCATTTGTACCTAGACGAGCACATCTATGAGGACGATGCGGATACAGCCGGAAAGAATTAAGCAAACCCTCCTCCAGAAGCCACGAAGAAGCTCGAAATCCTCTCCAGTTTTCATCATCTCGCAAAAAAATTCATAAATGAAAGGGTCCCACAGCGAACAGCGCTCAAAGGGCGAAGTCGTTGCTGGTGGGCTGCCACGCAGTGTTCCGAAGCTCTTCACCGTACGGCTGCGTGCTGCGCGGGTTGCTATGCAGCCGGCGTTTCTCTGCGTCTCCTCGGAACCAGTGCGTCTCGCCGGTCGACCTAAATTCCCACATTTTCTACTCATTTTGAACGCTTCCTTTTCGGTTTCTTTTTGGAAGACGCCCTGATTCTGCTATTTACCCTGTGCCTTTCTTTGGAGGTGTTTGTAAGCTGAAGATTGTGGTGCCGTGCTCCACATGGATCTCTGGGAAGTGTTAGAGGGAATGTTGATCGCAGGATAGTAAGTCTTGTTCCAGTCAAGGGTCTATCTTCCGTTGTTGACTTCGTAATGGGCGATGTTGAAAACTGGAGCAATCCTAGTGGAGGGGGGACGATTCGACAACAGTGCGAAAATGAAGGCAAACTTGTAGAAAAGGTACTCTAAAGCAGCCAAGAGAATACAGTGCTTTTGCCGTTTCCTACTTCGGGTTCTTCAACATATGTGGATTTTTCGGCTTTCTAATGTTACCTCCTCTAAGATGGATTCTGAAAGGCTATAGATTGTGCCAAGAAATAAAGAAAAAATCACATGGTGATGCGGGGGATGACCTGTATCTGAACTGTACTACTTTTTTCTGAAGTACTTACGCAAGGCCGTCATTCTATTGCTCATATGTCCATGTTCAGAGTATTAAAGCCTTTTTAGTCACCCTTGCAATCACCGTGCATTCGTTGATGTTCGATGTGACTTACTGCCGATGCTTAATGTTTCATTCTTCAGGGTATGGCCCACGCCAAGAGAAAGACTCGAAAGCTGAGGGGTCATGTGTCCCATGGACATGGTCGCATCGGTAAACATAGAAAGCATCCCGGAGGTCGCGGTAAGGCTGGAGGTCAGCATCATCACAGGATCAACCGTGACAAGTTCCACCCCGGACTTTTCGGAAAGGTGTGCAGTTTTCTTTATTGCTGTTTTTACATTGTAGCCGAGCTACTCTTTTGGTGGGCGCTGTCCATTCCTTTGAATGTGCTCATGATCTCACCTATATGCCTCAGAAGGATTTCTCGTAACGCGAAGCGGGACATGTGAAGGGGATATAACTGTTCCATTGTGGAAAGTCATCCTTGCTATAACTACATCGTCACCGAAAGCACTTAAATCGGTGTCTCATGGGCTTGTCCCGCATAGAGACGGAGACCCGTCATAACACAGTTACGTTAAATCGGCTAGCCATATCATGGAGTTCGTTCCTTTTTTCCGGCTCTCGCGGTAGCGGAAGAGAGCTCCAAAGACTTTTGTGAGGGGATGCTCAGGAGCATGCAAATCTTTCACCGCTCCCCCGCTTTGGCTGGGAATACTCCGTCCATGCGACACAGTACTCTGGCATACGGTTGTCGTCTGAAGCCACCAAGAAACGAGTTCGTCAAACGTCCGCAGTCTAGAAGAGGAGTACCTCACCGGCTTTCATCCTGAACTCTACTTACCTAGGAGTCTTCGGAAGTCTGTAGAAGCGCATGCCTAAATATCATGCCGCGGTCTTGAGGTCTCCCATTAAAAAGTAGAGGGGAGGAGATAGAGTAGAGGAGACCCTTTCGAGGCAGGAGTAGCGTCACGTGGATGAGTTGCAGGGTTTAGTGCACGTAGAGTGCAAGAAGTAAATACATGCATGATATCGCCAAGCACCGAGTTCTCCATAGGTTTGCACCTCCACTCTAGGGCGCGTGGCGGAGCAGTCAAAGGAGGTTCACGTGCACCCGGTTCCAGTTTTTTGGTTCAGATTTCTCACCCAGGCCAATCAAGCCTTTCATCTCTCCGGAATAGGTGAATTAGTGCCATACTTGTCTAGGAAGAATAAAGTAGAGACTTCCATCGGGTGATCGCCTCTATTCATTGTATAGGCCAAATACGCGCTCTTGTCTACGCGATATCACATAGAAGTAGAATGCGTGGCGCATCCCGCAAAGGTTCTCATCAACTCCGACCTTCGTCCTTTATGCGCGGTCGTTTTGCCAGTTTTTCTTTTAATTGTAACCTCAACCATGTGCTATATTGATGTTTTTTCCTGCTGTTTCAGTTTTACGGTCACGAATGTAGTGAATGTCAATGTTACAGTGGAGTCGGGTTCCTATCATCCCTCTGTCTGTTGGATAAAAAGATTAAATAAAGGTATGGGATAAAGGATGGCGTTAATCAACCGCTTTGATATATGCCACATGTTTCACTTTTGCGAGTTATCGTGGAGGCAGTTTGAGGGGTGTTTCGGCTATACATTGACTAGCGGTCGTCAGCCGATTAACAAGTCAGTGTTTTATTCTTCTCGGATAAGTCTGGTATGTATTTACCGACTGCTAAGGATTGACTGTGTGAAGGCCGGGTATTTCAAGATGAGTATATCTCATTTTCTTGTTGCTTCTCGTCCTTCCTTCTTGGCGCTCCTGCTCCATTCAGAACAGAAGTGTATGTTAAGGAAGGTACAGCATGTCCTTTGGATATTCGGGTCTCCTTCGGTGCTATTCCACTACAACTTCGAATAGTGTCATCCTCTGGACTCGAGACAATTGTTTTCTAAACTTTTAAAATGGTGAATGGGAGTAATACAATTGAGCGCTTTCATTCCACGCAGATACTACAGTTTTTGAATAGAATTTTGGGCACTATTATACTTTTAGGACTCCACACAACGAGGAAATGTCGAGAAAAAATTCGCCCAAACTTCGCCTAGGGGGTTATTTAGGGTGCTGATCACGAATTTGACATCAATTTTTTGAATTACATTAGAGTACAGTAGATAGACGTGTCTAAGGTCATGGTCACCGATTTCGCCCAATCTTCACCCAGTCACCCGTACCTACCTCAAACAAATTTTGGTTAGTAAGCGACCATGAACTCGTTCGAAACCCGTTGGTTAGTAACCGACCATGAAAGGGATTGGAACAGAGCATGAAAAGGAGGGCACGCCCCCGCAGCAGTGTTGCTATTGCGCGAGCGTGGCTGGCTTTCGCTGCTGGGTTCCAAACCCTTCCATAGTCGGTTCCAATCCCTTTCATGCTCGGTCACTAACCAAAATTTGTCTGAGACCGTACTCCAGCGTAATGCGGAAAACGGATTTCAGATTCGTGATCAGCACCCTAAATAACCTCTCTCGGCGAAGTTCGGGCAAAATTTTTTTCAACCTTTCATCGACTACTGGAGTACTGAATGTACAATATTGCCGAGTTTTGTAGCATATCGTTCATCTTTAAAAGGTAGCATAGAATTGTCTAGTACTATTGATGAATGGTTGGTCAAGGAAATCCGAAACAAGAACGTGGAATCGCAGCGTGCCCATCTGTTCGACAACGGCGGCAAACTTGTAAACCATTCTACAGAAAGGCGTCTGCGTTTTTGCGAGAAGAAGGCGTCTTATGTTTTCCAGTCAGTGTTCGATTCGCTTTTCTAACAGCAATGCCCTCGCCACTTCTTCCCATCCATCCCTCTCATCCCCTCAACTAGAACAGTGCTAGTGTTACTTCTTAATAGTATCTAAGTGCTTACTATTAGTGCCTACTGTTTGTCGGAAGTAATCCCCGAAATTTCAGGTCGGTATGCGAGTATTCCACCTGAACAAGAACCACTACTACTGTCCAACGGTTAATGTTGACCGACTGTGGTCACTGGTCCCCGATCAGATCAAGGAGCAAGCCAACCCCAGCAAGGCACCAGTCATTGACTGTGTGAAGGCCGGGTATTTCAAGGTGAGTGTACCTCATCTTTTTGTTGCTTCTCGTCCTTTCTTCTTGGCGCTCTTGCTCCATTCAGAGCAGTAGTGTATGTTAAGGAAGGTACAGCATGTCCTTTGGATATTCGGGTCTCCTTCGGTGCTATTCCACTACAACTTCGAATAGTGTCATCCTCTGGATTCGAGACAATTGCTTTTTAACCCCTTAAATTGACATAGATGGGATTGATACATTTGCCCGCATTCGCCGTAAGCGGATGCTATAGTTTCTAAATATGATTGGATAACGTAGCGCTAATCCTTGAAGTTTTAATATTTCGGTGCTGCTGTGAAATTAACTAGCACCAATGAATTCTGAAGGAAGTTATTCTAGTCGAAACATTGTTATCAGATAAGGATGAGCCGCATTCTTCGGTTTAAAGTACATGATGTTTCGCTAATTACAAGGGGCGCTATATAATCGACGTAAAGTGAACGGTCTCCTAGTTGGCTCTCATCATTCATCAGCGAAACTGGTTGTGCTGAAAACGTATATGAAAAATGGGCTTCAGCTAGTTGTTAGGCTGGGACAATCTTGCAAGAACGGGGGTTGGTAATCGTAGAGAAACGCTACAGTACAGGGGCAACTGACCCATGCTTGCATTAGGGCGCAAAATTGGCGTCGGAGTTTCCTTTTCATAGTCGACGTGCAGCGCGCGTGGTCGTCCACGTGGAAATTCGGTCGACGACAACACACCGACTACGTTTGTATCACGTTGATTCTGGCTATTAGCCACAGAGCAAACCAGCTTCTGGAATCTATTCTACGTCGCGAAGCTGCCCTCGCATAGTCGTGCACATCGAGCCACAGCCACAACGTGATCCTCCCTCCTCGAAGCCACTGAGCACTAGAAACGTAGGTTGATGGAGCATACCCCGGAGTCCATTCCCTAGCCTGATTCTACGCATACAGAGCACAGATTCCAATCGTAGACGAAGTTCCATTTCTAGCCTGATACATCTTGAATAATTTCCTAATTAGAACCCCACCAGAAAAGTTCAATTGTGGAAACAATGGTCATTTCCCAACTAAACACCCACAGAAGTCCAATTTTGGTAAAGACTTGGGATCAAACGTTTCACCAGTCAGGTCATGTGGGACAAGGGATGAAATGCCGGTGGGCTAGAGGAGCAGGGCGCCCGAAAGTTTCCGCGCTTCATCGCCAACAGGCGGGCCAGTGGTCCCCGCATATTACGATTACGTGAGAACTGGTTCCCAAAAAATGCCGCCACGAGCGAGCGGGGATAGTCAGATGAGCACAGTAAGCACGGGACAGAGTCCGCTGTCGCGGAGGAGAGCACAGATTGGGCTAGGGAAGGGACTCCGGGGTGTGGCGAGGAAGGAGGCGCGGAGTACGCGAGACGACACGACGAAAAACCGCGCGCAGCCTCGGCACCATGCCAAGCGGACCAGTTCTCCGGTAATGGTATATTACAGTTCCACTCGCAATCGTGACAGCCGGGAAGCGTCCTAGATGATTTGGCGGGGTCAATCTGGTTGTTAGTAGCCTTGGTGCTGGCTTGGCTCCGACTTCACGGTTGTTTTGATCACAGCACGACATCTTACTGCCTTTGGAACGGTTCATAAATTATTTCGGCCAAATGATCATCATCGATGTCGATGATTTACACGATCAGTAGAGATGTGTGCTTTAAATCCAGAAAGCAGTGCCTAGTGGTCATTTTGAATCTAAAAGATGTTAAGCTGTAGCATTGGGAGCCTTCTCTGGCTTTGTTAATATTTGTTTACCTGCTTGCGATGCTAGAGACGAGGCGTAGAAGCGAAAGATTCCGATAAATTCAAGTTTGTCTGGTTAATTAACTATTTTGCAGGTTCTTGGAAAAGGTTTGTTGCCGAAGCAGCCTCTGATCGTCAAAGCGAAGTACTTCTCACACGAGGCCGAAGATAAGATCAAGGCAGCCGGAGGAGCCTGTGTTTTGGTGGCTTAGACCACCGTTGTTGATTTTGTATTTTTGAACAAAGTCATCCTAAAGTTTGTGTTTGCTTGTCTTGTCATCAGAAGGTGCTTCACCGTACCATATCTCATCGCATTCGATTGCACTGTGCATTTCATGTCATCGAAGATCTCGGCCGTTAGCTTCGCTTTATCCTTAGATGTAACGGTGTTTCAGTCACTCTCAGCGCTTGTCCTCTGTGGAGCTAAGGCAATTTGCAACTTGCACTGGAGATGGCTTTGAACCAGGAAATGGCTTGCGTTTACGCCGCTCTCATCCTTCAGGATGATGAGGTTGCTATCACCGGCGACAAGATTGCCACCCTCCTCAAGGCTGCCAATGTCGAGTTTGAGCCCTTCTGGCCCGGTCTCTTCGCCAAGGCTGTTGAGGGAGTCGATGTGAAAGTGAGTGTTAGTGGTCTTATGTCCAAAAGAACCTTCCTTCTTGGCGCTGCTATCGAATTCAGGATAGAAGTGTATGTTAAGGAAGGAAAAGTATATCCCTTCTGGGTGTTCGGGTCACCTTCGGTGCCGTTTCAACCCTCGAACGGTGTCATCCTCTGGGCTCGAGACATCTCAAACGATTATCGTCTTTATTCGTATTAACGAAGTGGATCGGTTTTCAGAACCTCATCACCTCCGTGGCATCCGGAGCTGGTTCAGCTGGACCAGCTGCTCCTGCCGCCGGTGCTGCAGCCCCAGCTGCTGCCGCTGCCGCTCCAGCCGCCGAGACCAAGAAGAAGGAAGAAGTCAAGGAGGAGTCAGACGACGACATGGGCTTCGGTCTCTTCGATTAAATGGTTTTCGTTGTTGGTTGTTATCCATAAATTTGTTGTCATTTGATTGTTTGGAATGTGTTGATAAGCGATCTAGAAGTTGAGCGTCGAATAGAACAACATCTACTCCGAGTTGGGTTTAGGTTGTAGCTTGAGGGAGGGAGTAGGTTCACATATCTTTACGATAATGTATGTCTTCTGAGTACATTTTGAAAAAAAGTGGTAATGGGATAATTGCGATGGAGTTCTGCTAACCAGTGAACGATAAGTTCCGGGTACTCTTCAGGTAGAAGAAAACGAATATAGGGACCTATTCTAGTGGTGGTGGGGGCACTTGTTTTTGGCGAGGACAGTAAGATTCAAAGTGCATTACTACACACTACATCATAAATACTACACACAGAGCTAGCCTAGGAGAGGGCATTTCAGTGTGATTTCCTATCGAGGATAGGCCGTCTCGTTTGTGTTTACTTCGCTTTTCTAGCGGTGCCCATCTCCGTCTAGGATTAATCCAAGACGTGACATCGAGCCGTCATCACCTGTATCATCTGTATCACCTGTCGTCCTGTTGATCATCGACTTGCTCGAGCGGGCGCCAGCAGCGTCTCCATCCTCATTCCCCTGACCCGGAAAGAGCCCCATTTCTGCAGCGATGGGAAGGATGAGTACGGAGAGGCTGCTAAAGCTCAGGGCTTAATCAGGCTGCGCAAATTGAGAAGGACTAGGATGACGATCTTTACTTACAACGTCCGCACGCTCGCATCGGAAGCATCCGTCGAGGACCTGATGATGCAAGCCAGGAAGATCAAGTACGACGTCATCGGACTGACCGAGACGAGAAGACACCACCCCCTACAAGCATTCATATCGGCTTTAAAGTGTTGTCCGGCTTTAACGGACAGTTGGATTGCCGGCGATGTATTGTGTGTGATCCAAAGGTCCTGCAACACTACCCTCGGAATTCAGGCGGAAAGGAATTGAAAGGCTGCCTGAAAGATGGGGCAGGATCTTAGACTTGGATGGGGAATATATCGTGGACTGAGTTTACAATACAATACAATATAATACAATATGTAACAACTCAATCCACGATATATTCCTCATCCAAGTCTAAGATTCTGCCCCATCTTTCAGGCAGCGTTTCAATTCCTTTCCGCCAGAATTCCGAAGGCTGTGAGGAAAAGAATTCAGAAGCCTCCATTTCCAGTTGACGTCGATCATCGAACTCTCTCAACCTCGAAGATTTTGTTTCGGAGCTCTGAACAGGTGGTGGTCAGAAGGAGCGAGGTCTGGAGAGTGCGGTGGATCGGGCAACTTCCCAGCCTAACTCCTGGATTTTCTCGCGACTCACTTTGCGACATGAGGACGCGCGGGGGCCGGGCGTTCTCCCCCCTTGTCCCCTTGCCCGCCCACCCCAACCGCCTGGGCTTGCCCGAGAGTCCAGTGGCTGCCTTATGAGATAGTGGAGACGCAGACGTTTGACACGCCTCTATTTAAAGGGCGGGGGGAGGGTAGAACGCCACTCCGCCGGACGCGCGTTGTCGTGCAGCTGGAAGACATTTTCCCGTTCCGTACGTTTTTGGCGCATGGAGACGGCCAAGCTCTGGAGCTGGGTATCGTAGACAGATGGTGTGACTATGGTCTCACTATCCAGCAACTCCCAGTAAAGCATGCCTTCTGAGTCCCACCTGCAACGCAGAAGAACCTTCTTTTCGTGGTGTCCACGCTTCGGTTGTCTTGGAGCCGTTTTCAGCATGGGAGCCACTGGCTCTTGCGTGTGTGGCTAACCTAAATAACACAGCTTTCATTACCAGCACAATGTCTTTCAGAAAGTCCATTCTGTGAAGCAGCGACTCATCAACACTGATTCGGCATGCCTTGTCAGAGACCCGCAGGTCATGTTGTACCCGACACGATTAAACTTTGCAGTACCCAAGGATCTCCAGCGGTCTCACGACATCCTTTGCGTACATCCAAGTGTCGCCGCCAATTCATAGTTGAATTGGCTTCACTCTGAAAGCTTCGCGCAAGCTGTCTTCTCCCACAAGAGGGGGGCTTCTGGAACGAGGTCGATCTTCGAGAGAGATATCTCCAGCCTCGAAGCGCTGATACCAACGGGCCACTGTGGAATAGAGAATGAATTTCTCCTTGAATGCAGCGCAGATGTTGGAGGCCGCAGTCCTTGCGGAATGGCCTTGCAGAAGTTCGTAGTAGACGATGGGTCGTAGGATGCTGCTGGTTCGTACACGACCAGGCCTTATACAGTGCGTTTCAAAAGTATGTAGCCACCTTAAATTCAAAATTTTTACCTTTCGCTTTTGTTTCTACGAACTGGCATTTGTCGCATTCAATTCCTCGTAGTCGGAAGTACCTATGTTGCTTTATACAGGAAAAAGCCTGACCCTAGCAAAAGTAGATCGTTTTTGAAATTTTTTGTTTGTTTCAAAAGTATGTAGCCACTCTCAAAAAATACGATTTTTATTAAAAATTAATAGTCAATTGGACCACCTTATTTCTTATTACATCAAATATCCTGATACGCATGCTACTAACAAGTTTCTGGATCACTTCATCACCGATGTTGTCCCAGGCAGTCAAAATAGCGGTTTTCAGCTTGTTGAACTGCCTGTTATTCAAGTAGACCTACCGGACCAAGATACCTCACATGTTCTCCATTGGGTTGCACTCAGATGAGCAAGCTGGCCATTCCATTACTCGGAGTCGATTACTTTGGAGCCAGTCTGTGGTCGATTTGGACACATGAAGTGCAGTGCTGTCCTGCTGCAGAACATGTGTCTGCCGTTTTCTCCCCGTTAGGAAGGGCAGCACGCTGGACTCCAGTACGGCTTGATACCCTATACCGTCCATACGACATTATGGGAATCTGTGCTTCAACTTCCCCCTACTGCAGAAGCCTGCCCATGTCATCAGAGACCCGCCTCCGAAGTTCCGTCAGAGAAGGATGGGTGCCTGTCGTAGATCTCTCCAGTAATACCGGTAACCATCGGGACCATCCAGATTAAATTTTTTGTCGTCACCGAAGATGACCTGAAGCAATAAGCGTGTGAAATTGATGACGAAACGAAACCAGAAGGTTCCTACATTTTCCCATTTCGTGCCATGTTTTTGCGGGCAAACCCAGTCGCGCCTGCTTGTGGAAGTTCGTGAGATGAGGTGCTTTTTGCATGGTCTGTCTGCAGGTGTGTTCGTTCGATCGAATACAACGCCATATCGTTGTTCTTGATGCAGATAGACCCGTCTCAGCGCGAACTTGGTTGACGCTCCATGTGGAGTTCGACACCATGCGGCTGATTCGTCGACAATTCTGGCTCAAAATCACACGCGGACGACCCGGTACAGGTGCAGACCGATAACCATGGGGATTTCGAAGAAAGTGGTAGACATATCTTGCGAACGTCCGAGCTGACGAGCAATGGCGCGGTTTGTCAAGTCAGCATCCTTGAGCGCTCGGATCTGAGCTTGTTCCTCGATGACCAGGACACGTCCACGGACTGGCATAGTGGTTATTTTTGAAGAACAGGTCAATCTGGCTATTTATGACAAGAACTTCCCGCCAAAAAGAGCGCAAAATTTGAATAGGATTGTAAAAATGCCCGATATTCTGGAGTGGCTACATACTTTTGAAACGCACTGTATAGTACGCTTGAGAGAGCTTCGAGGATGTATTGTGACGTCACCACACAAGATCAACACTGTAGGAGCTTTAACAAATTTAACAGGCAGTGGCGTAAAGTGTTGCAAGACTTTTTGATCAACCTAATACTTCGGGGCAAACTTATTTACGGTTACTTCCACCCATTCCGTGTAGGAAATCGCATGCCGTGGGGCGATTACTTTTGCGATGAAGGAACTATTAGGTTGTCCGGACAGTTTTTAGACAAATTGCATGGTAAGATTCAAAACAACGTATCTTTGCCTGAAGTTGTAAGCGGGCCGGACTTGGAAGATTTGTGTTCCACGTCCTGTGTATGTAACTGTCAGCAGCATGTGACACCATATCGCCTCCTGCTCCTAGTGGAGCCTTCGCAATAGACGACAAGAAGTTGCTCTACCGACCAGCTACTAGCTACAGTCCGCTCCGGCCGATACGCGAACGGGGCCCATCGCTTTCTACAGGAGAAAGTGAAGGAGCAAGCCCCCTCTCGGGCGACGTCCTTCAATTGGTACCGCAAGTTCGAGGACAGTGACGAATCGCTCAAGTATTCCCGACGCACAGGTCGACCACATACGCAGAACAGGCAGCTCGTCCTCCTGCGGTGCTCGACCTGATCTTTCTGTGCGCAAACTCTCAGACCTTACAAATACTACAAAGTCTACAGTACATGATGCCCTTCGGTCTTCAGGCAAAGTCGCGAAGTGGCCTTGAGTCAAGCCACATGCTTTGACGTCGCAGGGCAAACGGAGGCTGTTGATATCTGCACTTCTCTCCTCAACCGTCCCCGTACATTTGCTTCGATCGACTCAATCGTCACGATGGCCTAAAAGTATTGCGTCTACGACAAGTTGGTGCATCGCAAGCACTGGGTGGACTTCGATGAGTTGCCCCAACCACCACCGAAACGAAAAAAAAGAGTTGCTTTCCTTCAAGTGAGACATCAATGGCACACTATTCTGGGAATTGGTTCCTTCCTATTCCATGGGAGACTGAAACATGTTCTGCACTCAGCTGGAGAAAATGAGCGAAATCCTACGTAAACGAAACCCCAGAAGAGGAAAAATTCGTACTCTCATGGATAACGCCAGACCACACACAGCAAAGAATACGCAGAAGAAATTGGAGGAACTCGGGATTGAACTGGTACCCCATCCACCGTACTCACCTGATCTGGCACCCAGTGACTACCACGTTTTCCGGTCGCTGCAGTCTTTCTTAGCTGGAAAAAAGTTCGCAAATCGGGAGGAAGTCAAAAGTGGTGTCAACAACTTCTTGCTGTCCAAGTCTCCGGAGTTCTTCGCTCGTGGTATTCGGTCTCTACCACAGAGATGGCAATATGTGATAGATCATAATGATGAAAATTTTGTTGAATGATAGTGGTTGTTAATAAGGTTATTAACTACACGATGTTCTCCGACATTAGTCTAAAAACTGTTCGTACAACCTAATAGTTAAGGGAGGAACTAGTCTTGTGTATGGCTTGGCAGAAACTGGCATTAATAAGTAGGTTTGGCTGTCCAGGACGCTTAGGGCTGAAGGTTTAGAGTCCGACTTGTCAATCGTACAAACCATACGAATCGATTAAGACAGGGATCGCCGTGAAATCGTGGTCGAGCGCTGTGTGCTGTCGCTGTTTTCAGCGAAGCCGTTAAGATAGCTTGTTTATAGTTGCCGGCGGTGAATAGTACCGGCACTTCGGGGGCAGACATAACTCCGACGCCGCGCGAACCCCGCTGGCGTCGCGCACGGTGTGCGACGAAATTGGACAAGTTGTCGCGGTCCGATGCTTCCGACGGCTAGAAACGCTTCCTACATGGATATGCGGCACGCGTTTGCCCTATTTCAACGTTTCTTGGAGATGTAATATGGATGTGGTTTCAATGGGACGATCAGCGACAGTTTATACAGGAATCCTGGTCATGTGGATGGTTTCTAACGTCAGTGTTTGCCAATTACAACTTCTTCGGTCAATTTTTACCCGTGATTATGGTTATACTACGGAAAAAGGCCACTATCACCCATTCTCGGATCAATTGTCCAGTCTGTTGCCTACCACATTCTGTGGGATCTCAAGTTCCTAGCTAGAAATGTGGTCTGGGAGCTTAAACACTGAGAACATTTCGTGCTCCGCGGCTAACTATGCGTCACCGAGCGCACGTCCGCGTTTCAGCGCCGCGATGTCGCACGCGACTAGCGCGCGACGTCGCGTTGGAGTTAGGTCCTGGAGCCCCGGCACTTAGGGTTAGAGTGAATATTCTACAGTCACTGAAAGTCGTTCGACATGCACCTGTTTATTTGATCTAATTTTAACGAGGGCGACTTTCAGCGGTTATATCTTGCTAGGCAGGGAGTGGTGTTGTTTGTCTTTATATTAACTATGGAGTTTTACAAAGTTCCCCTTTTCATGCGGCTGGCGGAAACTTTCTAATGTGTACAGGGTTTCTGTTGTTGAGACAGTTTCAGTTTTCATAGGCAGCACAAGGATAAACTGATTGCCTCAGTCGAAGTTCCAGAAACAAACATAATCAGTAGGGAAGTAAAAAGCTCAGATTTTCATTTATTTATTTATTTATTGCACTCATAGGTGCGCTTACCCTTGAACACGTCAACTAAGTTTTAAAAACAGATCCAGTACTGATTGAAAAAAAAACTGCGGGAAACAACAAAAAGGAAACTTTCTGAAAAAAAACAAAGGAGGAAACAAATCAAAAGAAGAAACTAATCAAATCAAGCTCGCAACTAATGCAGGGAGGTGAAATACTAAAAGAATGCTCTGAATACACCTGTTTTGAAGCAGTAGAAAATCCGCTTGTCCTTTCCCTTGCAATGCCTTCATTTTACACTTGAAACTATGAAATCTATAGTAAAATGAGATGGTGTGGTTAGATTTCACAGATCTTCTCCGAATAGTCATGATGCGTAGTTGTGTACTCTAAGTTCTATTAGGGGGGGGGGGGGCAAAAGTAATGAGACAAATTGAAAAAAATCTTTATCTTTCTATAACTCAATTACAACTCAACGATGCTGAGGAATGTATTTGCCATTAAGGGCAATGACCTTGCTGCCATGGCTCAGCCAACTTCCTGATCCCATCCTTACGGAACTGCTTGAGCCTGGTGTTGATCAACTGCTCGATATGGTTGTCAAGGACTGCTTGGGTTCTTGTGTCTCTTCCGACCAGAAAGTCCCGTAGGCCCAAGAAGTGGTGGTAGTCGCATGGAGAGATGTCCGGCGAATACGGTGGTTGAGGCATGTGAACGTAGCCCAGCTGGCCAAGCTTATCCGTGATTACTTGTTCCCGATGGGGTGTGGCGTTGTCGAAGAGGAGGACCTTCTTGAAGCGCTGCGAATGAATAAGAGCGAGTCGCCGGCCCATCTCTTCTATTTCGTTCACAATGGCCTTGTAGTTCATCGTTGTGCTCTTGGGAAACAGCTTCCGGTAAACTGATCCATGGGCGCAGACCTAAAAGCTCCAAAGGTGCTTCACGCCGTGAACATCTCGCCGAACGAAGGTTGGTAACAGGTTATCAAGCCTCACCCAGACTCGCTGCTTGGCAGGGTTAAGGTAGAAGACGTGTTTCTCATCTTGCGTGACTATTGAGCCCAGGCTGCTCGGGGTTGGGAATTGGGCGAGATTTGCGCGAAACAGGTCGACTCGTCAGACCGGGGTTTCGGCACGAGACAGACTGGGGTTTTGGCATGCTTCTGGAAAGGGCGGAAGTGGTAACTTCTCTGATGGGCTTCAATAAGTAGCATACAAACATACAAATACGATAAGCACGAAACCAGACTCCAGCCACGAGATATGTGGACACGGCACGGGGTGTCTCATTACTTTTGCCCCCCCCCCCCCGAGTAGGCCTTCTGACCACAGTTCACAGTTCCAGTATTTCAGTCGCTTGATTCGCTGAGCTCTCGACTATGAACAGACCCTGAACCTTGAATCAGGAAAAATGCCTCAATGTGAACGTAATAATGAGCAAACAAGCTAACTGTCGATCAAGTGATTAACGGTTGAAATAACCTCCAAGCTTCAGTGTGAGAGTACACCGCTGTCGGTTGATCATTTCCTTCGTGCCGAGATGGAATTGACGATGAGCATGCATATAGGTAAAACGTTATGACCCTAATTTATAACTACATAAAGGTTAAAAAGGATAAAGATCGGCGTTAATCAATCCCTTTTGGGGTGCACCATGCATTCTACTTCTACAGAATCGTAGAGGTGATTTGAATCGTATTTGGCTTATACAGTGACGCTGTGGCCAGCTGAGCGACTGGTCAGTGTTTTCTCCTTCTCACCATCAGACAAGTCTGGTATCAGTACCCCGGGGAATGGAGGGCTTGGTTGGCATAGGCGGGAAATCCGAACCGAGAACCTGGTATCGGGTGCTCGCGACATCCGCTGGCCTCATGCTGCTGTACCATACGTGCCATGACATGACCACATGTTGTCACTTTTTTGGGTTCATGGTTTTTTTTTTCGAGAAATAACGTCGCTAACCAATTCATAGGGCTGCTTCGAAGCAATAGTTCAGCGCCAGAGTAGTAGAAATCATCATAGCGATGTGGAAAAATAATAAAAAATGAAAAAAAAATCACTCCCCAGTTGGAGTTTTTATGCCAGCGAGATTTGCACTGTCCGTCAAATTTTTTGCTTCTCTGCTGTTTGGAATAAAGAGCACTTACTTATAGGTAAAAATTCCATGACCCTTGAGACAATTTTCTTCTGCAACACGGTGGTAGTGTGAGAATTCCATGACCTAGGAGGCTTTCCTTAAGTATCCAACTTCTCTCTCCTTGAAACCTCGGCATGGTTAGTTATTGTTTTCTTGTTAATACTGTGCCAACACGTGCTTTTTAAGGTGGATCTCTATTTGGCCTAACGTTTCGACGGAGTCTTCGTCTTCAGAGGCGCAGATCCACTACCATGAGAGCGCCACCGCCCTCTATTAGAAGAGCAGCAAGAGCGAAATTCGCTTTCTAATAGAGGGCGATCGCGCCTTGGTGGTGGTGGATCTATGCGCCTCTGAAGACGAAGACTCCGTCGAAACGTTAGGCCAAATAAAGATCCACCTTAAAAACCTCGTGTAGGCACAATACTAACAAGAAAACAATAGCTTTTCTTAAGTACAATGGTAATTCGCGTTTCCTGTTTATAAAGTCGCTACACGGTCAAATCGCAGAAACGTAGCATCGAGCTCAATTCAAGATCAGGAAATTCTGATGCTTTTGAACAGCCACCACAACATCGTATACATATACAACTTCATTCATGAACGAGTAATCTATCGCAAAGCTTGAAACAAATGTTATTGGCAAAAATGAGATACCCGTACACTAGTTGAGAAGGAAGTAATTACAGTGAATGAAGTTGGATCTGTTCGGCCCTCCTCCGAAGTCCTTCCTGGATACGTCGCATCTTGGCCATGTGTTTATCTCGAGCTGAAATAAATCGCCTTGAAATTTTGAATGCTCTGCGAACCACCATTCTCAACGTAGATCATGTATCATTCGCAAGATTAAATATAAAAGGATAAAAAGGGATAGAGGACGGCGTTACTCAATCTTTTTTTGGGATGCGCCACGCATTCTACTTCTTTGGGATGTGGTGGAGGTGATCTGAATGCATATTTGGCCATATAATGACCAGCCGGTGAACAAGTCAGCGCTCTATCCTTCCCAAACAAGTCTGGTACCAATTCGCCGACCCCGGAGGGATGGAAGGCTTGGTTGGCCTGGGCGAGAAATCCGAACCAGGAACCTGGTATCGGCTGCACGCAACAGCCGGCGCCTCCTCCGTCTGCGCTACATGCGCCCGTTTAAATATAAAATGTAGAAAACACTTTTGGTTTCCGAGTAAAACATTTCAAAATTTGACTTCGTAGTGAACTCCAGTAGTAATAAAGAGCTTACAGCTCATGAAATAAAGGAACTGCTGAAGAATCCTATCACAGTTCAATACTTTGTCACCTGGCGACAGTTAAGAATTCGCTAATTATGGATGTGGAATCCTAATCTGAAGTCAATGTCGACAGAGTGGATCACCTCGTTTACTCCTTGTTTTAGTAATCGAATATAATTCCTCATCACCTTGCCTACCCAACGCTTCAGCACATACTACATTCAATGTAGTAGTTTATTTCTGCTAGTGCTTCTCTTTCTGCTTGCTGTTTCCGCTTTCCATGTTTTCAAAGCAGATAATTATGAGGAATCCGTCTCAAACCAGCACGAAACGCCCTTTCTCATTATGCGACTGCTATTCTGTAGCTCTAATGGGCGCGTGTAGCGCAGTCGGAGGAGGCGCCTGCACCCGATACCAGGTTCCTGGTTCGGATTTCCCGCCCAGGCCAACCAAGCCTTCCATCCCTCCTGGGTCGGTGAGTTGGTACCATACTTGTCTGGGAAGGATGAAACGCTGACTTGTTCATCGGCTGGCCACCGCAAGTCATTGTATGGCCATATACGCATTAAAATCGCCTCGAAGGCATCCCGTGGAAGTAGAATGCGTGGCGCATCCCAAGAAGGATTGAGTAATGCCGTCCTTTATCCTTTATTCTGTAGCTGTACGCATCTGTGAACGGAGTTATGGACCAGCGAGCTTTCATAGTTTCATAGCGAGCTCCTTTGTCCTCTAGGTCTATGCAGAGCGGGCCGATCACAAGAGAGCGAGCTCAGGTAGGGTTAAAACTGCGCTGTCTGCCGAGCAGTGGCGGTGCAGGGCGTAGAGGAGCGCCGTGGTGAGACGGGGTGGTTTGTGGTGGCCCCTGTTGTGCAGGATTTTTGCACTTCCTAAAAAAGATCTGCAACGATCAACCAGAGCTCTCTGTTAAATCGCAACAGGAAAGGTCACCAGAAAGAACTCGTCTTCATACTGACAACTTCATACTGGCACGAAGATACAATTTATCATGAAAAGTTGCTAAAGACATGGCGAGAAGATAAACAATGAGGTACAGTAGCAGCTGTGAAATAACTCTACGAAATCTTCGAAAAATTGCTCCTCACTGGCTTTTGTAAAATACTGCTGATGTGACTCGCGCTTGTGTTTTTTTGTTCCATAGTTTTGTATCATAGCTGTTGAGGGAAGAACAATAAGACCTTGTATTTCCAGAAAACGGATACGGTGCAGATAGACATCGTTGAAAAACTAGCACATATCAAGGCGCATATAAACAGCCTTGGCTTGTTGTAAGCATTGATGGTCTAAAATTAACCCCTGTGATTATGAGAAAGCGTAATAAGAACAAACAAATATGTGCAAAAATATTGGCAGTACGCGTACTCGAACTCAAAAGCCTGCCGGGCCAGTGTACTCCTATGAGGCGGCACTCCTACCCACCGCACCACCGAGACCATCTCGTGGAGTGTCACAGAGGTTGATGAGTCTTGCGTACACGTCTTCTCACCTTTTTTCAGGTCTTTAAAAAAGCATTCAGCAAAAACTAACTATGCTTCTGGACTTCATTCACACGGCCCTACTTCCTGTCATAGCATCGCAAAAGCTCATCAAGAATTGGGAAACTTTCCGTGTTAGAGCCTGTTCATACTTCGCGGCAACAGCGACTGGAGCGACTGGGGCGTAGGATGTAGTATGGTGTACGTAAATATGTAATTACGCATTTCACACTACATTCGTCGCGGACGGAGTGTGGAGTATGCAATTATTTACGTACACCACACTACATCCGTCGCTCTTGTCGCCTTTGTCGCTTTTGTCGCTCTTGTCGCTCTTGTCGCGAAGTATGAACAGGCCCTTAGCATCGAACAAGCTTAGACATCACATCACCACACCACACAACATCTTTGACATTCATTCTGTAGAGTATTTTCCGTGAACTAGATTTTATCGAAGCAGATGCAAAAGAAAAATTATTAAAACTGCTGTCTACATACGTGCCCACCGGACATTGAGCCTGTCAGCAAAAAAAAAAACACCGGGAAGGCCGACTCTTCTAAGCGCAGAAGAGAGCTCCTTTTAATTGCTTTGAAAGACTGAATAGATCCAGAGGCTAATGTAAGCAGCGTTAGAACACTGAGCAAGAAGCGTTTCCTAGAGAAAAGAGCGTACGAGGAGGGAGATCAGATCATTAATCAGGAAGAATAATCGAGGGAGGACTCCACGCCCATAATTATTGAAGTTGAGCCTATTGCCAAGTGGTTGATGACAAGATATTGGATCACGTTCTTCTTATCACACAGTTTTTCGCTCCAGTTGTAAGAATTTGTTAACTACTGGGAACTAACGACGATTATTGTCATTACTGAAAACGCTTCAAAAATTTTCCGTTCTAAATTTCATGCCCTATTTCGCTGTTATAATATATACACTACATCGTGAATGATTATGCTCGGAACATATAGAATTTTCATGTGGACTCACGGAGTTTTATTTAAAAATTCAAAACCATATATACCATTTTCATGGGAATCGGATGCTTTTCAAGTTCAATTGGATACTTCTGAGCTGCTGGCGTCAAGATGTTTGAAGTGAACGTCTTCCAAATTGAAACAAGATCTTTGTAGGTTAAAATACAGACTCTCCAAGATGATTGGAGTGATTTTTGTTCAAAGAAAATTTGGTATACCAATAAGTGTGATGATTTTATGAAATTTTTGTTTATGAATTAAAATTGGCTTTAAAGCACAGTGAGGAAGCAGACACATAGCGCATTAAAAGATCAGTTCGCGCCATGCACTCAAAAAATTCGCCGCAACTTCTATTTGATTGATGACGTAAATGCCAATTACATGAACCATCAAAGTGAGGATACACCTTTTCTTTACAGTTGTTCTCCTGTATCGCTAACAGGTGTCAGATCCTATGCAAACAGAAATTCTTCCATCAAACTAATAAAAATGGCTTCGATGATGGCACGGCGCAATCCCTGTTTTGAGACTATAAAACGGCCGTTTTCGTGCTCTTTATGGAAAACACACTTTAATCCAGTAGTTTTCCTTAAAAAAATTAAAATTTTATAAAGTTCCAAACAAGGTGTTCACTTACTGAAAAATGAATTACATAAGACTTCAAAGAAAGTCAACCTAAATTTTTCTTGAGCAAGAAATTGTTCTAACCTTCCTGAGAGTCTAACCTTCTTGGAGAGTCTCTAGCTTAATGGAGAAGAAGCTCATCTTACTTTGGACGAGTTCGCTTTGATTTCAAAAGTCTTACTAGCTTAGGTTTAGAAGATTGTCCAATTTGACGTGAAAAGTGTCCAATTTGATTAGAAAACTTTCCAGTTCGGCGTGAAAATTGCATATTTTTTAATTTTTTAATTTCAATTTTTATTTTTTTTAAAGAAGATAAAAACGAGAAATCATTCTAAGCGGATGGATAGAGTCGACCGCTACCAACCTTGGTGGATATTTAAGCAAGGGATCATTAACCCAGCTGTACCACGCTCTGAAAGGCGTCACTCCGGACAAATGGGGAAGCTGCTGAATCAGCTGTTGTATCTGATGATGTCAAGCATCCTACGTCAACGTTAGGTTTTAGGATCAATTGCAATTTTTAGGAGCGGCTTGCTAACCTGAATAATAAATAAGAAGGTGTTATGAAAATAGTGTTTGTACGTGCCTCTTGGTTCGAAGGTCACAGTAGGCTGCTTCGATCCGTCGCCGCTGAGAGGAGGAAGGGTTCGTGGAGCAGATCTTGGATGTGAACCGCCTGAAGTGGTATGCACCTACATAGTTGTGGAAAAGAAGCCATATAACAGCGTGAGGATACAACAGAGACACTCACCATTCAGGGGCGCCACCTGGTTACGAGCCGGCTTCGGCGGAGGTGGAGGAGGCAGTGGAGCGGGAGCTGGATCGCTTGTCGTTGGTGCGAGGAACACTTCGGAAGACATGTGGGACATGGACAGATGCGGCGAGTCGGCGGCCTGGAGCTACATAGGTGTCTTGTACCTCCGTCCACCCACCATCAACAGAAGCCTTTTTTTCAAATCGTGGTTCTGCTTTTCTGGATGTAACCTCTTCTCCAGAAGACTGTGCTTACTTGGAGTTTTCTGCCTAGCATCGTCATTAAGCTAATTAATCAAAACAGATCCACAGCAGAAGTAACGATTGAGGCAATCGCTCAACTCACAGGAGACTGCGTATCCGCCACAGATGGAGATTCAGAGGGCGGCGTCTTCGGTTTCGGCTGAGGTGCCGGAGTCGCCACCTCCTCCTCGATTTTCGGAAGCTCCTGCGGATCACTACGGGTCGACGACATTGTACCACGACGGACGTCTCCATTGCTAGTGATTGATCTGCTTAATAAAATTAATTGATGTATTGGACTGAGGAAGATGCCTTGACCGGTTTTTATTGTTTCTGTGTAAATTCTTGCGGTCACATCAAGATAACATTTATACCAAAATGTGGTAGAAGGTTCTCGAAAAGTCTCAAGAGGGGTATATGAACGAATGTTTACCAGTATGAGCTGGTTAAAGACATCTGCTCTGCGTTCAATGAGTCTCGCATAAACGGTTCGTGTCAGTTCTTCCTATCCGAAAATATTTCTACCGGACACCAACATTATGGACATCCCTCCGCCTTGGAAGAGACGAGAACTTTCACAAAGTCTTGGAAAAGAAGCCGAACACTTCCACTCTCCACTTGTCGAGACGCTTGGGTGCGGCGGAAAACCAATCATATATTGTAAGCTGTCACAACGATGTTTTGTTGCGATCAAAACTTCTAGCGCCAAGCAGGACTCGAACCCGCACCTCCCTCTGACCGGGAGGGAATGCTCTACGCCATTACACCACCAGCGCCGTTTGATCGAACGCAACATCCACACCTCGTGGGACCGATCAGCACCCACCCGCATCCGGGATGAGCTGGCCGCTGACATCAGCATGGAACCAGTGGAGCTGATGGTCTTGATAGAAACATTCAAATCAGTTTCTTTAAGCCTCAATTGGCTGATTTCGAGGTCGTAAGCTGTCACAACGATGATTTGATTTGAATTGTTTCTATCAAGACCATCAGCTTCACTGGTTCCATGCTGATATCAGCGGCCAGCTCATCCCGGATACGGGTGGGTGCTGATCGGTCCCACGAGCTGTGGATGTTGCGTTCGATCAAACGGCGCCGGTGGCGTAATGGCGTAGAGCGTTCCCGTCCGGTTAGAGGGAGGTGCGGGTTGGAGTCCCGCCTGGCGCTAGAATTTTTGATCGTAACAAAACATCGTTGTGACAGCTTACAACCTCGATACCAGCCAATTGAGGCTTAAAGAAACTGATTTGAATCATATAATGGTTTGTTCGATAACTAACGTCGTTTTTCATACTTTTCGAAGTGAGTCCTTTTATTTATATTAAAACGTTGACAACAATGTCACGCAATGGCCCGCGGCAGTACTGTCTCGATCACAGTGACATTAGGCCCCGTTTATACTTCGACGCGACGCGACGCCACGTATAGTGGCCATATTGATTGGGCGACGTGATCGATCAATTTGGCCACTTTACATGCCGTCGCGTCACTCGGCCTCGGAAGTATGAACGGGGTCTTACCTTTGTCCTAACATTGCCTAGGGAGGTTATCTAAGATGCTGAACACAGTGGCGATGTCCACTTGGTAAATTACGACCGGTTATCACCCATACCGATAACTAATGTTATCACCACCTTTGTCCAAACACCCTGAATGACGCTATTTGAGGTGCTGGTCACGAATCTGATATCTGCTTGTCGAATTTCGCTCGATTACGATAAGTTACGAGGCTACGTGGGAATATTATGGCATCGACCCATTGAAGCTATCCATTGAACTTCAGAGTTATTCTTGAGACTTCATTTAATAAAGGTAACAAGCAGACATGATTACAAACTCTAGCTACTTGGATGTTATCAAACGTCACTAAGGAGATCAGCTTCACAAATAAAGTCCATACAGAAAACATTTTTAATCGACAATCAACAGCTATTGGTTGTTTGAAAGCAATCTAAACAATGGAATTTGTTGCATTCGCTGCATTTTGTCTTAATCCTCTTAGTTAGATTCCTTGCTGTCGATCTACTCATGATGACGATTTCTGAAGGCAAGTCTGGAATTTTTCAGTCTAAGTTCCGCAGCAAGAACAAATATTTTCCGATTAGACCATCAAAATGGAGAAAGGGGGGGGGGGAAGCTCATTGCGAAGAAGAAAAGATTGAGGTAATATTGGAAGAACAAAACCAAAATTTCGAGAAGGATATCAAATCCGTTATGTGCATTTTAAAAATTCAATTTATGCTAAGCTAAGGTGACGAAAAATCGTGTCACACGCGCGCAATACGCGCGGTCTCGCGGGCCCGACGTGCGAAAATTGCGCGGTCGTCAACGTGCTGGTAGCAAAAATCAATGATATATTGACCATTTTGTTAGATGACATTTTGCCATCTTTCGAAAAGTCGAAAATTTCACGTTCGAAGAAGCGTTTGTATTTGGAAGCGAAGAGCTGGCGCAACCCCTTAATTATCGGCTTGATCGGAATCAAAAGTAATCAAACGGTTTTGAAGGGAGCGAAACAAATGGTAATCCGGTGCTGCTAAGTCAAGGTTATAGGGTGGATGTCGCGTCAGTTCCCAGTTGAGTGTGGTGTCCGACGTTACCATGATGGAGAATCACGCCTTTGCGGCTGGTCAGTTCAGGGCGCTTTTTCTTGACTTCTTCCTCAATTTCGATAGTTGACGGCAGTAGAGTCAGTAGCTTGGTTTCTTTGAAGCATCTCGAAGCAGACTATACCCTCGAATATGTTGATTCGTTTGGTGAGCTGGACCTCCTTCAGTTCGTGAGGATCCCAAACATACAGTTTGTTTACGCAAACAAACTGTTGTGCGTGCAAGTAAAAGGTTGATACCTGAAGCTTGTATGTCATCTCTCGTTGTCATATACCGGTTAGTGTTGATCAACGCCTTTATTTTGTCGTCATAAGAAGTGATTGTGCGATCAGTATGTGGTGCATCTTGCACGTTAAACTTTCCAGAGCGAAAAATGAGCAAACCAACGCTGACGCTATCGTTCAGTAAGAATGTACTCAACATAAACTAACTATAAAAGCCTACGAAAGCCTAAGAAATAGGCTTTGCGATAGAGAGCGCGTAACGGAAAACTGTGTTGTATGTCCTTACGGGAAAGTAGGGGATTGCGCCAAAGTTGGCGTTATCTATGAGATTGAATGCCTGACATGCAGCCAGACATACATTGGGGAAACCGGAAGGGTACTTGCTATTCGTGTCAATGAACATCTAGCGTGCAAAAGGCGGGGTATCTTAACGAATCCTCTGGGCAAGCATAAAGCGGAGGAACATGGCGGAAACGACTTGGTGTGAAGTGCACGATTTTGACCATCGAGACAGATATTTCGTCTAGAAAAGCGCTGGAGGCGTTCTGGATTCTTTCACGAAATCCACGAATGAACAATCGAAATGAGTGTCCTTCGGTCACCGATGACTTTCTGCCGTTTATTTCGCATTGTGAGTTATAGAGCGACCGGTGGTGACAAGGATGTGGTTAAGAATGACACTGGTATACACAGTATACATAGTGTAGAATGAACAGTATAGTGAGTCTCAGTCACCATCTGTCGACTAACTGCGGCAGCGGCGTCGCTCCGCACAAGCGGTGGATCAGCGGGTGAGTTTATCGTTCATGGGTTCGGGATTTCTTGCTATGCCTTAAGACGATATCCGAAAGGCTAGAGTCGATGAGGCGTTTGCTCGGATAGATAGCAACATCCGAATCCTCAAGCCACGTTTAGGCCTCCGAAGACGACGAACGGGTCGAAACGTAAGGCCGCTCAATAAATACTGATCCACCTAACAACCTCGTTCGGCACAGAAGTAATCGAAACATAAACTACATAATTTCTTCCGAGTATGCATCGCATTTTGGGCGCGTAGAGCGCGGTCGGAGGAGGCGCCGGCTGTCGCCTGCACCCGATGGTTCGGATTTCCCGCCCAGGCCAACCAAGCCTTCCATCCCTCCGGGTTCGGTGAATTGGTACCATACTTGTCTGGGAAGGATAAAGCACTGACTTGAACATCGGCTGGCCACCGCAATTCATTGTATGGCCAAATACGCATTCAACACGCCTCCACGACATCCCGTAGAAGTAAAATGCGTGGCGCATCCCAAAGAGGATTGAATAACGCCGTCCTTTATCGTTTATCCTTTATGCACCGCATTTTTGCCCTTTCGGAAGTTAAGCAACGAAATATGCCGATAATGCTCTCTTTGGTTGTCCGTCTTCAACTTTATTTTTTTACCAGATTGTTCTTACGAATGACGCTCAGTTTTTGATAAAAAATAGTCTAAAGTCTAGTCTTTAAGACAGCACATAATAATGTAAGCTATGCAATCACTACTACCTAAAAATATACAGTTCTCACCATCTATGAGAAAAAACGACATTAATGACCAAACAACCCTAAACAACTCTAAACTTTCAAAGCACTGCAGTAAATTTTTCTTGACTTGGCTGCCACACAAACTTCGCGATTCAGACAAAGAGTCGAGGATCGTCAAATATTTCCTGTCCAATAATTCCTGTCCGAAAATTTTCAAAATTCTATAATTTTCCTTAGAAGTGTTATAATATCAGGCAAATGTAAAAACCTTCTAGAAGGTTCTCCAGAGTTCCATGCTAGGGGTATATAAGGCGCGGTCGACGCGTCTAGCTACCAGTACAAGCTAAAATGGACCAAGGTCGAATTCGTACGTTCGTGTAGTACGAGTGGATGCTGGGCAACGACACGGGCACCGCGGTCGCCACATCTGCAGAGCGTGCAAGGAGGATGCAGTGTCCCAACGCACAGTCAGGCGCTGGTTCAGTCGTTTCGAGAGCGGCGACACGAGCCTCGAGGAAAGGGAACACCCGCTGAAGATCATGCTCTGCTGCTGGGGGGACGCCAAGGGCATGCTGTACTTCGAGCTGCTCCCGCAAGGCAGGACGGTCACCGCCTCCATCTACACCGACCAGCTCGAGAAACTAGCCGTCGCCATCCGAGAAAAGCGTCCCCGACGGGCCTCGGTCCACCTGCTGCACGACAACGCGCGCCCCCACGTGGCGAAGGAGACCCAGCAGAAGTTGGCGACGCTCGGCTGGGAGACGGTTGCCCATTCGCCGTGTTCCTCGGACCTCGCCCCCTCCGACTACCACTTGTTCCGCCCGCTGAAGCACCATTTGGCCGGAAGAAAATTCACCAACTACGACAACCTCAAATCCGACATCGCGGACTTCTTCGAGTCGCAGCCACCGGAGTTCTGGGCGAAGGGCATCGGCGACCTGCCAAATCGATGGGCCACTGTTGTGGATAACTGTGTTGATTATATTGTTGACTAGACTTGTTTTTCAATAAAGTTGAAAAAAAATTAAAAATGGTGAAATTTTCGGACAAGAATTATTGGACAGCCTGGTATTGTTACTGGAAATCAGAGCTGAGCCCTTTATATCAACCATGATACGCGAGCAGCAACACCGCTGGTGCCCCGCGATTAAGCACCACCAGGACATCCGAAGAAGAATAGAGTTAGAAGAAGGTCCTACCCTGCCGTTGGTGCTATTCCAAGGGAATGCTCTTCTATGAATTCCTTCTTTCCAGGGACCAAAGTTCCACTCCAACTTCAGCAGTTGCCCGACTCTGTTTGCCGCTCGAAAAACGACAAAGTTTGTCCTTTATTTAACCACAACGCCTGTTTTCACATCGCGAAATTGAACCATCAGAAGATTGCTGAACTCAGATGGGACGTCCTACCGGGACGTCGCGCTGTTTCTACTCGCAGCGATAGCAATTCTGAGCCAAGAATGTATAAAAGCTGCTGGATGGTTGGCCACGGACTTTGAACAGTGATGGGGACTGTATGACTGCGCTCATATTTTCATAATTGTGTTCTTTTTTGGAAAAAAGTCCGGTTAAAGGCTAACGACAGCGCATTCGCTGTCTGTAAATACCCTTGGATGCTCCACGGCAAGAAAAAACCTTTACTGACCCTTGCAAGTCGGCGATTTCGCTGTTCACTCGATCTTGTTCCTGTCGCATCAGCCGCAGACGCCGTTCTTCTCGCTCCGCTTGCTGACGCAGCTTCAGTGCCATTTCGGCGGAACGAACGCCTTCGGACAGGAAGACGTAGTGCTCGATGATCTGAAGAGAATGAGTGGGATACGTGTCGTGTCTCCACCGATTAGGTAACTCCGAGGTATGAGGTACCGATACCAGGGTGCAAGTTGATGAGGCTACCTGTATTCCTTCCAAACCAGGTAGTTTCGCACCACCCAAGGAAGATCTGTATTTTCTGCCGCAGTTATAGTGTGAATATGTTCTCGGCCTTAACGTTTTATTTACGCGTTTTTTGTTGTTGAATAAAATGGTTTTTGTGGACGAAAAATCAGGGTTGATCCCCTTTCTTGCCTTAATTGATTAATTAACGGAGACATCTCCAATTCCTGACCTCTTAAGTAAATTCAAAAGGCTTTTAGGCAGATATTTCTTAAACGCGTAATTGCTAACCTTTCTATGGATGCAGGAATCTTCAAATCTATTAGGTTGTAACGAAATAAATGGCACTGAACCACTGTAAATTTAAACAGTTAATATCTCGGCTTGTAGGCAAGCTAATTAATCGAAATAAAAACCTTCTGATTCTACACATCTTTGTCGACGTGACACATGCTTTTTTATCCCAGTAGCATAAAAATCAGAAGTTCTGGAATTGACGAAATCCTCGAAGGCACTTTCGGCATCCTGTTGGTATTTGAATGTTTTCCCTACCAAGAAGTCGCCAAGATGCTTGAAGAAATGGTAGTCTGTTGGGGAGATGTCGGGAGAAAACGGAGGATGCGGTAGAGTTTCAATGCTCAGCTCATTCAATTTCTGCAACGTCATTCGTGCTACATGGGGGCGAGCATTGTCGTGCAGGAGAACTCGCCTTCGGTTTACCAAGGCCGGCCGAATATCCTTCAACTTTTTCATCATTTCTTTAATTTCAATGCAGTACTTCTCTGCCGTGATGGATTCACCGGGAGGGAGGAAGCTGTGGTGAATAATTCCCAGCGAACACCACCATGCTGTCACCATTACTTTCTTTTGGTGCAATTCCGGCTTCGCAAAAACCTTGGGGCTCTCATCGCTGTCCACCCACTGTGCCGAGCGTCGCCTGTTGTCGTACATTATCCATTTCTCGTCACAGGTTACGATGCGATCAGGGAATGGGTCCGTTTCGTTCCGTAGAAGCAGTGCGGACGAGATCTCATATCGTCGGTTTCTTTGCTCCTCAGAAAGCTCGTGAGGCACCCATCTTTCCAGCTTTTTGGTGTTTTCAATTTCCTTCAGATGCCGGGCAGCTGTGCTGTGACTGACGCCAAGAACCTTCGCTATCTCCCTGGTACCTTTGTGTGGATCCTCCTCTACTACATCTCTCAGCTTGTCCTCATCAACATCACTATGCCTCCCACGACCTTCGTGTTCTTCCAAGCTCTCATCTCCATTCCGGAACTTCTGATACCAACGATACGCCGTCCGAATTGCGGGACATCCTTGACCGAATGCGGCGTTGATCTTCTCGTCCGCCTCCTTAGCTGTAGTGCCCAGCTTGAATTCATACAAGTAAATGCCTCGGATTACCCTTATGTCCATCTGCAAAAAGTCAATAAAACTCTACAGTTTTCCCACTTTTACATAGAAAATTTGGTACTCTCCGATAGAGCAAAGTTTGCGCTTCTAAATGATATGCCACATGTTACGGTTTGTTCTTGATCGCACGCGTAAAGACGCGCCAAAAAATGGCGCGAGCCAATGCCATTTAATTCGTTACAACCTAATATGTTCGATCAATCTTACTTCTAGTTCATCACGTTCGCATTTAGAGATTATAGTTCTTGTTCATCACCTTCTCCTTTTAAGATGTCTTTTTGTTGGCATTTCTTTTAGTATTCTCCACGAATTATTTATGTTTCGCGTGAATTTCACGTCTAAATAAATAAATAAATAAATAAATAAATAAATAAGTAAATAAATAAATAAATAAATAAATAAATAAATAAATAAATAAATAAATAAAATTATGTAGTACGAGCATTTGTGACTTTTCCACAGCACAATAATTACCGATGAAGCGACCTCTTCATTCTATCTCAGTCTTGTATTAGGTTGTCCGGAAACTTCTCAGCTTCATGAGTGCTTCACTTTGAACTACCATAACTCTGTCATATCTTATCGGATTTAGTCGAAGGAAGCACCGTTCGAATCAGCACACTTTTGCCAATGAGCCATCGGTCAAGTTGTTCCATCAGCAAAAAAATTAGGAGATCGAGATTCGACAAAATCCACGGAAGCTATTCTGGCTTGGTCCTGATTGGTGAAGGTTTTACCAGCGAGAAAGTTCTGAAAGTGTGTGAGAAGGTGGTAGTCGGTTGGCGAGAGGTCTAGAGAATATGGCAAGTGAGGCAGAACTTCAACTCCTAACTCGTTTAATTTTCGCATGGTGATTTGCGAAAAGTGTGGGCGGGCGCTATCGTGCAAAAAATCGGTCCTCTTTTGTCGACCAATGCTGGCTGAAGTTGACGTAATTTTCGGTGCATTTTAGATTTTCTTACAGTAGGACTCTGCAGTGATCGTTTGGCGTGGTGCCAAAAAAGTTGTAATGATCACACCAGCCGCCGACCACCACAAAGTGACCATCACCTTTTTTGGTGGAAGTTCGCCTTTGGAAAATCCTTTGGGGGTTCGTCGGCGTCCAACTACTGTCCGGAACGTTTCCTGTTGTTCCACTTTTTCACAAGTGATGATTCGATCCAAACGGGTCAGTTTTGTTGCGTGCGTAAAAGTAGCGAAGAGCAAGTCTCGAAACGTGGCAATTCACTCACTCAACTCATGGGGCACCCTCTTTTCGAGGTTTTTTTTACCTTCCCAAGACGTTTCAAAGCATCCGCAACAGCAACAGTTTTACTAACGTCCAACTCTTCCGCGATCCCGCAAACGGTTTGGGATGTTCAGCTTCCACCAATTTCCTCAATTCTTCGTCCAGGATTGCTCTAGGACGACCGCTATGGGGGTCATCTTCGAGGCTGAAATCTCCGGTCCGAAATTTACTGAACCACTGGCGCATAGTGCTTTCTCCAACACTATCAGGCCCCCACATTCGATTGAATTGTCTAGCTGTCTCGACTGCGCGTTGTTCTATTTTGAAGTTAAACAAATTATCGTTCGAAATTGTTGCTTCGACACACTTCAATAAGCTCTCCAAGAACAGAAATATAAAACAACGTAGAAACATAAAATATTTTGTCAGACAGAGCGAAAAATTCTGTACAGAAAGTAGCATTAATGCGCAGTGCAAGTTGAATTTTTCCTTAATAGTAAAGGATAAAGATAAAGGACGGCGTTACTCAATCCTTTTTTTGGGATGCGCTACGCATTCTACTTCTACGAGATGTCGTGGAGTCTGGTACCAATTCACTGACCCCGGAGGGATGGAAGGCTTGGTTGGCTTGAGCGGGAAATCCGAACCAGGTACCTGGTATCGGATGCACGCGACAGTCGACGCCTCCTCCGACTGAGCTACACGCGCCCACTTAATACTAAAGGATACGGATAAAGGACGTAAGGAGGACTGTCCCACTTAATAGTAGAGAATGAAAAATAGTAACACAAAACGCTGAGAACTTTCCGGACAGCCTATTATTATAGGGACACAACGTAGTAAAGAGATTAGGAATGTTAGATTGTGATGGAAATTGCTGCGCTTGGCGGGAGGCGAAACCCCAAATCTTCGTTTGCCTTCCACACTAGGACATTTCTTTAATATCTGGCCTCAGAAGTCGTCTGGTCTGAATAAATTATATACAGATCCCTCAAGCAAGCTGGGTTGTGCAATGCTGAAGGTGTGGATGAAAGGACATCTGAAAACCCTTATTTTCTAAGTACCAGTACACCAAGATAATTGGTTTGCACTAGGCAGCCCAGATGAAAGACACGTGCAGCCATAAAAAGGCAAGAATGCTGAAAATCTCGCTCATTCCAGAAACGCCTTGCTGAATTATGTACTACGGGAGACAGGAGCAGCCAAAATCAGATTGGAAGGATCTCCTCGAATACGGGCGATAATTAATTAGACTTTTGAGTTAGTACTGTCACTTGTTCCCATGACGGTATAACTTTTCAATGAGAAACTGAAAGAATCTTTACATCTTCCTACGTCATCGCAACAAGATAATATCTGTTGCTAATATCCATTATATGACTCCAAATCATTCAATCCGTGTGTCGCGCAGTTTGGATCCGTATTTGGCATACGCTATGACGGCTGATGACAAATTGGTGTTTTCCCCAACCAGACATATTAGGTACCTATTCATTGACCCCGGGGGATGGAAGGCTTGGTTGGCCTGGACGGGAAATCCTCAACAAGAATTTGGGATCGGGTGCACGCCAAGGCGTCTGCATCGTCTAACAGCACTATGTATCAGGCGCTCTACCAGACACAATATCCTTGAAAATGTAACTATTAGGTTTGTGACAAAGTCTTGCACCAAAAATTTTGAAAAATTTTCACGAATTAACAGGAGCTTCCAAGGAGTGTTTGGTGCCACCTAGTTGTAGTACAAACATTCTAGAATATTTCGCATGTGTGGCAATTTGCGCTTCTGAGGACATATAAATTCTACGATTGCAGTGAAGACTGAATGACCCCTTGACTCGGACGAGGCTTTGCGACTGACTATTACTCAGCCTCTCCTTGTTCGTTTTCGTAATAAGGATTTTCTCGAGAATTTCATCACGGGAGATGAATCCAGGGTCCTCCTCGTTAACCATACTTAGAAGGCCCAGTGGCTCCCTCAAGGAGAACCACACCTCAAGGGGGACATCCACCAGAGGAAGGTAATGCTGTGCTGTTGATGGGATTCTCGAGGAATGCTCTATCATGAGCTCCTTGACGACGGCAACGCAGTAACAGCGAACATCTACGCTACACAGCTGCAGAAGCTAAGCGAGGCCTTGTCGCTCAAACGGCGAGGGCGGAGGAAGGCTTATCTTCTTTACGACAGTGTTCGCCCCCACGTTGCAAGGTCGTCTCGCTAGAAGTTGCAGGAGCTTAGGTGGGAGATGCTGCCCCACCCACCGTATTCCCCAGATCTTGTGTCGTCGGACTACCACCTCTTTCGAGCTCTCCAGCAACACCTAAGGGATAATTGCTTCAACGACCGAAACGACCTACCCATCAGATGACAGAAGGTTGTAGATGTAAATGGTAATTACTTTGCAGTTTGAAGTCACTCACAAAAGAAGCAATAAAATTTTGAAAAAAAAAACGCTTTGGTTCAAGAATTTTTCAACAATCTAATATTATAGTATTGAGTTATCTATACTTCTACTTTTTTGCTTTTGGACCGGTCATACCTCTGAACCTTTTCGGTTCTAATATACGCCGTCTATTTCAATAAAGTATGAATACGCTTCGTAGCCCCGACGAAAAAGTCGTGGGCCGTCGTATGCACGTTGGATCGACTTCTTGGTTTGGTTCCTGCTCGGCCCAACCAAGGGCCGAGCAGGAACTGTATCCCTCTTGGCCTGTTGGCTGGTGCCAGATTTGTCTGAGAAGGATATGCACCGAGTTCTCCACTAGCTGGCCAACGCAAGGCACTGTGTAGCCTAATCGCATATTCAGATTGCCTGCACGATGTTCCGGTGAAGTAGAATGAGTGGAGCATTGCAAAGAAGAATTGATCAGCGATGACCACACCCCTGAACATCCTCGGTTCTCATACATATACGCGGTCTAATTCAATGAAATATGGAGGAGTACGCTTCGTAGATCAATTCTTCCCTTTATTCTCTTTCCCTCTATTTAGTCCCTTTATTTTTGCCCAGTCGACCGATCGTTTAGAGTCAAAATCATAACTTTCAAACCACTTGAGAGTTGTTTGCCGTACCATTACATTATTCTCAGAAAAGGGTGAAACAGGACATCACATGCAGATTTGTTACAAAGAATTCTAATCACATTTGCTTGCTGTCTGTAAACACACATTCATAACCCATATACCGCAGAATCGTATGCATGGCGCATCCCAAACGGGGATTGATTCACACCGTCTTTTATCGTTTATCCTTATGAAAAAAGTAGGTGAACAGTATGGAGTTTGGACTGTAATGTACCGTCAGCTAATAGCTAATCGTGCCCCTGTTCTACAATATGAGTCTTTATATAGTTGTGCTCTCGAAATTTCTTCGAATGCTCACAAATCTCGAATATTCGAATTCGAATATATTTTAAAAAGCGATTTTTTCTGTATATTCGAATTCAATTACATTTGAAAGACTCGGCTTCCTGAATACTCAAATTCGAATGCACTCGAAAATCGCGATTTTTATGAACAAGTGCTCCGACACGCCTAACGGCGTGTCTCGCACTTGCGCACTTCGCGTGACTTTGCAGCATCCCTGACTTATGAAAAGTAGTTTTTGTAAAACATAAAATTCGCTAGCATCTAGGACCTTGTGCGTTTTATCGGCATCAAGCCGTTCACCACTTCCGTGCATTCATCAGAGACATTCTCTCCGGACCGGCCATTAACGCCTTTGGTTTGTGCTGCGCAGTACTTCTGTCCTTCAGGTTGCTCCTCAGCAACGTGCTCAACAGCTAGCGTTTCCAGATATCGTTGACGTGTCTTTCGAAGCCAGGTTCCCCCTCACTCGTTTCTTCTTACTGGATCTAATTGCTGGTCTGCCTTTACTGGTCTTTCCTCCCCCTCTGTTTAGTCCCCCACCTTTCTGGTCCCAGCTCCTGGATTACTTCTTTGTTTCCACTACTGACCACCTACTGGTATCTTCTTGCTGGTTTAGCCGTCCTGGCCCCTCCTCCAGGTAGTTCGTTTCCTTCCTGGTCGCTCTCCTGGTCCACCCTAGAGGTCCCCTTTACCCCTCCCCCTTCTTCACCACCCCCTTAGTGGTCATCCCATGTTCACGGCAGACGTCGGTTACACGTATTCAGAATCAGGACGCTTGATGCGCGACGTAGGGGCCCGTCTTCCGAATCTAGAAGCTCAGAAGCGCGAGCAGTCGCCGCTGTGTCGAGCATGAAGAGGCTATGCATATGGCAGATTCCTTGTTTTCCGTATGAATTCCCTTGCGGCTCCCTTCTTGTTGGTTCCCCGTCCATGTACGCTTCCAAGTCCCTTCTTCCAGCTCGATTCCTCCCCCCCCCCCCCCCTCGAGGTTTTCCTTACTACTCTACCCAATTAAGTAGCCATCCCACGCTCAGGACACGACGACGGTGAGCGAACGCCCATTGCACAGCATCGGTGGCACATCTTCTAAATCCGGTCTCCCTTACTGGTAATGGATCCCCTTGCTGATCCTCCTTACTGCTCCCCCCCCCCCCTGACTGGTAACTCCCTACTGGTCCCTCCTTAATGCCTAAACCCTTCTTAGTGCCACCTCTTGGCCTGCTTCATTGTTTCCCTATCGACCCCCCCCCCCCCCCCCACTCCCCACATCCCGATGCCTCCTCCAGGTCGCTCCTTCCTGGTCGCTGTCGGTTCTCCACCCTCGAAGTCCCCCTTCTACTCTTACTCCTTTAGTGGTCTTCTCATGCTAATGGCACGAAGTCGTCGGCACGGCTTCTGAATCTGGACGCTCAGAAACGCGCGTAGGTGCTGTTGTGTTAAGCAGTAAAGGGCTGCGCTTCCCCTTTTGTAGAGACATCACACGTTCAATAGCTAATTTTCTCCGCGGTGTAGATGATGCGGCGTATCTCACTTGGTTACATTACTCGACCGCCCTCGCTGTGGATGATGCGACGTATATCACTTAGGTCTGATCACTCAAACGTCATCGATCGCTAACTCAATTATATAGTGGCAGATAGAAGATAGATAGATAGATCCCTCGTCGTAGGACGACGGTGTCTTCTCTTCTGACTCCAGACGGTTGTTGTGCAACACGAAAGAGACCTGTCTTCTTGATCCATGCGCTCGGAAAATCTCGCAGTTGTCGCTGTGTAGAGCAGGAGGAGGCTGCGCTTCCTCTGCTGCAGCAGTGTCTCATGTTCAATTCTGAATGCGATCCCTCGTCGTAGGACGACGATGTCTCCTCTTCTGACTCCAGAACGTTGTGGTGCGACGAAGGGAACCCGTCTTCTGGATTCAGGCACTCACCGGTCAGAAACGCGCGCAAACGCCGTTGTGTCAAGCAGGATGAGGATACGCGTCCTCTGCTGCAACAACATCCTATGTTGAACAGCAAACGTTACCCGCGCGAGGTACGCAGAAGCGCCGCAAGGGGTTCCATGAGATTCGGGGTGATTCCACGAGGCGTATATTAGCCAGGTTTTTAACCTAACCGAGATACGTCTCATCATCTACAGGGCGGGAAACTAACTCAATTATATAGTGGTAGATTGGTGTGCTACACTCCTTTCTTTCAACTTTAGCTGTCGCCTCTTGAGGTGGAAACGTATAAGGCCGGGGCATACTTCCATCGCCGCGATGCCATCGCGGCGCTCAGTTCATGGCCATTCCGCGGCACGCGGTCAAATAGTCAAAGGAAACTTTGCCGCGGCCGCCGCAACAGTGGCGGTCGGCATGCGCGATGGCTTCCCGCCCATCGCGGGCATGGCATACTTTCGCGCCGCGCCGCGCGCGGTGTCTAGCGTTGGTCCTGGACGGATGGCCGTCGCACTCCCTTGCAGAGCGATGAGCGATGCGACGAGCACTGAGAAGTTCAAATTCCTTCGCGTCGCTCTGCAAGACTCATCGCCGCGATTCCATCGCGGCGACGGGAAGTATGCACGAGGCCTAAGGCCTTTGTCATACCATCGCTCACCCCGAGCGACGCCTAATGATATGCTCCCATATCGATCGGGCGGCGCGATGGAATCGATATGGGTGCATATCATTAGGTGTCGCTCGGTGTGAGCGATGGTGTGACAAAGGCCTAAAGGCCTCCACAGAGTTCTGCGGTAGCGCCGCGGCCCTATGCTTAACCATAGGGCAGAGACGCAGAGCTCGCCGCCGGCGGCGTCCCTGCCCTATCCTTAACCATTGCGGCGAGCGGCGTTGCCGCAGAACTCTGTGGGGGCCTTAAGGTTTTCTCTGATTATTCACTTGAAATAATGGTTTGCAGATATTTTTAATGGCATTTGATTTAACGGAAATTTAACGAAAATTTTCCGTTAAAAAATTTAACGCACAGAATTTTGCGGAAACCTGATCCAGACTGGATTTGACTAGCAGCAACGCTTTTGAGCTCAGTTTGGAACCGAAAAAATTGAAGAATTCTATGGCATGCTATACAAGCAGACGGCACACCACATACGCTCTTACTACGTTGTCATTTCTATTTGATTGAGAGTAGAAATTCTATTTGCGCAGGGTTAAGCTTAATGAATGGAATTAATGCATTAATGACAGGAACAGTTGCAAGGAGCGAACATATTTCCACTGTGCACTACCAATCTGGTAAACGTGACGACGTGGTGGTCAAGTGCATGATGAGATCATCTTTTGTGAAATGCAGACAAATTGCTGCTTTTATGCACTGTCAAATAACCTAAAATTCTTTTAGCTATGAAGAAGGAATATTCTGAGCTAGTTCAGTAAGAAAAATTCGAAGAAGGCAGTTGGTTCACCTACCTCCATAGGCCAAGGTACCACAGTGGGATAGTTAGCTTAAATTGGCATAAAAGAGCCAGGCTAGAGAACCCTGATCCTGATTCACGCCAAATCTGCACATCCCAGAACTTCAGGCCGATGTTGTGTTAGTAAACAATCCTAACGGTCACAAACCACGGTAGGTCGTTCGAAATTAACTTTAGGTTAAGCAGTGCATGTCGCAGAACTGCGTTGTATAACATGGAAGTGTTAGAGCTTGATCAAACGTCGCAGCAATCTATAATATTGAGTGCCTGCAACACTAAATATAAAATTTTCACTTTAAACTGGACACTTCTGCTTTCAACTGGACCCTTTCCAATTTGAAATCGGGCAGCTTTAGGAACAAAATTGACATTTTGCAATCCAAGTCAAAGATATCTAAAGGTTTAACGGGCATTATATAACGAAGTTAAAGAATAAATCCTACCATATATAAAGGAGCAAGCGTGTGTGTGTGTGTCACTGTGTCACACCGTCACATTGTCCGTCCGTCCCACTTTGAGTTGGGGCGCGGCAGCCGAACACGTCGACAACCGTGCCTGGCGATGCCACAGAAGTGCCGAACACGTCGGCAACCGTGCATGGCGAGCCGGAGAGGTACCGAACACGTCGGCAACCGTGCATGGCGAGCCGTAGACGTGCCAAACACGTCGGCAACCCTGCATGGCGAGTCGTAGACGTGCCGAGCACGTCGGCAACCCTGCATGGCGAGTCGTAGACGTGCCGAGCACGTCGGCAACCGTGCATGGCGAGCCGTAGACGTGCCAAACACGTCGGCAACCCTGCATGGCGAGCCATAGACGTGCCGAGCACGTCGGCAACCGTGCATGGCGAGCCGCAGACGTGCCGAACACGTCGGCAACCGTGCCTGGCGATGCCGTAGACGTGCCGAACACGTCGACAACCGTGCATGGCGAGCCGCAGACGTGCCGAACACGTCGGCGGCACGAAACTTCAGCCCTGGGGGTAATCGAGGTCGCTGAACACGAATCTGAAGTCGACCAATCGATATTATCGATTTTTTGAGGATTTTGTTCAGGCAGCACGAAACTTCAGCCCTGGGGGTAATCGAGGTCGCTGAACACGAATCTGAAGTCGACCAATCGATATCGATCAATATTATCGATTTTTTGAGGATGGCGTTCAAGCGGCGCTAAACTTTGGCCGTGGGGGTAATCGAGGTCGCTGAACACGAATCTGAAGTTTGTTTTTGAGGTATGAAGGTCTAAAAGTTGGGAAAAGAAGATGGTCGGAGTGTTCTCTTCTCGGGGTTTGGGGGCGAAGCCCCCAACCAGTCGGAGGCGGCCGCTAGGCCGCTGAACGACTGGTAAAGGATAAAGGACGACGTTACTCAATCCATTTTGGGATGCGCCAGCGCATTCTACTTCTACGGGATGTCATGGAGGCGACATGAATGCGTATTTGGCCATACAATGGTGGCTGGCCAGCCAATCAACAAGTCAGCGCATTATCCTTCCCAGACGCGCCTGGTACCAATGCACCGACCCCGGAGGGATGGAAGGTTCGGTTGGCCTGGGCGGGAAATCCGAACCAGGAACCTGGTATCGGATACACGCGACCGTCGGCGCCTCCTCCGACTGCGCTACACGCGCCCAACTAAGTTAAAATAACTTTTGTTAACCTTTTTTATTAGGTTGTCCCACACGGAATGTCGCGCAGATTATGGCCTTCTTTTCACAGCTATTCGCATCGGCCGTATGCTCACTTAGGGTTAGTTTTTCGCGGCATTTCATCATCTACATTTCCTATTTTTCCAACATCATTCCCTCGTCGGCTTTTAAAATTTTACTCTTCAGACTATAAAGGACCAGAAAATGATTGTGCGCGCGTGCCCGCTCTACGACTTCAAACTGAAGAAGTCCGTTAAGGAATCGCATCGTCCGTTGGCAGCTGCATTTGGCGAAGATGTCGTTTTCAAAAGACAATGCGAGCGGTGGTTTCAACGTCTTGCCGCCGACGACGAATGTCTTGAAAACGAAGAGCATGGGAGACAGGATAGCGACCTTTCCCGGACAGCCGTTGAAGCTGATCCGACAAGATCGACTCGGGAGCTTGCAGTAGAGCTTGCCTGCTCCAAATCCTACACCAAATCCTGCCCCAAGTTTAGATCTAAATCGAGTTGACACGTCCTCTACCAAATTGTTGCGTAGAGGACGTGTCAACTCGATTTAGATCTAAACTGTTGTAACCCTAACCAAATTGTTGAATGATAATGCGAGGCCTTATGCCGCAAAAGTCGTTCAGCAGAAAATTGAGGAACTTAGTTGGACCGTTCCGCCTCATCCGCTGTACAGCCCTGACATTGCGCCAGAGACGGGATACAATCTTTGCGTCTACGTTGGAGAAAAGTTGCTGATAGTTGTGGAAAATATATTTTTAACCTTTCGGTCTGAAGCGACATTCCGTGTGGGACACTCTAATAAAATAAAAATTCACCTTTGACGAGTCTCTTAACAAAATAGCTAAACTCTTAGCATAAACACAAAATTCTTATTAATTGACCTCATATAATATTTTAAGATTTACTCCGATATGCTGGAGACGTGATAAAGGTGTATACCCATGATGGACAGAAATAAAAATTAATGGAATCAAAAATTCCTGAAAAAGTGGAGCTGTGCACTGTAAGTGAACACCGGACTAAAATTTAAAATCAATAGTGTTGGGATGAACAGGTAAATAAGTAGAACGAACAAATAATGCTGATTCCTCATACCTTGTCCACAAAAACGCAGAACTGGGTCAGCAGTGGATTGGTGGCACGATGAGGTCGTCTGGAAACCATTGGCGGCGGATGCTTGGCGTTATTGAGCTGAAGGTGGTCCAGTGCTAACAATATATTGCATCCAAGGCTCCTATTCTGAGCTACGAACTTCACCAAGAGACATGCTCATGTTTTCTCGTAGAGCACTCGCTTTATCTCTCTACCTTTTCGACGTTCAAGGAGATCTCTTCCACTCACCTCTCCTTTGTACTCGTTCACGTGCGTGATGAAGATCATCTGACCTTGTTGAGTGCCAACCGCGTTTAGATTCGCCTTAACAATGTACGATTGACGACCTCGCTCTAGAAGCGTGCAGTTGTTTTGGTTCAGCAAGAAGACATTCTGTTCCGTGTTTTAATGTTAGCCTACGTAGAATAGAGCTGAAATTCCTAGTTGATCTTTATATTCTCGAGATATTTGAAGACTGCGCAAGCAGATTTTGCTGTTGTGCTTACTGAGAATTTTTTTCTTCATAACGACGTTTTGTTGCGATCAAAGCTCTAGCGCTAGGCAGGAATCGAACCCGCATCTGCTGCTGACCAATGGGAATGAACAAACGTCTTTTTGTTTGTCCTAAACATGTACGGCAACGGAATATGAGGCCGGACAAGCTTTATCACAGTTGGAGGCTTCCAATCGAGATCACAAGGCTGGTCAAAAAAATGTTCTCATTGTGTAGGTTCAACAAAGTTTCATCATTTCAGCAAGACCAAGTGCTGGAGGTTATTCTGAAAAAAAAAGAATGCGAAGACTTTACTGTGAGTCTAACGCTTAGAACTATCCTATCGATGGCTTAATTTTGATATTTTCAAGAAGGCACGGTTTGTTTTTGACAAGTATTGTTATTACTATCAAACTATCATCACTAATGTACAAGGTAATAGTTTAACGATAAGGTAAGTTAAACAACCTGTAGTGGCCAACTAAGCCTTCCATCCCTCCGGGGTCGGTGAATTGGTAACTAACTTGTCTGGGAAGGAAGAAGCGCGGACTTGTTCATCGGCGGGCCACCACAACTCATTGTATGGCGAAATACGCATTCAAATCGCCTCCACGACATCCCGTAGAAGTAGAATGCGTGGCGCATCCCAAAAGGGATTGAATAACGCCGTCCTTTATCCTTTATTCTTCCAATTATTTCCAGTGTCCAGTGAAAAAAAGAGTTCGTAGCAGTGAGCAGTTTTGGAGGAAACAAGACAATGCTAATATAATGTTGTATTAGGTTGGAAAAAGTCCCTTCACACTTTGAAAAGCTTTTTACCGTTCTCGCTGTAAACACACTAGCCAGTGCGTTTACAGCGAGAACGCTAAAAAGCTGAAAAAAACTGATTGCTGATTTCTTAAAAGTTCGCACGCGGACACAGGTCAAGACCCTTCTTGTACTTCGTTATCTATCCAATCTTCCGGGCTCAATGCCGGATCTACCTCGTGGCCATTTTCGGTCATTCTTCATGAATTCATTAAAGGATCTACAGCACGTCAGGCAGCCGACGAAATTAGCGACATATATGGCTTGGATCTACTACTCTTCGCGCCTGTTATGAGTGGTTCGGAAAGTTTTTAAAGGGAGATTATTCACTCGAGGACAAAGCAAGGTCAGGAATGCCAACTGAATTGGACGACACTGAACTACTCCATATTCTTCGTGCCGATTGCAGGCAGACGACACGTCAACTGACAGAGAAGCTCGAAGTGTCTCATAGGATAGTGGGAATCCATCTGAAGGGCCTTGGCTTTGCATGGAAATTCGGAACTTGGATTCCACATGCCCTGTCAAACACGCAGTGCAAAACCACATGTTGCAAGACTCACAAGAGAAACAATAAGAGGTAATGCCACATCCACCGTATAGCCCTAGCCTCGCCCCTACCATCTCTTCCGCGCTCTCAAGCAAGAAATTGGAGGGAAATATTTTGAAACGGACGAAGACCTCAAAAAATTGAGTTCAGCAATGGTACGACTCCAGAACTGCAGTTCTTTAAGCGAGAGGAATTAGAAAAGCACCTTCTCTTTGGAAAAGTGTAGTGGAGCAAAATGGAGTTTATCTCAAATGATCTTTGAAAAAATGAAAAGTCTTTTTCCAACCTAATATTTCACGTATTACAGCATTTTAAATAAATAAAAATCTGTTTCTCTCCTTACTATAACAGTGTCTTTAACGTTACCTTACGTTGTGTTGTGCAAGGTTTTTGCATAGTCGAGTGCATTGAATAAATAAATAAATAAATAAATAAATGACGAGTGTAGAATAGTGCAAATGGACGCATTTCCTACATTGATCGAAAAGTCGAAGTCGTCAAGCTCCGTCGGCTTCTTCTTGTTGAGCACCACGAGGAATGGTTTTCGAGCCGTGCCCTTATGAAGTTGAACCTGAATTACGACCAACTTTCTGTAATAAGTGATGAAATTATGTTTCGCTTTCTTCCAGTTCCTCGAGAGGTCAGCATTTCTTTGAAATTATCTCCCAAATGTCATCTGACTGCGGGTGAGCGGAAGAATTCTTTGCTGTTTTTTCTCAAAAGGTGGTATGTCGGGCAGGCCAGTGCAGCGAAGATATACATACATAATCTGTGGAACACACCTTGCGTATCATCTCGTAGTTCTCTTCAAGACGATCCTCGTCCGAAATGTCAACGACGTATATGATTCCGTGCACCTGAACAAATACGTACGCTGAATGGTCTTCAGAGCCTTAGGCCCCGTTTATAGGCCCATGCACAGTACGGCGACTGCGCGGCACGGCTATGATGAAGAATAGGGCCGCGACGGGCGCGGCGCGTCACTGCGACACTGCCGCAGAGGGGGGGGGTATGCACACTTTCGCGGCTGTCGCGGCGGCTATCGCCGGCGATGCCGCGCTGAGTGCCGCCTCCTGGAATGGTTCAAATTATTCCTGGCGACGCGACATGCACTGGGACGTCGGTGCCGTTGCCTATAACGATGCTCTAACGCGACCGCCGGATTTCGCGGAGCTGGTCGTCGCCCAGTTGCCGCGCCGCGGCGTCGCCGAAGTGTGCATGGGCCTTATACTTCGTCGCGGCGCGACGCGACGCCACGCATAGTAGCCATATTGATTGTGTGACGCGATCGATCAATTTAGCCTCATTGCGTGGTCATCGCGTCGCGCCGCGACAAAGTGTAAACGGGGCCTTAGGCCTCGTGCATACTTCCCGTCGATGGGATCACAGCGATGAGTTTTGCGGAGCGACGCGAAAGAATTTGAACTTCTCAGCGCTCTTCGCATCTCCTATCGTTCTGCAAGGTAGAGCGACGGCGATCCGTACCAAAAAACGGTAAACACCGCGCGCGGCCCGAGAAAGTATGCCATGCCGGCGAAGTTTCCTTTGACAATTCGACCGTGTGCGGCGAAATGGCCATGAACTGAGCGCCACGAGGGTATCACGACGATTGAAGTATGCCCCTGGCCTTAAGGCCCCCACAGACTTCTGTGGCAACGCCGTTCGCCGCTGTGGTTAAGGATAGGGCAGGGACGCCGCTAGCGGCGAGAAGGATAGGGCAGCGGCAACGCCGCAGAAGTCTGGGGGCCTTTTAGGCCCCGTTTATACTTTGACGCCGAGCGACGTGATGGCATGCATAGTGGCCAAATTGGTCGATCGCGTCGCTCGAATAATGTGGCCACAATACGTGACGTCTCGTCGCTCGGCGTCGAAGTATAAACGGGCCCTTAGCCTTGTTTAGTGTGCGCGCGACTCGCAATGCAATGTCATGTGTAGTGGCTGAATTAATCAATCGCGTCGCCTGATCTATTTGGCCGCTACGCATGCATCACGTTGCGCGTCGCGTGCACACTAAACAAGGCCTCAGACGATCTGTTCCAGAGCCGAAATTTGAACAAAGGCATTGGAAGACTCTAATCGTAGGGAAAGATTTGAATTCGTAGCATAGCAAGTGTTCCGTGACAAATCCCGGCTTTGGTGAGCGAACCACAATATCGCTAATTACTAGTGTAGCATTTGGGGCTCTATACGTTAGATTGCATATATACCATTTCTACTTTGAATTGGACACTTTTCAAATCAAATTGGTCACCCTTCTAAGCTAGCCTAAAACTTTTGAAATCGAACACTTATAAAAATGAGCTTCTTGTACATTAAACTAGAGACTCTCAAAAAAGGTTAGAGTAATTTTTTGTAAATTTTAGTAAAACCTCTTTTGAAGTTTTAGTTCATCTACCCAATAGTGAGTTAAAGCTTGCAGGAAAGCACAGTGTTTTAGTTCCAAAAGGAGATGCGCCATGCCCTCATCAAAGACGTCGCAATTTTGATTCGATTGATATCAAAATTTTTGCTTGCATGGAGTTCGACATCCGTTAACGATATAAGAAAAAACACCAAAAAAAAGCAGACACACATAACCTCACTTCGGTGGTTCATATAAGCGCCACTATCAATCAAGTAATGGTTGCAGCGAACTTTTTTGGGTGGATGGCGCGATCTGGTCTTTTAATAGGATATATGCTTGCTTCTTTGTTATGCTTTAATATGAAATAAAATGTATTACTTTTCTGAAAAATTAACAATTTTTTAAATTTATTGCACGCATTTTCGCAGTTGAACTAGAAGTCGTTTATTCCATTCATCTTGGAAGGTTTGTAGTTCTGCTTGTAAGAAGCTCATTCCGATTTCGATGTTGATCGAAAAAGTCGTTTATTTTGACTTCAGAAGCCTCAAGGTTGTTTAGAAGAGTGTCCGATTTTATGTGAAAAGTGTCATGTTTGACGTGAAAATGCTATATATGCAACGTAAACTAAACAGTATCTCATCGACTATGGTGTTTGTTGTCTAAACCGTATCCTAAAAATCTTTCATGTGAAACACTGCTGCTCATGGATTGTTCAAAAGAAAGCAGGGAGTACTACAGAAGTCGTGATTGTTCGAAGGAGTCAGCACACATTTAGCTATGTCGGATAGAAGCATTTGGTCTCAGCACCACCTCCACTGTTTTCGGTTGAAAGATCCTGCGCATAGGTGCATATTTTCTCGCCGCTGTGGATGACAAAGTAAGAAAAATGATGAGCTACAATAGCGGTACTATTACAAAGAATTATTGGGGATACGCCACATACCGTACTTCTGCGCTTTTCGTTATACGTCGAGTTTCATTCTACATGGTGCGCCAAAATGATGGCGACAGCACATACGCCGACAATTTGACCTTTTATTGGAGCGTCTGCTTTTTTCGTGCTCTTATTGTTTTTATTGAGTCAACTAGTTTATGCTTATCTCAGTCAAATATAACAATAAGTCGTTTTTCAAGATAGTGAAGCGTTCGTGCTACCGTTCTTAAATCATTGAGCTTTACCGTCAAGGCTTCTCGGCACGCTACATTCACCACCGTCTTGGAGTTCATCAAAATATTATGAACAGGTCCATCAGACGCTAAGAAGACCTAGGAACCGAGGATGATGGATCCGGACGGGAAAGACATGTATCTGTGACAACTACGGACAACATTAGGAAGGTAAGTGAATGGATTCGGAGGGAGCCTGCGCGCTCGGTCCGCCGGTTGTCGGGAAAAATGGTGATCATAGAGACGTCGTTGAGAAGAATCTTCCGTAAACTGGGACTTAAGGCCTACAAGAAGACCCACGTGCACTCTCCTGGACCTTCAAACAGGAAGGAGTTCCAGCTCACAGGGCAAGAATGCTGCAAGACTGGTGCAAAGGCAACTTTCCGCAATTCATCGGCTTCCACGAGTGGCCAGCTAACTCTACGGATCTGAATCCGATGGATTACACGATCTGGCTATCTCTGGAAGCCAAAGCCTGCGGGAAACCTCATCGCCCCGTGGATCCTTTGAAGGAAGGCGTGAGATGAGCTCAACGCCTCTTACTTGCGTGCCGACGTCGATGCTTTCCCGAAGCGCCTCAAAGTCTGTATCGACGCCGATGGAGATGTCTTCGAATCTCAATGTTGCGTATAGTTCACAATAGACTGAAAAACATTATCGCATCGTTGGTTTCTCGAAAGTACCGCATTTTCTCTGTCGGCGAATTGAATACCTTGTCGCCATAATTTTGGCGCACCCTGTATTATCTAATACCTGCGAAACGTCTTGCCGTTATGGCTCAAAGCTGCCTACTAGACCCACCTCGGCATAGTAGTTCGTCCAGATGTCGCGGATTCGTTCGTGTCCGCCGAGATCGTAGACCTTGATGGTGAACTCTTTGTCGTACCCCATGTCGATCATTGAGAAGCCATTCGTCGGCAACACTCCACGTGGATCCTCTGAAAAGGCAGGATCTTTAAAATGAGCTAGGAGGGTAAATATCTGACAACTACCAAAGGCTTCCGAAGCTCTAACCTACCGCCCTTGATCATCTTCAACACCGTCGTCTTTCCGGCGCCGTCGACTCCGAAGCAACCGATTTTGATCTCCCTAGAAGGGCTTTGTATTCTTAGCCATCCGACTAGTACTAAGGCAGATTCTTAACATTCTAAGCTTTCAGAAATAGAGACTCTCTTAACCTAATACAATACCGATTGTTCTCCAAAACCGAATTAAACTCGACGTGGGGGAAACAAATGGGCGTTGGGACTTACCTCTTCTGTTTCGGTGCGTTTTGCGTGCAACAGCACAATCCCATTTAACATTGAGACCGCGTGGTGATCCTAAACGAGGAGAAACCATTACGTAGTAAGTTAATTGCTAGCCGCGGTGAAGCGTTAGAATCCATACGCCGCAGTTTTGGTACAGTTAGTAAGGACAGAGAAGCAAACAATAAAAAACCTTGGCCTGAATCTCCAAGGTTGTCGTGGTAGAATCAATAGATATTCTCAAGAGACTAATAGGAAAAAGAAGAAGATTGTTATAAAAGATTACTACGACTTTATGTGATGTTGCTTCGATTTTACCTCATTTGATAAGCATGGTTCTATTTCGCTACTCTGCTATTCTATCTGTATATAGCGTCTATTTGCCGCATAAATAAATAAATAGATAATGTTAATAATGTAAGTAAATAAGTAAATGATAATGTAAGTAAATAAGTAAATGAGTGAATGAATGAACAAACAAATAATAAACACCAATTTAACTTTAAACGGGACACTTAACTTTTTAATTTTACTGATTTAATTTTACATCGGGCGCATGTAGCGCAGTCGGAGGAGGCGCCGACTGTCGCCTGCACGCGATACCATGTTCCTGGTTCGGATTTCCCGCCCAGGCCAACCAAGCCATCCATCCCTCCGGGGTCGGTGAATCGGTACCAGACTTGTCGGGAAGGATAAAGCGCTGATTTGTTCATCGGCTGGCCACCACAATTCATTGTATGGCTCAATACGCATTCAAATCACCTCCACGATATCCCGTAGAAGTAGAATGCATGACGCATCCCAAAATTGATTGAGTAGAGTCTTTCATCCTTATCCTTTAATGCGTTTTGGACCTAGAAATTTTTTCACCGTCCTTTATCCTTATCTAATTTTACCTCATTTTTTAAGCATGGTTTTATTTCAGTACTCTGCTATTCTATTTATAGAGAGCGTCTTTTTGACGCATAAATAAATTAATAAGTAAATAAGTAAATAAATAAATAAATAAATAAATAAATAAATAAATAAGTAAATAAACAACTAAATAATAAACACCAAATGCACTTTAAACGGGACACTTAACCTTTTAAAAGAGACATTTTTCATTTTAAACTAGACACTTTTTTAATTGAAACCGAGCACAAATAGAAATAAAATTTTACATTTACATTTACGTTTACATTTTACACACGATGTCAGGTGCATCCAAAATTCAAATAAACATTGTCTAACCAAATTAATTTTTTTGAAGAATATTTGCATTGAAATTTCCCACTTGCAGAATCTTGTAGGAAGAAAATGTCGGAACATTCCACTGCATAGCATCAGGTAAAGAGAATCTACAATATCAATCGAGTAAACATTGCAATCTTCAGTGCGAGTGCATGGTTACACGAATAATTCTTCGTGTCAAAGTATTTTTAAATGCATCTAAGACACTGTTGAGCAAAGGAACAAAAATTTTGTGCTCATTTAAAAAGCGTGCAAATTTCTCCTTCAGAAACGCTGCTTTTGTTCAAATTTCCTTAGAACAAATGATTATTTTTTTATTTATTTTTTTAACTTATAAACTGTCTATTTTTTGAGTTAAAAAAACTTATTTTTGTTTGAGAAGTGTTCAATTTAGAGCAGAAAGTGTCCCGTTTAAAGCTAAGATGGAATGCCAGGAGATTGCAATGCAGACAATGACCAATTTTTGGGAATGAATGCCGAAAAGTTAGTCGAGAATGTGGCGTCCTTTCTCTTGGCAATATTCGGATTCTAATATTATTTCTCCATTTCTCTCTACAGATTCATTCAAGTATCCATCATGTATGTGTGCTTGAATGAGCGTCTCTACACAGGACCTCGAGCTGCTTCAGCTCTTAGATTTACGGAAAAAATTTAAAAATTAAAAAAATTAACGAAAACCTCGCTGAACCTGCATGCGGCCCAATAAGAACCACTAGAAAATGAGAGTGATTGTAGCCACTCTAAATGGAACAATGTTGATATTCGTGAAAAAAACAGCGAATATGTAATCCCATGCAAAGAAAACAAAGGCTGACGAAAAAAGCAGGATATTGACATAAGCAATATGTGATTTTCTTCTTCATCAGCGTTTGTCCCGCTTCCTTGCGGCCCTTTTTTGGAATACTGGCGCCTTTCCCGATCAAATGCCTGATTAGTGTGTAACCTAGCCATCTTCAAGTCCTGGTGCAGCGAAGCTAGCGCTGCTTTGGTCTCCCTCGTGGCCGCTTTCCGGGCACCTCAAAGTTAAGGTCAGCCTTTCGGACAGTGTCACCGCTTGCGCGAAGAACATGGCCTTACCACTTCAGACGAGCTCCACGCAGTTTCTCAACTACGGGGTGACATCAAATCTTTGCCGAATGGTGTCGTTGCCCACGCGGTCCAAACGCGTAACTCCGTCCGTCCACCGCTGCATCTTCATTTCCATTACGCTGAGGCGCCTTTCAATTTCTTTGGTAACGGGCCAGCACTCAGCTCCGTAATAGCTACAGGTCGGACGACTACTCTGTAGATCTTCGATTTAAACCGCTCTGGTATCTTCTTGTCGCAGAGCACCCCCGTCAGAGAGCGCCACTTGGACCACGCTGCACTCACGCGTGAATTGGCTTCAACGAGTAGACCGCCACCGGACGCGATTGCTGATCCCAAGAACTTGAATACCGAAGTACGTGGCAGCTCAATGCCTTTACCTTGATGGAGCTGGACTCATCTTCGTCAGTCGTCATATACTCGGTCTTCTTGACATTAAGTTTGAGTCCAAATCTCTCCAAGCGATCGCACCAAGCTTGAATCTGCCGTTGGAGTTTCAACCTTATCTTCGCAAGAGAGCATTACATCGTCAGCATAAAGCAACGTCCAAGGGACTGGCCGCTGAATATCACGTGACATGGCATCCATAACGGCGACGAAGAGTAGAGAGGAGAGCGTAGACCCTTTATGTACTCCGACAGAGATGGGAAACTCCATCGACGTACCTGCTGGCGCTTGCTTGGACTCTACTCCTCGGACAAGAGTAGAGTAGCCGCACCCACTCAATAAGCTCTTCGGGAACATTATGCTGTCTTGATGCATACCATATCACTTCACGCGGATCGATGGCCTTCTCCAAGTCGAGGAAGGCAAGATGCACCGGCTTCTGTTTCTCGAGGTGCTTTTCTATAAGTAGACGAACGGCGTGTATGGCATCGATGGTGCCACACCCAGGTACAAAGCCACACTGGTTGGTAGAATACTCGACGACGTCACGAATGCGTCCATCAACAATTTGCTCAAAGATCCTCATGCTATGCGAAAGCAAACGAATTGGACGGTAGCTTGTGCAGTCTGCTGGACTGCCCTTCTTCTTCCAAATCGGAATCGTCGTGCTTATCTGCCAACTATCAGGTACTTTCTTCTCCGCAACCACCTGGTTGAAGAACATCGTCAGCCACTCAGCTGGGTACCAGGATTTGAACTTTCACAAATCGGCCGTCAGATCATCAAGGCCCGTTGCCTTGCCCGGCTTCATCTTCCTTAAAGCCGCTTCTGTTTCCTCAACAGTGATGTTCTTAACGGGACCGTACTCGGGAGGAGCAGAGGGAATGGCTGGATAGGCAAACTCTACCGTCGAGACTTCCTCGAAGTAGTTTCGCCATCGATTCAAGGCCATTTTGCAATCCATTAGGAGATGGCCATTCTCATCGTTGATGCCAAAGAACTTTTCAACATCCTCGGTTCGACGATGACGGAACTTGGAGAGCCGATAAAGAATTCGCTCACCATCGCGCGACTCAAGTCTCTCGTTGACATCATCGTAATGAGTGGCTCTTGCAACGGCCACTGCTCCCTTGGCCGATTTCTTCGCTTCCTGATACTTCTCGGCTGTCTTGTCGCTGAGGAATGCATGGTATAACCTCTTCTTCTCACGGACTTTTTTCTTAACCTTGTTAGTCCACAGCCATGACTGCCTGTCGACCTTAGGCCGTCCCGGTTTCATAGTGCCAAGCAGGGGTGTGCGTAAATGAAATTTGAAATTTCGTAAATCGTAAACCGTAAATCGTAAATCACCCGACATATAGTGCTATACAACTAAATTTTCAGGGGGCTTTTTCTTCTAATGTTAACCAGATTTGATTCAATATTTGTTTGTTGTGTTATTTTCAGCTCAAATTGAACAGCTATTTCCCTTTTCAAGTTTTCTTGCTAAGACATGTTTCAAGTTAAACTTCACACGATGTTCTGTTGCGAAACTCTAGCGCCAGGCGGGACGCGAACCCGCACCTCCTGCTGATCGGGTGGGAATGCTCTACACCATTACACCACCGACGGTGTTTGATCGAGCGCAGCAAAACATCGTTATGAGGGCTTTCAACATCGATAGCAGTCACTTGAGGCTTAAAAAATTGGATTGATTCAAGCTTTACACGTTTTTAGGAAGTAGAAGAAACTGTATATTCAAAAACTTTATTCTAGTTTATGCATGGTATTCCTACACAAGGACTGCATCATTTGAATATTCATATTCTTAAACTAACTACCAGTTTTTTAGAGTGTGTATAAATCTACTGTTTAATATTTACAGGAGCAACAGCGAAGAATTCGTTGTGAAACTAAAAATTAGAAAAATCATTCACCACTGACCAGTGCGGCGAAAACAACACCTGCGCATATAGTGATCCAACAAACATACTGAGTCATACGACGGGAGTGTGCCATGCGCACTGAGGTAACGCGTGGCGCACTCCCGCCATACGTACTGAGTAAACGCGTGGCGCACTCCGCAATCACATTGTGTGATGCACCGAAAGACCTCCGCTTTTCTACATTTTGAAACAAGTCCTGATCCACTCCAGTAGCAGACGGATAAGAGAGTTTTGGCCGCCGAAACAGTATGGTCATACTATTTGTTGGACATCTTTTGTAGTCGCTTTAAAATGGGGAAGGTCAACGTATTCTTTAAGGCAGTCTTTTTAAGGCATCTTAAGTTTTATATAATTTTTTAAGACAAGATAATTTTGATTTTGAAAGTGATCTGTTTTATTTAAAAGTAATCCCACATGAGTTGTGAATACAGAATAAAGCGGTTTAAGTCAAAACAGGTTCAATTTGAGTCGCTGGGGCCACTCTTCACCAGTTCTGTAGCGAACGTTTGCTGTCCGAGAGTCTGCAACATTCTAAACGGGGTGAATATGATAAGCGTAATCACATCACCGAAAATGGAGATTAAAACCGTCAAAACCAGCTTGACCTTTTCTTGAAATACTACGTACTCGGCTTTACCGCACTTTGTATATCGATTTGTTCCGCCCTTTGAAGTACAATGCAAATCGATAGAAACCTCCTAGACCCTGTTTCCAATCACGAATGATGTCCGGTCGTGGATTTGATTCACTTCTGTTCTATAGGGTCAGCATAAATCTATTCTAAACAAATTGACCAGAAGTTATTACCAGGACGTGGATCAAAGATTATTCTCTCTCTTTCTGTAAGAAACTGATAAGTTGGTTCCGAGAAACCTGTGCACAGGACAGTATCTTCTGCCACAGTAGCACATTAGAGCAGCAAGAAACAATTCTAAAGTGAGTAATGAGTTATAGCTACAAAAATCGACCATTAGAGTGGGCAAATCTTCATAACCCGGTCCACACAGATTTGGACGCCAGCTGGTTGTTAATCAAAGATCACATTTACGAAGATTTACGATTTACGACCCAAAATGTCGTAAATCGTAAATCGTAAAAAATTCCACAAAAATAGCCGTAAATCGTAAGTCGTATTTACGCACACCCCTGGTGCCAAGTTCGGAGCGTGCAGCATCTAGCATGGCTCGGTGGCACCCCGCCAGGTTTTTCGACGGTCGTGACGGTCGGCAGCCGAATGCGAGATGTCACAGCTGCTTCATTCTCCTTCAATTGCCACCACTTAATTTTTGCTGGTCCGCAACGCTCGATCTGCCTAGTGCTCAGAGGAGCGATCTTCATAGTGCAGATCAGCGGTCGATGTTGCGCGGCGACCGTCTCGTACGGCACGATCTTCGCTTCAGTGACTATCCCTTGGTCTCGATTCCTCACAAGTACAAAGTCGATTTGCGTTTTAGTGTTTCAGCTATGAAACGAGGTGAGGTGGGAGGCACGTTTTCGAAACTTCGTGTTCACGATGGTGAGATTGTGCGACTCTACATGCTCAAATATGCGCTCACTATCGACGTTACGTAACCCGTATCCGAAACCACCATGACAGCAGTAACCGTCTTTTGTTGCTCCAACGGACCATTAAGATCACCTGCAACAATAATTACGTCCAGTGACGAAACTTATGCTGTCTTCTCATCAAGCAGGCTCCAAAACTCATCCTTGCCTCTTTCGGAGCAACCAGTCTGCGGAGCATACGCAGGGAGAGGTGATACATTCGCCGTTCAGCAGCGACAACGATCTTCATCAAGCGGTCCCTGAAACGCTCCACGCTTGCAATTGCGTCTCGGAAGCGTGACGATTGTACCAACACCGCTGGTGGTCCTGGGACTGCCGCACAGAACGGCCTTAAAGCCTGGGCCTATGTCCTTTGACTTGCTGCAGGACCACCTCGTCTCCTGCACCGCACAGAAGTCAACCTTTCTTCGCTCCAGTGCCTCTGCCAACTCAAAGGAGCGGCCCGATATCGTGTCCACATTCAGCGTTGCCACGCGGGTCTTTCCTACGTTGCGGGACTTTTGGACTAACACAGTTGCCCCCCGATGCCGTCTTCGCATCAGGGACCCTCACATACTTTTCACACTCGCCGGGCTTTACGAGTGCGCGTCGGCTCCCGCGGACGCCGTAGCATTATCTCGCGATACATGAAGCACCATCAACCATGTGATGTGACATGGGATCTCCATAGGCCGTCCTGTCAAAAGGGCCTGTCGCCTGCACTCGAGTGTCCTTGTTCGGCTCGGCTCGCAAAGCGGGCAGTTTCCAGTGGCACCACGTGGAGGAACGGACATCGCCACCATGTGATTTTCTTCTTAAATAAATATTTGGGTCTTTCCAAATTAATAAGTAAATAAATAAATAAATAAAGATTGACGAAAAAAGCAAAAGGGTATTGGCTTAATCAATGTTAGATTTTCTTCTTAAATAAATGTCGGAGTCTTTTCAAATAAATAAATAAACAATGTCCGCGCTAGCTGCTATGTGACACTACATATGGAGTCTTGTGCAAGATGATTGGGGATAATCAACGAAGCGAATGATCTACTTGGAACATGGAATAAAGGAGAAGGGACGACAGCGCCAATCCCTTTGTGACATGGGACACGCATTTCACTTCCACAGCATATCGTGGAACAAGATGAACGCGTATTTGACCCATAAATTGAATCTCGTTGGCCAGCTGATGGCCAACCCAGTGTCTTATCGCTCCTGGACAAGTCTGACACCACTTCAGCAACCCCGAACAAGTGGGCGACTTAGCTGGGCAGGGTGAGATTTGAACCTCGAAATTCGATTACGATGCACATAACTGTCAGCGCCTACTCCTGCTCTGCTACCTTGCCAAAGTCTGCTACTGCAGATCAAACCCAAAAGTGACTGTTTTCAAAAGTGATTTAATGTAGAAAGCGTTTTGCATACGTACTTCGATTTCGAGGTCGATTAGTGGGCGTTAGTAACCGCCGGCACTCATCGGAGGTGTCGGCTGTCGCGTGTAGATGATTACAGGCCTCTGGTTCGGGTTTCCCTCACGGGCCAGTCAAGTATTCTATCTCTCTGGGGTCAGTGAATTGGTACCAGACTTGTCTGGGAAGGGCAAGAAAAACACTGGCTTGTCCATTGGCTGGCCACCTCAAGTCATTGTATAGGTCAAATACCCATTCAAACGGCCCCTACATCCCGTAGAAGCTGAATGCATGGCGCATCCCAAAAGGGATTGATTGACATGTCCCCATGCTTTTATCTTTCGTATGCTTTTCTTTATCTTCAACAGTTTCATGAAAAAATTCACAAATGTTCAAGGAATAGACCAAAATCAGAAGGAAATGCGATCTATACATATAAAATAAAACATAATAATACGAAATAATAATACAGAAGAGAGGCATACGGCGACAGAACAACGTAGCAAGACATGTGGCGGTGACTTCTGCTCCCGATGCTCGTTCAGGGTTCAGGAAAATAAGAGAGAAACTGTATGAACCTGGAGCAGGATAAAACATGAAGAAGCTGTATAGGAAAGCAAGTATACCAGCTAGTGCTACATGATTGGGAAATTTCAAGAACAAAGCAGAAAATTATAGCATGACGAGAGGAATGATGTCTAGTATAGAGCGGACAAGCCAGTGTCGAGAGATAGAAGAATTAGAAGAGAGGATGTGCATAGAAGGAAATAGAAGAACCAAATAGCCCTTAATTGCCGCCGAAGGCGTAATAGTAGGATGTCAGATAAGCACAAAGTGCGTCTCTATGGTGCTGCTTCATCAGAGCTGCTCATCACAATTTCCTGATGAGATCGTAGGCACATCAATCAGCTTTTGCGCTATTTAAACCAGGAATGTCCTAGAAAATCTCTCCAGGATAAGGCGAACTACTCTACGAAACTCCAAAAGTTCAGTTGAATTTCCGAATCATCTTAACTAGTACGAGGTGATAATAACCTGACTACTGTAGAGGCCGATCTCTTCTGAAATGATTTCTCATTTATGTAGGATTACAGGACGAACTCAAATCATGTACTTGTATTCCTACATATGAATAGGGAAGGCGTAGATATCTGAAAGGAGAACAATAAATAATGAAATAATTTGATAAATTAGAATAAATGGTGTCCCAAAAAATTAAAACACTGTTTGGAAGTTGATAACCTTGCTGCCAGTATAGGTACTGACTAAGGTAAGAGTTCATGTTCAAGCGTAAGAAAATAGAAGATTTCTGACATCTGAGCTGTTCTATGTATAATAATAAATGAATGACAAATTAGATGAAAATAATGATATTTAATATTAAGATATTTTCAAATTACACCATCGTCTAAACAAGCTTGATGCTTCTGAAATCAAAGTGAACGTTTTCCAAATCGAAACCAGTTTCTTGCAATCTTCAAGATGATCGGAATAATTTTTTGTTCCAGGAAGACTTGGTAGAACCTTCTTCGAAATTTTCAAAAGCCCGAATGCGTGTACAGACTTAAAAAAATTAATTTTTTGAGAAAGCTAATTTGTTTTAAAGCACAACGAGGCAGCAATCATTTAGAGCGTTAAAAACATGATAGCTCCATGCACTCGGAATGCGGAGCTCCTCGCGATTTTGATTGATAGTGTGAATGCTGCTTACATGAAGCACCAAAGTGAGAATACTGTGTTTTTTACAACTGTTTTTGTTGATTCGTTTACAAGTATAAAACTCTAGACATACAGAAGGTATGCTATCAACCGAATAAAAATCTTATCCTATGTAGGCAATCTATTCAGCGATGTAGGTATTATCCTGTGGTTTTAGAAAGGTATAATTTAGGTGACCTATAAAACCTGATGAAGGCGACTCTTCTCCTTTCGCTCGAGATAATTCCAGCGACACGGTTCAGGTTTTACAGGTCTATTACTTTTGTAAAATCACTATATGATACCTATATAATTGGGTAGATAGCCCACATTGGATTCGGATAGAAACTTTTGTTTTCTGAATAGACTCCTTTGGAGAGAGTTATGGGAAAACGGCGAAAATTGCAGTTTTTGCGCCTATTCCGCCCAAAAACCGAGAGACAGGAGCGGTATTCTGCTCGCATAGCATATAGCTCTATGCTCACAGTTTAAGCTACATGGTCTTCTGTAGTTTTTGTAAGTATATGTATATGCAAGGAAATGTTCATTTATTCAACAGCATGTCGAAATATGCATCAGAATATATCAACTGGACCAATATTCTTTTAAAGAAATGAATTTTAAGCAAGGTTTGGTGCGAATAAAACTCTTGACGTCCTGGACGAGTGCATGGCGCAATTTCCCCTTTTTGGCCCTAAAAAATGGCCGTATATCTTTTTTTAGACAAGATTTAAACATTTATTTTTCCTTTAAAATGAGACTTTTATAACATTTCAAGCAATATGCTTACTTAATGGGCAGGTGAATTCAAATTTAAAGAAAAGTCATACCAAAATTTTCCTGAAACGAAAAATATTCGACTTTTTTGGAGAAACTCCTGTTTAATGAGCAAAGACCTTGTTTATCTAGGAAATTATTCAGTTTGATTATAAAAGCGTTGAGCTTGCTTAGGAGAGTCCAAATTGGCGTGAAAATTATATAATGTCCGTTTTTAAAAGGAGTATTCAAGTCCATAGGACATGCGGTAGCGTAGACGGAGGAGGGACTGTTGCATGAACCTCAAATCAAGGTTCTAGGTTCAAGTTTCCCATATAAGCAAATATAACCTTCTATACCTCCGGGGTGCGGCCTGGGAAGGATGAAACACTGATCAATTCACGCTCCGGTGTAATATGGAAAGTGTTCCGTTTGATTTCAAAAGCATTAGGCTTGTTAAGAGCAGCATCAAGTTTGACGGGAAAATGGAGCAAGTTAGAGAAGAATCAATAAATTTCGATAAAACTGAACCACTAGCGAGGCTAGCAACCATTCAATGCAGCATCGAGATCGGATGCGAACGGACGGGGACTGAATGGGCATGAGACATTTTGAACTGCGCGCACGATGACTAAGCGCTTGTCGTTTCCAAGGCGACGTCCACGAAACTGGCGACGCTCCTAAGGAACTCACAGACGTAGCTGTTACAAAGTGGAAGGTAAAAGAGATTGTGGATGGCTTGGCACTTTGCCAGGGGTGACGGCACCCACCCCGATGATGGGGTGGGTGTTGTTGCCAGCGCTACGTTGCCCAGCAACGTCGTCGCCGTTTCGTCATCAGGACGTCGCTGATCACTGCCAGGAAATTGGAGCGCGATTAGGAGTGGATCAGCTACCAATCCACGCTGCTTCTGTCGCGTTCGGTATTCAGAGAGCACCGCTAGAAAGCCAATTGTGAACGCCAGCTTTATTACTGGATCGATCATCCAAAATCTTCGAAATATAGGAGCAATTTCAATTGGGCTTTACCCAGGAGCAGGGTGAAACTTGAGGCTCGAGAATCGAACAGAGTCGTAGTGAGCGCTTTATTTATTTATCATAGTTTCACTTCGAATTGGACACCTTTCAAATCAAACTGAACACTTTTCAAACCAAATTGGACACTTTCAAATCAAATCGGACAACTTTCACGTCGATTTCTAAGCTAACCTAAGACTCAGATCGAAGCGAACTCTCCCAAATCGAAATGAGCTTCTTCTACATTAAACTCTCCAAAAATAGAGATAGAGACTCTCCAAAAATGTTAGAATAATTTATTGTTTAAGGAAAATTTGGTATAGCTTCCTTTGAATTTTTAATTTACTTTCCAGTATAAGAACACATAGTTTGAAGTTTTATAAAAAATTTATTTTTTAAGGAAAAACAATGATTTGAAGCGTGTTTTAAAGAGCAGGAAGACGGCCAATTTATATTGCCAAAACAAAGATTGCGCCATGCCCCCGTCCGAAACTTCGCGAGTTTTATTCGATTGATGGCAAATATTCTGTTTATAGTTGCAGTTTCACACCTGCAGGCGGTGCAACACAAACAGCTGTAAACAAACACACGTATAGTAACTTTCTTGCTGCATGAAAGCAGTATTTACACTATCAATCGAATAAACGTTGCGTTAAACTTTTTGAGTGCATTGCGCAATCCAGCCTTTTGATTCACGACATGACTGCTGCTTTGCTGTGCCTTAACACAAGATTTAGTTAATTATTTTTTCTAAAAAAATAAAAATTTTATAAAATTATTTCACTCTTTCGGCAGCTGAAGTAGAAAAATTCGAAAAAAATTATTTGAAGTTTTTCTTGAACAAAAAATTAGTCTAACCATTTTGGAGACTCCTTAGTTTAACCTGTACGAAGCTCGGCTCGATTCGGAACACGTTTAATTTGATTTCAAAGTTCATAGGCCAGCTTAGAAGAGTGTCCAATTTGACGTGAAAAGTGTACAATTCGATGTGAAAATGGTATATACTATTTTCACGTCGAATTGAACACTTTCCAAATCAAATTAGACACTCTTATAAGCCAGGCACAGAGCTTTGAAGTCAAAGCGAACTTTTCCAAGCTGAAATGTGCTTTTTCTACATTAAGCAAGAGATTCTCCAATAAGGTTAGATTTTTTAAATTTTTTAAGGAAAATTTTAGTATAACTTTTTGAAGTTTAAACTCATTTACCCAATAAGTTAAAAGTGTCCAATTCGACGTGAAAATCGTACATAACTGCTCCTTAGCTGCGCTCATAAAAGGTAAAAAAGGAATAAAGCAATCCTGCACAATCTTAGTTCACTTCAGTCTGATCAACAAAGTAAAACATAATATCACTATGCACTCAATTCCGTATTGCTAACATTTTACTGCCATTCAGAAGCCGAAAAACAAGGTCTGAATCAATGAATGGTCGTAAAATGTAAATAATTGTAATCAGCTACGGATGAGAGGGGTTGTAATGTATTTCTATTCCAGGCGAAGATCGCTTCATAAGATTTTCAGTTTTTGGGTTTTTTGTATCTCTCAATAAACCTACTCTTCAAGCACGAAATTTTCAACTGTGGAAGATCGCGTGCAGCCTTTTCTCGTTGAGGATTTGTGTTGAGTGCATCAAACTGAATCCGACAAAATTTTGAATTCCCATTATGCTACAATAAAAAATAAATAGGTGCAAGTCTATAACGATGGTAGGTTATACTCTTGTTCTAGGCGCCTACTGGCTTTGTTAATATTTTAGCTGTGTATTCTAAGATTATCCTTGTATAAATAAGGAACTATTGGAATTCTTGTTATAATTTGTGTTGGTTATGTGCTTGTAGGGCGCGTGGAGCGCAGTCGGAGGAGGCGCTGACTGTCGCCTGCACCCGATACCAGGTTCCTGGCTCGGATTTTCCGCCCAGGCCAGTAGAATGCGTGGCGCATCCCAAAGGGGATTGAATAACGCCGTCCGTTGTCCTTGTCCTTTGTCGTGTGCTTGTTCATTTGCATGAAGCCTTCCATCCCTCCGGGGTCGGTGAATTGGTACCAGGCTTGTCTGGGAAGGATAAAGCGCTGACTTGTGCATCGGCTGGCCACCGCAAGTCATTGTATGGCCAAATACGCATTCAACTCGCCTCCACGACATCCCGTAGAAGTAGAATGCGTGGCGCATCCCAAAGGGGATTGAACAACGCCGTCCGTTGTCCTTGTCCTTTGTCGTGTGCTTGTTCATTTGCATGAATTTTCAATTTTCAATTCATTCTAGGACCTCCCTCCCGACTAGGGACTCCGAAACTGAGTCTATCTCGGCAACCAGAGTAGTGTAGTCTACTTATTCCTACATGTTGTTGCCTATTTGTTGTGTTTCATTATGTCAGAAACCGTTCGAAGGGCCGCAACTAACCAACTGGCCACAATGACTTGCAGTGGCCAGCTGAGCGACAAGGCAGTGTTTTGACCCTCCCAGACAATCCTGGCACCAATTCACCGACCTCTGAGTGATGGAAGGTTTGGTTGGCCTAGAAAGTCCGAACCAGTGGGATCAGGAACACGAGACAGGCGGCGCCTCTTCGGACATCGCCACCAGGGATGGGCGGAAATTTTGAAGTTTTTCCCAGAAAACAGAAAACAGAAAATCGCCTTCGTCAGAAAACAGAAATCAGAAAACAGAAAAGCCAAAAACGCCAGAAAATCAGAAAACAGAAAACAGAAATCAGAAAATTTCGAAATTATCACACGACGTAACTATTTTGCCTAAAGATCCATATTTCCAGTAGCAAATACTTTTGTATGACCAGGAATGTAGTCGAAGATCAGCGTTTTAATTTGCAGACGTTTATAAAAATTTCCATTAAACTCCAGTGCACTGCAATCAGCATGTTGTAAATCTTGACCGATAGATCCTAGGAATCTCGACACTTGAAGTATACAACATTACTCATCAGCTCCTTTTCACCGCTAACGCCTCAATTAGGTAATGGTCCCACTAGTACGAAACTGACCTTTTAGTGTACCGAACACGATGAAGGCTCAGTGATCACTGTTTGCATGTTTCAGCTCAATTGCTTGAGTTTGTAGACACACTCTCGCAACATACTCTAAAGCTGTTCAGAGATTCGTTGAGTATTACAGGCTCCACCAGAATCTGTATTCCTAGTTCGTTTCGTTCTTCGGGAATACATTTCCTTAAGCGTCATAATTTACGCGTAGCTGAAAGTTTTCAGGCCAACTTACCGATGCTCTTTAGAACACCAAGTTACTACTTAGCCTGTTGTGTAGTGACTTGATATTTCACAGAACAACACGCGATTGTGACTGAAGGGCTGTCAGCATAACAGATCTTGGGTGAAGGTGCTTCTTGAATGCGTAGTCACCATATAATGAAGACCTTATTATTATTATTTCTCCTCAAATCTACATATCATATAACATCTCAGTGGAAGGCCAGCAGAAACACCCTGCTCTACAGGAGTGCACGAATTAGCAACAATCGCCCGATCTGCCTGATGTACGTAGTCTATACGCTGTTCGCTCGAGTCATCCTGAACACGATCTTTGGGCGAAGGACAGCCATGCAAACAAGCAGGATTTCGGAGAGGATTCAGCACGATCGACCACGTACACACCATTACGAAGCTCATCGAAGTGTCGCGAGAGTTCAAGCTGCTGCTGTGCCTAACGTTCATCGACCTGAAGAAGGCATTTGACTCTGCTTACGTTCATCGACCTGAAGAAGGAGTTCGACCCTGTCGAAACGGAAGCAGTCGTCTAAGCACTGCTCGCTCAGGACGTTCCTACTCTGTACATCAGTGTCCTTCGAGAGCTGTACAGTGGATTCACGACCAAGATCTAACCATTCTACAACGACGTCGTCATCGATGTGAAGAGAGGAGTCGGCAGTGGAATACCATATCTTCGAAGCTCTTCAGCTCGGAAACGCCATGCGCGAACTAGAATGGGAAGACATGGAGTGAAGGTCGACGGCCGGCAACTACATCATCTTCGCTTCGCTGACGACATCGTGCTCATAACGCCGAGCGCTAGCCAGGCGGAGCAGATGCTTCTTGGCTTCTCCAGATACGTGTATCTGGGTCGCGAAGTCAACATGGCCAACGGCATAGCGCCAGAAATGAGCAGTAGGAAATGAGCGGCTTGCGGAGTTTTTAAGAGCGTCGAAAGAGTCGTAGAGAAGACGTAGAACGTCCGGCTCGTACGCACCTTTTCGACTTCACTATTCTTCCTGCCCTAACATAGCCTCAGAGACCTGGGCTATACGAAAGCAGGATGAACACGCGATCAGAGTCGCGCAGCGTGGAATCGAGAAGACGATCCAATGGGCCAAGTCGTCGAAAATTAGGTGGACCACGTAATGCGCTTCGCAGACACCGACTGGACGTCACCGACTGGATTCCGCGGGACGTCAAGAGAACACTAGGAACTGCCCACCACGGCGTTGGTCGGGCTTCTTCGTCAAAGCCCTGAGAAAACAATATGAAGCTCTTCGTGTCTCTCGAGCGAAAAGGATCCATTGGAGCACCCTGGCACGCGGCACTGACGTATGGAGACGCTGATGGTGCCCGCTTGAACATTAATGGACGACAGATGATATACGTGATAAATGACAAATTTCCTGCATCACAACACTATCACCAGATCGGCGAAATCAAAGGTAACTACAAAAACTTTTCTGCCTCCTACTAATTTGTGACAGCAAAAGCTGAGCAATCTTCAGAGTTAGAAAAGCAGCTTCGACAAAGGCTCTGCAGGAAGCGATATTGGGGATGACCGGCCAACAATGTTCAATTTTTAAACCGGGGGTGGAGAATAACCCTACCCACAGTAACCCTAGGACAAGTGGTTAGTTAATACATAATTTATTACCCCTCAAAATACTAGTTTTATAGTTGCCAAATTATGAAAGTCGAAAAATGTCCTATGAAGAAACTCCTTGCCAGCAGCACTTACGCAATCAATCAAGCAAACATGTGGGATAGTTCATGAGTATATGGCACAATAGCTACATGAGCACATCCAAAAACGCCACATGCTTGCCATTCAAGATACTCTAGGAACACTATTTTGGAATGAAGCTCACTATTCTATGATACTTCTTGAATTTTTTTCATTGGATTTCTGTGACAAATTGTTGCTCGCGACTCTATTTTCTGTTTTCTGGCCAATTTTTGGCCATTTTCCCAGAAAACAGAAAACAGAAAAATTTTGCCCAAAGTGGCCAGAAAATCAGAAAACAGAAAACAGAAAACAGAAATTCCGCCCATCCCTGATCGCCACCACACGCTTTCCCTTTTCAGTAGACTGGAAAAACGATAAAATAAAATATTTATTATCATAAATGTTATTCAAATATTGATTTAAATAGTTCATAAATAGTCGTCTATAACTCCGTCCTGCCATAAAGGAAACACTTCCATTCGACCTGTCCGTGCATCAGTAAAGCGATAGAGGTGGTAGCAACGCACGAGATCCGACAACTGCCGAAACTGCAAAAGTGCCAATCCAAAATGCTTATGAATCGCGAACGACGTGATTTTTCATAAGACGATTTAAGCTGCATTTCATTCAGTAGCAGAATAACACTAACGTCTTTTTCGGGGCAATAGCGCTACTTCAGTAGTTTTCATTAATGTGATTAGCTAAACTTTTTGCAGAGAAAAGGGAAAAACGTTACAGTGCGTTGAAGGGAGAACTGATCCCATTCTCTCCTTAGAGCGCGAAATTGTCATCAGAGCACGCATCTCCACAGTCGACGCATCACACACGTGGATCGTGCCACATTGTCAACGGGCGTATAGATCAGTTGCCCCATCAGCGTACTACATTACACTCGAGGAAAAGCTGTAGATCTACCGGTGTACAGGATACCGCCACGTTTTACTCGTAAAACAAAAGGAGAGAAGCCGTACCGATTGCATTTTGTTGTTCCCGATCTGTACAAACCACCACTTCGATCCGTTCTCTTCAATGCATCGCAAAACAGGGAAGTGGTACACCTAAATAATGATCTCCTTTTCACACCAGGTAAGTTTTAGTCACCAGTGCGTCTCATTCCAAGTTCATAGGACGGCTGTGGGACAATCTCAGTCAGGAGTGACGATCTTAATTCGAGCAACAACGACCTCTGATTTACTACGCTTCACTCCAAGTTATCCGAGCCTCCTTGAGCCCTGAAGAGCACTGCGAGTCTCGATAGAAGTCAGGGTAGGGGTATCACCTGTATCACCTGTCGTCCCGTTGATCATCAACTTGCTTGAGCGGGCGCCAGCAGCGTCTCCATTCGTCCCTGTCACGTGCCAGAGTGCTCCAATGGATCCTCCTCGCTCGAGGGACACAAGAGCGTCATAGCGGTCGTTCAGGGCTTTCACGAAGAAGTCCGACCAACGCGTTGGTGGGCGTCCTGGTGTTCTCTTGACATCCCGCGGAATCCAGTCGGTGACGGCTCTCGTCCTGCGGGTGTCTGCGAAGCGCATTACGTGGCCGGCCCACCTAATTTTCGACAACTTGGCCCACGCGACAGCGTTTCTGATCTTCGAACGTCGGCGAAGCTCGGAACTCCGGAGGCCTTCTCTCACTTGCGTGAGTCGTGTCACTCCGAACATCGTCCTCTCGATTCTACGCTGCGCGACGCTGATCGCGTGTTCGTCCTGCTTTCGTATAGCCCAGGTCTCTAAGGCGTATGTTAGGGCAGGAAGAACGGTAGAGTCGAATAGGTGGGCACGGAGTCGGACGTTCTTCGTCTTCTTCGCGACTTCTTGGACGCTCTTGAAAGCTCACCAAGCCGCTCGTTTATTCCTGCTCAGCTCCGGCGATAGGTCGTTGGCCATATTGACTTCGCGACCGAGATAGACGTAGCTGGAGCATTCGGAGATGTTCGTTCCGTTGAGCGAGAATGGGGCATCAGAAACCCATGCGTTCCTCATGAGCATCGTCTTCAGGGTAGGGGTATAGGGCAAAACGTTGTTTGGAATATCTGATCTGGGAGTGCACCAGTTTCAAGCTCATCTAATCGCGAGAAGTATTCACAAGGACCAGCTGAGTGCGAAGAGATACATTACCTCATTCTGTGTGTTCCTGTGGACAAGGAACAAAGGAATCGTTGTGCTGACGTCGCTGTGGTGATTCTTTCTGTAGTAGATCGCAAAGTCATCAGGTTTCACAGCATTAGCAGCCTTAATGGGCGCAATGAATCATCAAAGACTAATCATGCTGCTAAACTATGTACGTTTATAGAGCTGGGCACGAATTACATCACTAATGCCTCACACCTTTCACCGGAGAGTTAGCACACACTAGTGCCCTACAAAAATTCCAGCTTCTCGCAGCACTAAATGTGGTATGGGGCTGCCTTACATGCTGACATCCCCCCACCGGGCTTATTTGCGCCGTTTTTAAGTTTTTAAAGTATAGTTTTATAGCCATCGGTTGGAGGCCAGGTGGCCTGATTATTTACGCGTTTAAACCTATCTTATGATTAGCTGGAAGAGACGCTTGAACATTTCTGTTCAACAGAACTTAAACAGGATTTTTTCCACGAGTGCCTTCAGCTCAAACGGTTTCATGCTCATATCGGCCATCCTAGTCAAAAGGGAGCAACTTTAAGTGTCAGTTGTGTACGTCATCCTATGCTACACAAACATATCCAATGAATTTTGAAAGCCCTCGCATCATCGGACGACAGCTGCAACTCTCGTAAAAACTAAAGCAAGGAATTCGGGACGCAAATCGTTATATCCCCCCACCTCCGGCTAGGCTCGTCCCGATCTCACGGGTGAGTGCTGATCGGTAACTGCTAGGTAGAAGGATATCGTGGGTGTTCCATTAGATTAAACTGCTCTGGTGTAAGGCGTAGCATCGCTGCCCAAGTGTGGGTTCGAGTGTCGTCTGGAGCAGGAGTTTTGGTCGCTGGCAACGAGAGACAGTGTGTGCTCATTTCGTAATTCCAGAGGTGTAGTTTATCTACTAGTGTCGATTCGTTAAAATGTGATAGGTGGACTGGTACTTTACAGCGGCCATTCGCTATAAACTACGTAAAATTGGAATAACTTTATAACTTTGAATAAGTGCTTTCCGGGTGAATCACTCAACACTCCCATCTTAACAATTTCTTAGCAGTTTAGATAAGACCAAATCTCAATGTCCGTTTCCTTTTTCTTTGGGTGCAACCCCCCACCTTGGGTAGACCACCCACAATAGAGGCAATTAGGTGCAATCCCAATCGGGGTCTTCACCTTATGCACACATGAAAAAACAACAAACAGGCTTTACGCCGTCGAGTCCGTTTAGAGGAGCATCGCAGCGCGACACGACGAAATGAAAGTCCATGCCTGTATCGATGGAGCAGCGCAAAATCGGTATGGAAAATTATCATTACGTCCCATTATACCGCAAGCTGTGAATGTCCAGGTAGACGTTCCTGTCATCTCTGTGAATAGCCCACAGTCAAGCAGTCGACCTGCACGCATTTATGTGATGACGAGGGAGAGCCAAAGGAATTATTCATTTGAATGGAAATATCGCTGGAGCCACTACGTTTGGACTTTTATCCTCCCTCAACAGTGTAGATGTCCATTCGACTGATTAGACAGCATTAGCGGGCATAGGGTAGGCGTATTGTACGTCGTGTTGTATGTTTTCTTATCTCTGCTGCAATTTCTATAAGAATCTGGTTGATCGACCCCGCTAGACTTGACCCCCCTCAACTAGGAATACTGTTTTAGGTGTCGGTCGATTTTGAGGACCAGAAAACCTATGTTAAGCATTATACATTATGTTCTATATGTTTCCCTTTCCACTATTATTTAATTATGTGCATAAACTGCCCCCCCCCCCCGGTTGTGATTGCATCGGCATTGGGTACCACTACATCTGAAGCAACAACTACGCTTCCATGTAGACTCAGGGGTAGTGAGGCAAAACAACGCTTCGCTGCTGTGTCTCCAACCCCCTCAGATTAGGATTGCACCCTGTCACATACTTCTCCTCCTAAAAGTAAACAGAAGAGAGCATAGAATAGGACAACTCTGAGTCATCTGCTTGAAAAGTACTAAACGCTCCACGCATTTTTCTGCCGTTTGTTTTACCTCCTCGCTGGTGTGGATCCCTATGAAATGTTCTTCAATTCGTGCGTCCGCAGCGAGACAGCACTGTAAAAAAATGATTCAGAAGAATGGAGTATATAACTTGCTCCTCCTTTATAAAAAGGAATTAAGCTCAGATTTCTATTTATCGCCGAATTAGTTCAACCTACGTCCGATTCCACTCGTGGTAGCGGCTCGAAGTCCGAATTACTGTCACAGACATATATTGGATCCGAAATTTCAGAGTCCTAAGATCGTGTTCTCTTCAGAACCATATGGAACTCAAAGCAATTATGGGATCTATCCAAATGGGAGGGCGCATGTAGCGCAGTCGGAGGAGGCGCCGACTGCGCTACACGGATTCCTGGTTCGGATTTCCCGCCCAGGCCAACCAAGCCTTCCATCCCTACGGGGTCGGTGAATTGGTACCAGACGTCTGGGAACGATAAAGTGGGCTGACTTATTCATCGGCTGGCCACCGAAAGTCATTGTATGGAAAAAACGCATTCATATCGCCTCCACAACATCCCGTTGAAGTAGAATGCGCTGGCGCATCCCAAAAGGGATTGAGTAACGCCGTCCTTTATCCTTATTTTCCAAATGGGAAGCTTCCCTCTGCCGTCTTGACAACGGTGGTTAAATTAGAAATTAGCTATTTAAAAAATCGAGAGCTGCAAGCTGGGAGGGGTGCAGCCTAAACTTCTTCCAGATCTGGCAGCTCTACCCCGAACCAAAACAGACATGTATAGGTTTCCTACTGCAGCTTACCGCATGCTTATCCGACCTTAAGGCTTTTATTTCACAAGTTCTTAGATAGAACTCTTGGAATTTGCGGAGGAAAATCAGTATAAACCCCTTCCTGGACTTGACCCAAGTGCGACCTGATGCAGCCGACAAGTTGATCTTTCTTTGCAGGACATGCCCACCGTTTCTGTTTCTTCAACTCTCTGGCGGTGTCCCCTCCGACTAGGATAGATCCCAGTTATACATTTCGTACCGAACGGTCATTGTTCCATTAGCTCTTTCCTGAGCACACTCAAAAGCTCACCGGATACGTCCACTTAGTTGGCTCGCTAGTGTAGTGATGATGAGATTGTCCACTGGACGCCTGCAATACGATTGACGTGGCGCTGGACTCTGACGCACCCGGATCTGTGCAATATTTCAGTTTTCAGGTTCTACATGCTTCTATAGGTTTGAAACGCACAACCGATTCTCCATCTGTAGACGACGGCTTAGTAGTGCCTTGAGAGTGAGTGTTCGACCTAAACTATCCACCGAAGTCCACCACTCTGAATGCATAACAACTCAAACTCACGTAGGGTCTTCGTTTTTTGGGTGAGAGTTTTCTTGTTTCATAGTCGATGAATGCACTGCTGCTTGCAGTCACTAGTACAATACGAATGATGCACACCGGCGGCCGGGTTATCACTGCTTGAGCTGGGTGAGCTCCATCACAGTGTTGCCGTTCGCCGCTATGGTTAAGGACAGGGCAGCGGCAACGCCGCAGAAGTGTGCGGGTGCCTTTAAGCACCTGGTATTCCTCCGGGTCGCTCCATCGACTGGTCGCGGCGATAGTGTTGCGCGGGTAGCTACGAACTGGTTTGTATTATAGGGCGAAAAGTAATGAGACAAGTTGAAAAAATTATTTATCTTTTTATAACTCAAATACAAATCAACGATGCTGAGGAATGTGCATGCCATTAAGGTCAATGGCTTGCTGCCATCGCTCAGCCAACTTCCTGATCCCATCCTTCCAGAACTGCTTGGGTCTGGTGTTGATCAACTGGTCGGTATGGTTGTCAAGGACTGCTTGGGTTCTTGTGTCATTTCCGACCAGGAAGTCCCCAGGCCCAAGAAGTGGTGGTAGTCACATGGAGAGATGTCTGGCGAATACGGTGGGTAAAGCATGTGAACGTAGCCCACCTGGGCAAGCTTATCCGTGGTCACTTGTTGGGCGTTGGGTGCGGCGTTGTCGGTGAACCTGAAACAATCTGTAATTTAGATGTCCTTTGGGCGCAATTAGTGGAGATGTCCCTTGATAAGGAGTATCCCCTGGCGCTTTCGAAAAAATAGGTGTCAAAAATGGAGCAATGGAAAACGTTTTTGTGTGGTGGGTAGATCTCGTTTAGGGGATCACGGCGGCATGTGAGTTTTTCAAAAAAAGATGAAAACCAAGTCGGCTACATAAAAAGAACAGAAAGAGCGCGGATAACGCGCCTACCGCGCCTTTTTTCCAATCCTTATAGCTAGAGCATTCGGAGATGTTCGTTTCATCGACGAGAATGGGGCATCAGAAACTCGTACGTTCGCGTGAGCATCGTCTTCGTGAGATCCCGTTGCAGTCCAGCGTTCCCACACACACAATTGAAATGCGCATTGGCTCTGCCTGATTTATGCTCGGTGTTATCAGCTCGATGTCATGAGCGAAACGAAGTGGTGTAGTTACCGGCCGTCCTCCTTCACTCCCATGTCTTTCCATGCATTGAAAGATCAGATCGCACCATGCACTCAAAAAATTGGCCACAAGTTTGATATTGTAAATAGCACTTACGAAACATCAAAGTGAGGAAAGTAAACACATGACGAGGGCGGCGCTGAAGAACGTATCTTCACGCTCACACAGGACGACGTCTGTGTGTGATGGTGAGCTCTTGTCCAGATTGTGATTCCACGATACCTGTCCTGATTTTGGGCAGAATAGAAGCTGGAAACTGTAGTTCTCGCCGTTTTCCCACAACTCACTTCAAAGGGACCTATTCAAAAACAAAAGTAACCATCTGAACCCTATGTGGGCTATCTATTCAATGATTTCTTAGAATGTCGTACAGTGGTTTTGTAAAAAAAAGGATTGGAGGCCTATAAAACCTGGACCTGACTGTGAAATTATCTCAAGCGACCGGAGAAGGGTCGCCTCCACCAGGTTTCATAGCCCACTAGAACTTTTTTGGCGTTTTGCGTTTATTCTGCCCAAAAACCAAAACGCAGGAGCGGTGTTGTAATTGGAATGGACCACTGCCGCACGACAAAGACGAATGGAAGTCTTGCTGACGTTCGGATAAGCAATTCGACGGTGAACCGCACGACAAGTGGCTCAGATGATAAGGAGATGTTCGCGATTATAACCCCAAATATCCCCTCCTAGTTGAAGCTGGGAGGAAGGCGAAACTCAACATTCTCAACAAACTCAACAACTCAAGGCGCAGAGCATTCCCGCCCGGTCAAAGGGAGGTGCGGGATCGATTCCCGCCTGGCGCTAGAAGTTCTGATCGCAACAAAACATCGTTATGACAGCTTACAACCTCGATAGCAGCTACATAAGGCTCAAAGAAACTGCTTTGAATCGTTTCTATCACGACCATTGGCTTAACTGGTCCCTTGCTGATATCAGAACCGGCTCATCCCAATATACGGGTGAGTACTGATCGGTCCCACGAGGTGTGGATGTTGCGTTCGATCAAACGGCGCTGGTGGTGTAAAGGCGTAGAGCATTCCCTCCAGGTCAGAGGGAGGTGTGGGTTCGAATTCCACCTGGCGCTAGAAGTTTTGATCGCAACAAGACATAGTTATGTCAGCTTACAATCTTGCTTTAACGTACTTTCCGTAATTGATTGAAATTTCAGACAGAAATTTTGTAAGGACAAGTGCCTTGAATAATTGAGTTAGGCAAAGTTTGAGCGAAATCTGCGCTCTTGCCACATCATCCGTAACGAAAAAGCGATAAGCTCTTCGAGAAGCATCGAGCCAGGAGGTTCCATTGGAGCATTTTAGCATGCGACGAGGGCAGTTGCAGGTCCAGCCAGCGTAGTTTCGAGCAACTCGATGACCAACGGAATCACATGTGAGAGGTGATATCCTGCTACTATTTGAGGTGAATAGTAAAGTTTTAATGGCGGGTGATGTCACTCAGATAGCCGGATTGTGTTAGGAGACTGCAAACGAGTTAAATATTGGTACGTAAACTTTGTCACGAAAAGGTTTTCTAGGCGAATTTTTTTTAAAGCCTTCCAAACTTTTCACAGTGGTATAAATGTGCAAAGAAACGTGCAAAAAGCCCTCCACATTAAACTCTTTTAGGGTATTGTCGCTGAAAAACGCTATGGAGAGATCGGATGCAGCCCATGTTCTCTTGATAACAGGCGAGCGAATGTTATGATATCCACTGTACGTTTTCACTCCTATAAACAGATCTTCAGTGGTTAGCGAAGCTTCCTTAGCACAAGGCGTTTCTTATAGAAAATAGCACATCCTTCACTTTTCCATATACAGAATCGGTCAGGGAACGATGAGAGCTTCGTCTTGGACAGTTTGGAGATCATTAGGGCAAGCTCATGCTTTGCATCTATCGCGAACGAACTGCCGACCTTACTAGTAGATGTATCCAGAGCTAGAGCAAGCTTCGTAAGAAGTTCTTTCGACAGCACAAATCCTGACGCGAAGTCTGGAAAGAGGAAGTCGTCGTCAGCTTCGTGGTCGAAGCCATAAAAGTGATGTATGATGGTGGGGTTCTCATCACGAAGTCCACGTCCGTGAAAAATCTTCCTTCCAGGAACAAAACCTTTCAGAAAAACGAACAGGACGCTGGCATTCACGACAGAGTCACACTCCAGGAATACATACCAATCCAATGTCGTCAGAGAAGCGATTCTACTAACTAGCGTCCATGGAGCCCAATGCCCCACAACTTCTGGGAAGTCTTGGTGTGGAACTAATACTGCAACGTTCTTTTCCAAGCTTTCCGCTTGTTGTAAAATCGACTTTTTTAGTGGATGTGTCTTCCCTTCATCGAAGATAGATCGCTGGCCAAGAATAATGAAAGTAATTCCGTCGGTTGAAGCAGTAGAGAAGAAGACTGACACTAGTAGAGAAAAGAGAGTGCAGAAGTAAGTAGAAGACGTCATCTGTAGTTATTCATGAACGAGAATCCACCCTGCGAACGATGACACACCGCAACATCTTGAGATACTGGATTAAAACTCTAAATCTGTTGGCAGAAAATCTGTAGAACAATCTTTTAGGGTAATTTTATAGTTGCTTTAAGGCACAGAGAGAGAGGGTTCCTCCACTCTATCTCCGGACATGCACCTTAGCATGTAAAGAGCACACCTAGGCCGCTTATCGCTCAGGTTTTCGCCGTGAAATCACTATCTTATCGCCGCCGAGTTGCGTGTTCCCACTTATTGCTCCGACAGTCACGTTGCACACTTTCGTGACGTGCGAGATGCGTTGTTTAAGCTGTTTGAGATCCGGAATATTTCCTTTCATTTATGTGGCCCATTTTTGATCACCTCAATGCTGCTTCTCACTCGTGAGACATGATGAGGGTTGATATATGCGATTGATCTGTCCTACCATGGAATTTGGGAAGCTCTGCTTCTTTCAACGGTGGCTTTTCAGATTTCGGTTCTTATAGCAAAAGAAAAAATAAGGGTAGAGCAGTTGAGTTTTCAAACGCATTTCAACAACTTGAAGGACAATAAAAGACAAAGGACGGCGTTATTCTCGGGATGCAGCACGTACTCTATTTACTTCTACGGGATGTCGTAGAGGTGGTCTGAATGCGTATTTGGCCATGCAATGACTTGGCCAACGACCTAGGTGGAGCTGAGCAAGAGGAAACGAGCGGCTTGGGGGGGGGGGGGTGGGGGGCTTCCAAGAGCGTCGAAGAAGTCGCGAAGAAGACGAAGAACGTCCGACTCCGTGCCCACCTATTCGACTCTACCGTTCTTCCTGCCCTAACACGCCTCAGAGACCCGGGCTATAGGAAAGCAGGATGAACACGTGATCAGCGTCGCGCAGCGTGGAATCGAGAGGACGATGCTCGGAGTGACACGACTCACGCAAGTGAGAGAAGGCCTCCGGAGTTCCGACTTCGCCGACGTTCGAAGATCAGTGACGCTGTCGCGTGGGCCAAGTTGTCGAAAGTTAGGTGGGCCGGCCACGTAATGCTATTCGCAGACACCCGCTGGACGAGAGCCGTTACCGACTGGATTCCGCGGTGTGTCAAGAGAACACGAGGACGCCCATCAACGCGTTGGTCGGACTTCTTCGTGAAAGCCCTGAACGACCGATATGACGCACTTCGTGTTCCTCGAGCGAGGAGGATCCTTTGGAGCATTCTGGCGCGCGACAGGGACGAACGGGGACGGTGCTGGCACCCGCTCGAGCATGTCGATGATCAATGGGACGACAGGTGATACAGGTGAATGACTTGCAGTGGACATCAGATGAACAAGTGAGCGCTTTGTCCTTCCCGGACACGTCTGGTACCAATTCACCGACCCCGGAGAGATGGAGCGCTTGGTTGGCCTCGGCGGAAAATTCCGAACCAGGAACCTGGTCGGGTGCCGCGACACCCGGCACCCCCTCCGACTGCGCTACCAGCGCCCTCTTCAACAACTTACCGAATAAATATTTGATTCATTCCTGGAGAAAGCTGTTTGCTGTATGAGGAGGATTGCGAATTTCGGACCAACAAGACTCGTTAGCTAGGAATACATCGTCATTGACCGCTGACATCTCGTCAAAAACGGCGTTTAAAATTGAGCTGTTAGTGCGGTTCAGGGGTGTGCGTAAGTGAACTCCGAACTTCCGGAAATCGTAAATCGTAATTACGGTCAAGCCACCGTAAATCGTAGCAAGCTCGCAGGTTCAGAAATGATGCTCTCAGAGAAAGTCTTTTGCGTCAAACATTTCTAAGAGATGCTTTCATGCGTCACTGCAAATAAATTGCTTCTTCATTTTCGGGTTTAATAAATTGGTGACATGGGTTTCAGAAATGAATGTAGTGACTTACTTATTGGTTAACCTTGTGTATCATTAGAATGACCACATGAAATACGCAGCATATCACGGAAGGTTCAATGTTATGTATTAGGAGGCAAATGCTCCATTCTGAGATTCAACTGTATTCTATTTTCGACATTTCCCCAGAGCTAAATTAAAATCAATTGAATACCACTAGTTACGCATTCCTTGCAAAAAAAACCTTCTGCTTCAAAGATAAGGCAAGTGACGGAGAAAAATGTGTAAAATCAGACGATAAATAGCACTACTGAGCTGCGCTGAAATAAAAATTCGAAGAAATCTGCGCGAAAAAAATGAACAATAGCAGCTCTTACAAGGAAGGGTTGCCAACTCAAGGTGAGCTTTTGCGATGCTATTTTGGCAGGATGTAGGGTTCTGTGAGCAAAGTCCAGAACCACAGTTAGTTTTTGCTGAACGCCTTTTTAAAAACTTCAAAAGGAGGTCTGAAAGCGTGCGTGCAGCTATCATCAACCCCTACGACACCCCTCTAGGTGTGCCTCGTCGGCGCAGTTGGTAGAGATGACGCCTCATAGGAGCACACCAGATGTGCCTTATGTTCGAGTCCGCGTACTGCCGACATTTTTGCACATATTAGGCCTATGTTATACTTCGGCGACGCGTCGGCCGACGTCGGCGACGCTGTGCTTTGCGGGCAGCTACGCACTGCGTGGCAGCCCGCCCAACACAGCGTCGCCGACGACGTCGCCGAGAGCTCCGCAGGGGGTGTTATACTTCCGCCGCCGACGTCGCCGCCGACGTCGTCCGTGGGTCGGTCGCCGCGCTGTGCACGGCGACGGGCCGTCGCCGGCCTCATTCAAGGCTGGGAGAAAATGCGCTCAGAAGGAGTATTTTGTTTGTGGGTGGGTTCTTCGTTCCCGGCACTGTCAACATCCTCGGCGGACCTCGAATTACGAAATCGAAAGTGCAAAAACGCCCATCTTGCGGCATCCAGCCAATAGTGTGAAAAAACCAACGGTCGCGTCAGACTCCTAAGTGGTCCAGTACCATTTGGATTGGGTTAGTCTAGAAGAAATAGAGTTCGCTTCAAAATATAGTTCATGCCTACTTTGAATCGACATGAGTTTCATAACCGCACATCAAGAAGGCGCCTCGTTTGCTTACTTTCTCTCAATGTCGGCCATCATTTTGACGATGTTTAGCACCTATCGCGCCGTAATCATCTTGGCTCTTCATCACTTGATACTTAAATAGGTTACATATTCGCGCTCACAATCTTCTTTTCCTCGCACACTACAAGATTTCCAACTATGCTCTACCTTGGTAGAGGGAACGCCTCAGGGAGCACACCGGAGGTGTTTTATGTTCGAGTCCGCGAACTGCCGACATTTTTGCACTTAGTTAGTTTGTAGTTATTACGCTTTCTCATGCTCATAGGAATCAATTTTAGAGCATCAGTGCTCACAACAAACCAATGCTGTCTATTTGCGCCTTCACAAGTGCTAGTTTTTCAGCAATGTGCACCATCAGCATGTCATGCCATACCACAAATAGTACCGTAACTGCACGCAAATGCGCGTAACTTACGGTTGAATATTATGGACCCGGACCATATCGGTACATAAGTGTGCTAAAAATGTCGTTCTCACCTGAACGTGCTGTCGGCCGACCACTTTCCACCTTCACACTGGATTTCGCTTCCCCGACAAGGAGAGAGACTGCGGTTGCGGATGCCATAAAAGGACTCCTCCTGTACGCCACATATGGAGATATCAATATATGGAGATGTCAGGAAGAAGAGGCGGTTCAAGTAAGAGGGAGCATAATGAAAATGGGAGCTTCCTGTGTCTGTCATACACCTGGGTGGCAGCTGGATACGTCGATGTTCAGCCAGGACCTTCCTTTACAGCCACGGATTACGCGTTCAACGAAGAAGAAGTGATCATTCCTCGTCAGGGAGAAGACTGTTCCTCACTGGCTTTTGTAAGATGCTGTTGGTGTGGCAAGCGCTTGTGTTTTACTTGTTTCGTAGATTTGTACCATAGCTGTTGACTAAAAGGGAAGAGCAAGACAGGACTTTTTATTTCCAGAGAAATGATATTGTTCTCATAGGCATTGTTGGAAGACTAGCACACGTGAAGGCACAAATAGACAGCCTTGGTTTGTTGTAAACATCAGTAATCTAAAATTGACTTTTGCTATAATAAGAAAGCGTAATACCGACAAACTAATATGTGCAAAAATGTCGGCAGTACGCGGACTCGAACATAAGGCACATCTGGTGTGCTCCTATGAGGCGTCACCTCTACCAACTGCGCCGCCGAGGCACACCTAGAGGGGTGTCGTAGGGGTTGATGATAGTTGCGCGCACGCTTTCAGACCTCCTTTTCAGGTCTTTAAAAAGGCGTTCAGCAAAAACTAACTGTAATTCTGAACTCAGCTCACGGGGCCCACATCCTGCCAAAATAGCATCGCAAAAGCTCACCTTGAGTTGCGAATCTTTCCTTGTTTTGCGTCCTAGATAATAATGAGTTTTGATACCGAGAGGTGGCGATGAAAGGCGAGCATATTCTTTATTCTTTGCAGAAACAAGAGTAGGACCCAGAAAATATTATCACTGCCCTACTGGCATATTTTGAAAGCAGAACGGTTAAGATTTTGCGATGAATTTGGCGCTAACATCGCGCCATAATTTTGTTAAATGCGTTGCGCTATGAAGTTGATTGGAAGTTAAGGCGCCATTTACATGAAGTTCAGCAGCAAATGTGACCACAGAGTGTTGCTTGTAAACCTTAGAGACGTAAATAGTGCTTTGCTATAAAGCAAACATTCGCTACAGCTTCCACTTTTTGATTAGTGTAGGTGTTTCTTGCCTTGAGCCAGCCACTTCAAAATTAAAGTAGCACCAGAGAACCATGAATTACCATGGTCATATCTACCGATGCATTTGCCAAGGTATATGAGAATTTTTGGTCGATCGTGCACTACTCCATACTTTCCAAGAAAGTTTTGAACTGCCCCAGCTGTGATATCTCGCGGATTGCATTAAGCAGTTCCATATAGAGTTTTCTGTCGTTCACAGAGTTGTCACAAGGCACCGGCCCGCCGTTGATTTGAGATGCATCACCCATTCCTCACTTTTCCACATTTCGCACATTGGTGCATTTGTTTCCAACTTGCATATCAAATTTTCTGCCGTCAGTTTAAGACATTTAATCACTACAAGCAGGCTTGACATAAAATGACCCAGAAACTGTTGAAGTAGACATTCGTTGGGCTAGTTGTGGATCCGAACCAGATTGGATCAAATAGTCCAAAACCCTCATCTCTTGTCCAAAACGCTGATAAAGGCAAGACAGTGTAAGGTATCCCACGCACAGACACAGAAGTCTTGAGGGAATTATCTAACTTTGCAGAGAAGATAAAAGTGTACCCAAACAGAGCGCGCTATATATGAGGGCCTAGTAATCAAAGATCACATTTTCGAAAATGTACGATTTACGACCCAAAATATTGCAAATCGCAAACCGTAAAACAAATCCCAAAAATCGCCGTAAACCGTAAAATCGTAAATCGTAAGTCGTAAATCGTAATTACGCACAGCCCTAGTGCGGTTCCAAACTCAAAATGTAATGGACTGGTTTGACGACATTTATTGCTTCCTTTCAACCAACGTCTCAGGCAGTTCTCACCCTAAAGGTTAGGCACGAGCAGCGATGAATAGTGCTGAGATGTAAAACCCTTATTCAGGTCATTGTATCCACAATTTGTTGCTGAGGGATGAAGAGGCAGACAAACAGACAACAGGACAAAGTGTTTATCAATCTCAAAAAAGTTCAATTAGAGCCAAAAGCAGAATTGAACAAGAACAACAGAGTATAACAAAACTAACACACCTGCACTGTTCCGTAATAAGAACCTTAGTCATTAGAGAGCATGACGCTTTATCTAAAAAGGCTTCCGTATTCCTTCTTAGGGGAAACATTCGCTTTTGGTGACAAAATCTCTTTCCTTCTCTTTCGTTTCTTTTCTTTCTTTCTTTTATTCTTTCTTTCTTTCTCCCTCTCTCTCTCTGAACTACTTTTACACCAGAGCTCCGAAGGCTCATAGTTTTTCATACGATTTCAGATGAAACGCGTTGCTATCATCGGAGCGGGACCAAGTGGTCTTCCATCGGCAAGGTCAGCAGATTCATTGATAGGACTGAAATAAAACAGCATCTTAAGTGCTAGTGTTGCCTCTCCAGCTGTCTCATTCAAGTGCATTACCATTAGGTTACGAACGACATTTTCTTTTCTAAAAATAATGGTGTTATTTATTAAAATGTGAAATTTGAAATTAAAGGGTAAAGGACAACATTATTTATTTATTTATTTATTGTAAATACACCCATACGGATGTGCCAATTCAATAATTCTAGTAGAGCACGAACAATACTAGGAAACACAAGAGAAAAAAAGAAAAAAAAAACAACTCAATGGTCAGATTTAACAAAGCGGGGGCATTGAGAAAGAAGGCTCACTATCAGTGAGGCTGCGCGGCAAGGGGAGAGAGCCAGAGGAAATGAAGGACAACAACCCACAAACAACATGTTCCCTATAAAATGTAAAATGTTTCATATTCACCTGGCCATGGTTTGTATGAAGTCAAATTGCACCAAGATACCTGAAGGACTATGCAACACTGCTACTTAGTGCCAACGAAGATGACTATCACATGCCAGTTATTTGTTAGTACGACAAAATATGTGCCCGATAGAAGTATACGGCAAGCTGTCAGAACTGGTAGTGTTTTTGATAGCCAGCCTGAGGCACTGGATAGATGTAGCAACGAGTGAAGGTCAAGGAATTTCTAGTGCTTTAGACTTCAATGTAGAACCACGGCAAGATGTCTGATTTTTGGAAGAAAGTAGGTAGAACATAAGCTAGTGGGAGGTAAGCCAATCAAACCTCAGCACCCACACCCCGCGCTCACGTCACCAACAGCATCGCCCTCATGCTCTCTGTCTCCAGGACTGGATAAAATACCGTGAACAAAACAAGAAAACAACACAAGGCACGCGGAGAGGGAAGCTATTTCGTCTGATCAGGAGCAGCCATCGCAATTTGAGGTCCATTACTGCATATATGATCTAAATATCACTTAAGCTAAATGAATTTCTCATAATGCAACAAGAGAGAGGCAAAATGGACACAGACATGAATAGCTTGCTAAAGATAGGAACATCTAGATCTATTTGTGACTTCTGCAGCTCAACTTTGAAAGATATCAGCCATCACTGAACAGCTCTGAGCAATTGAGGCAGCCTGAACCTGAAGCGAGGTACTCAGTATATACTTGGTAGATTGAGAATTGAAACCAAATCCACCTCCCTCAGTTTCCGTCGGAAGGCTGCGCTGGTAGGAGCTTCAAGAAGGCTAGGGGGCAACATTTGTAGCCGTCTAGCGGCTCGGAAAAAGAAAGTGCTATAAATTTTGGTCTGATACGTTCTATGTAGTCTTAGCGTCCGCAAAGAAAAACTGTTTATACGTCCAAAAGAAGGTATGAATACCCAGTATTTGCTTGGTCTTAACTTTGTTTCTCCCTTGATAATTTTGATAATTTTGAAGCAAAAAACCAAGTCACAAAATATTCGGCGATAATGCAAACTCCTTAGATGAAAGATGCGTAGCCGCTCGGAGTAGCTTGGCAACATTTGAGGGAAGCCGGGATCTGGCAAGCATCTATACATCAAGATCTTAGTGAAGACCATTTGAACTTTCTCTATTTGGCGTATCTGCTTTAACGTATAGGGATTCCAGATTTGCGAACCATATTCCAGAATTGGTATAATATAAGTCTTGTAAAGTTTAATTAATATGGAAGCGTCGTTGCACTGAACATTCCGTAAAATTGCAAATAGTGTTGAAAAGGCTCTTCGTATGACGTCATTAATATGAGATTTGAAGTCAAGCTTAGGCGTTAAAATTATTCCAAGGTCCCTTACTTCGTAGCTGGTTTTCAGCAAAATATAAATATAAAATATAAAATAAAATATAAAATAACATTACTCAATCCTTTTTGGGATGCACCACGCATTTTACATCTACGGAATGTCGTGGGGGGGGGGATTTCAATGCGTATTTCGCCATACAATGACTTGCGGTAGCCAACCGATTAACAATTTAGCGCTTTATTCTTCCTAGACAAGTATCGCACCAGTTCACCGACCGCTGAGGGATGGGAGGTTTGGCTAGCCTGGGCGGGAAATCCGAACCTAGGATCTGCTATCGGCTGTATGCGACAGCCGGCACCTCCTCCGACTGCACTACACACGCCCTTAATTTGAATTTGACATTACAAGACCCACACTCTTCCAGAGCTAAAATATTAGGACAGCAAGATGTTGCATTTATGAGAATAATTTTAAGCGCACGAACTACAGATTTTTCAGAGGAAATCATATATTTCCTTGAAAAATAACCAATAATAATGCGAATAACCATCGTAGGCCATACAGCCGTAGGAGGTGTCAATAAAAAAGTAATTTAGGCACGCATTACTCTATGGTGTTGAACCTGTGGTATTCGAGATGTCTGGAGAAGTGGGAGGACTGTGGAACTATAAGCCGCAGGACAGTGAGGGTAAGAGATGCGCACGCGTGGGTTGTGATGAGTACAGAACGTTGTCGCTTCAGAAGCCTCCGTGATGAAGTCAACAGTGATCAATTCATCGAAGGAAATGAGCGCCTATAGCGACTTTCCGCCGAGGCCTGACGTCGCCAACTACATGCACAATAGACGTCTTCTGGAGGTGCCTTTTGGAAAAACACATTCATATTTATATTTAGACTATTCAGTGCTTAAATGCGAAGGAACCACCATGGATTTTTTTTCTCATGGTTATGTTTTCTTTATATAATATATTCACATATATAGTGCGCAGAGTCATGCTTTACTTGAGACAATTTACGTCTGCAAGTTCAGTTTGACCACCGCAGTTCCTATGGAAGCAATATCGAATGGAAGCGTATTGAAGGCCTAGGTATGACCGGAATAAGACCGGACGCCTAGGTGCTTCCGTTTGACTAAGCTGCTCGAAAAAGATTCTCTATCCATCGGAATCACATCATAGCTATACTGAGCGCCAAGCAGACGTTTACAACAATTTAGTGTAGTAAATTATCGGCGTTCTAATTATTATTCATTCAAATGGACGTTTTATTTTTAGTCCCTTTAGATGTTTTGGTTCCTCACTGCAGTCTTCTTGTATTTAAGCTTCTGAATCGATGCGAAACACTAAACTTTATCAATTGCAGCGCATATTGAATTATTGTCTTTATTTGCCTCGTCAGTGTTCAGTGTTGAGTATATTGCATTGTGTTTGTTTGAGTTCATACGAAATTTGCGTGTTCATGTTCCTGTTGTAGCGCACTTATGTTGCATCTATAAATAAATAAATAAATAAATAAATATTTGATTCCTTTCTTCTTCTTTTTTTCGAATTTTGATAGTAACATTTCAGTACTTCCAAGAATACGCCAAACACCACGACCTGCTCAAATTCATCAGGTTTCATCACAAAGTGACCGGAATAAAGAAGGCTGCGGATCACTCAAACACAGGGCGATGGATGGTGAAGTACACGGACAGGTGGGCCGACGTCCTCTTCTCCAATGTCACTTATCTAAGGCCTATGTTATACTTCGGCGACGCGTCGCCGACGTCGGCGACGCTGTGCTGTAGAGGCTGCTACGCACTGCGTAGGCACATCACAGCGTCGCCGGCGACGTCGCCGAGAGCTCCGCAGGGGGTGTTATACTTCCGCCGACGACGTCAGCGTCGCCGACGTCATCCAAGGGTGGCAGCAAATGCTCTCCGATGGAGTGTTATGATTGTGGGTTGGTTCTTCGTTCCCGGAACTGCCATCACCACCACCGTACTTCGAATTACGAAATCGAGAAGTGCAAAAGACGCCGTCTTTCAAACACAAAAAGTGCAATTCACTAGAACATTGAGTGCTTGAGAGGGAGTGGGACCCTAAACCTTAGCTCCCCTTCACTTTGTCACTTTTCTTCCTTTTTGTGTCCTTCTCAGCCGTTCTGTTCGTATTTTCTAGGACTATTTGCCTCCTTGTAGAGCAAGTACTCTAAATAGAACTGTGTGGAAAATAAGTAGTGTTTCCTCGCTTTCTGGTAATGCAAACCTCTGCGAAGAGCTTTTTTGAGATAGAATTCTTACTAATTAAGAGTTAAATTTTCCTTTAAACAAATTCAAAGAAGAAAGAAGAACGCAAATGTGGTTAGTAAGAGAAATTTTGCCAGATTAGCAATGGTCGAGCAGGCTGACGTCCATACAAAACAAAAATCATCATCAAGTCTCGAAACATATTAAGAAAAGCACGCAATGTAAGCAAATTCGAGGCAGATGTTATCATCTAGCGTTTCTATCCACAGTCTGGTTACCAAATGATGACATTGAAAGCGCGCTGCGATGCTAAAAATGTGCTCCGATGCTCTCTTGTTGACGACGTCGCCGCAGAATCTATCGACGACGTCGGCGACGTCGCCAGCAACGTTGGCGTCGGTGACGGGCTGTCGGTGACGTGTCGCAGCGTCGGCGAAGCGTCGCCGAAGTATAACATAGGCCTAAGGGGCGACACTCGAGTATGAACACTTTTCAACGGCGCGCGGTCGATTAGCATGTTTTGCGCGGACGATGGTAGCAACGAGAGCGCAGCGTGCGTGGCGTACGGAAATATGAGCAGGCGACAGCTGCGACTGGAGCGACAGCGCCGGCGCTCTAGGCGCTCTCGGTCTTAATCGATATGCATGTTCTGCACGGGCGACGAGTCGCTCTTGTCGCGAAGTATGAACAGGCCCAAGGAAAGTTCGGATCTATCCTAGTCCGGGGGGGGGGGGAGGCAAAGTTGTGTGCCCTCCTCACCATGTTAGATCCTGTTTATAATATGTCAGCCGGCGGCCAGCTCGCGGCATGCCTCCATTCAGTCGCTCTTTGTCCGCCGAGACGGTTGTAAACCGCGGCGTTTTTTATTTTTCTCGTTTGTTCGCTCGTTTTCGGTTTTTTAGGTTCCAGCACGTTCTCTAGAAGCCGCTCGGTAAGTTTCAATTCATTTTGTTGCCTACTTTTTAGTTATGTGACCCCCCCCCCGGACTAGGATAGATCCGAAAGTTCAACTGCTTTTAAGACACTAAGACGAGTTGCAGTAAAGTAGGAGCTTCCACTAGCTGCATAGCAAGCTAGACACTATGCCTAGCTCTCAGAAAATAATTTTCCTTTGTAGCACGGGATCTGCTCAGAATGACGAATTTGATGCAGTTCTGCTGTGCACCGGACACCACAAAGTACCACATTGGCCGGAAAAGTGGCCTGGTCAGGATGAATTCAAGGGACGAATAGTGCATTCTCACGACTACAAAGAACCGATAGGTGGGGAGTGTTTTGGAGAAATTTTTCTCAAGTCAGGAGCAACCAGCCGGCAGCATCAACGGAAGTTTCAGGCTTTGAAGACAAGCGAGTCGTGGCTGTTGGTATTGGAAACTCTGGTGCTGATATCGCCGTGGAACTGAGCAGAGTATCAGAACAGGTCCGATCTGCACTATTGCTTATCGAGTGCTTTGAGAGTCATCGTGTAGCCCTTGCTTTCACTCAAAGCTCCTTCGCTATATCATGTAGAAAATGAATTCATGGCGCACTACAAGAGATTTTGTACTCTGAATGTTTACATATAAAATCGTTGTGTCACAACTTCAGCTGTACCTCTCAACTCGTCGAGGAGCCTGGATTTTGAATCGCTTACACAAGCGAGGTATGCCTTTGGATGTTTGCGTGGTTAGTTCAATTAACCTTGGAAGATGACTTAAATACTACAGATTTTGAGCCCGCTTTAGGCCAGGCGCTTCACTCACACTGTGCTCTTCTCGATTCCTCACTCGATTCGTTCGTGGTACGTGCAGAAGACGATCAACGACCGCTTCGACCACGCTGCGTACGGGCTGCAGCCCAAGCACGACGTGTTCAGGTGAATTCAATGAATAGGCTTCAAATTTTAAATCATGCGGTGGTCGCATTTGGAATTGAAATAAACTGAAATCACTGGAAAAAAGATTAAGACCACGTTAGCAGTTAGCACCAGCCCTCAACATACTTCGACGGATATTTTATAAGCGGTTTTTATTTTTAAGACCAGTGGTTCAGCGGCCCAACGACTGGTTGAGGGCTTTGCCCTCAAACCCGAGAAGTAAACAATCCGACCATCTTCTTTTACCATCTTTTAGACTTTCATACTTTCGTTGCGGTAAAGAACTGGTTTTATAGAGTACAGCCGTCAGAGCTGCCTGTCGGCGGCACTGAAGTCTTCTCAACGGCTTCGCCGTAGTGCTAACTTCTCATCATCAATTTTAGCTGCAACCTAAGCCATGGTTTCCGCAATAAGAACACCTTAACTACGTCGATTGTGGCAAGTTAGAAAGAAATAGAAAAAATGAACGACATCCATGTATAATTTGATCAATATCGATTGATAGTGGTCGGCACCTCAAAAACGAACTTCAGACTCGTGTTTAGCGACCTCGATTACCCCCAACGCTGAAGTTTCGGACCGCTTGAACGACATCCATAGAAAATCCATAATATCGATCGATATCGATTGGTCGACTTCTGATTCGTGTTCAGCGACTTCGATTACCCCTAGGAATGAAGTTTCGTGCCCCTTGAACGACGTTCTCAAAAAATCGATAATATCGACGACATCGATTGATCTGACCTCAGATTCGTGTTCAGCGACCTCGATTACCCCCAAGGCTGAAGTTTCAGACCGCTTGAACGAAATCCACAAAAATCAATAATATCAATCGATATCGATTGCCCCCCTGCTGTGAGGGCCTTCAGTCGATGATCACCTAAATGCCTATGCACGGTTGCCACACACACACACACACACACACACACACACACACACACACACACACACACACACACACACACACACACACACACACACACACACACACACACACACACACACACACACACACACACACACACACACACACACACACACACACACACACACACACACACACAAACACACACACACACACACACACACACCAGGTCTGGTACCAATTCAGCGGGCCCGAAATAATGTAAAGCTTGCTTGACCTAGATGGGACCCCAATCATGAACCCTTTAAAGAACGCGGTACTCCGAGCATCTTTCTACTATTCATGTACATTGGATAAGTGTGCCGTTTTCTCAGCACACTGGAAACTTTTGAAGCAATTCGAATACTTTTCAATGAAAATTTGAAACTCTTCAAGTTAAATTGGACGCCTCTTTACGTTTTTAGCTTTAAAGTTTTCAAAATTAAACTGAACATCCTCCAAACCTAGCTTTTTCACATTACACAGAGACTCTCTAAAAAGTTGCAATATTTAGGAAAAACCAAGGAAAATTTAGGAATACGTCTTTGAAATGAATTAAAATTCAGCTGCACCAACAACTGAGCAACGCACGCTGTTTGAAACTTCACTCAAGAATTAAAAGAAAAAATAAAGACACATGTCGCGTAGGTGAGCAGCATTGGTAAGCGGGAGTGCTCTAGCCAGTAATAACCAAATAGAGCAGCAGCACAGCCCGAACACATGCAGCCTATCAGGGTACCAACTGAATACGTCCTCTCTGAACGGCGTGCTCATTCCATGCGGTCTGATTGGTGTAGGCGTTCCCACCTACCAATGCTGCTCACTTACGCGACATATGTTTTTTTTAAATAAATTAAAATTTATCTTAAAGTGCATAAAGGCAGCAATGATTAATTAGGCTGTCGCGAAATTAATTTCCGTTTCAGGGTGTATAAATAAATGCGCTTTTTAACCCAAAATCATTCCGTCTCAGGGAAAGCAACACATATCTTTGGGTAGGTTTTTCCTGCTCTTTCAAAAAATATTTGTAGATATGGCCCTAATTTTTTATCCGACCTTTAGTAGGGCTCCGTAAATTCATGAACCAACGCGACTATCTAGTTATCATGCTTTACGAATTTCAATAGGGACATTCTGCAGCAAAGGCATCCCGTAACCTTAGCAGCGCTTTGGACGGACTGTTCTTGCGACGGTCTTGTGGAGGTGTAATCATTTACAGCTTTTTGCAACCTAACCAGCCAATCACAGCAGAGTCTTGCTCAATGCGATTTAGGCCAAATGTATGAGGAATTGCAAAAATTGTCACTGGCAGAGGTTAATAGTGCAGGGCCACTCCTGTTGAAGGACAACGCAGGGCCACACACCTCACAAATTATTCGGCTAATTAGGTATCGAAGTTCTTCCTCACCCAACACGTTTTTCCGACCTTACCCCCACTACTATCACTTCTTCCGAGCTCTTGATCCTCATTTGCGTCGGAAACAATACACTATTTTGGCCGATGTTGAATGTACCCTCCTTGATTTCGTTAATTCCCATTATCTCACCTTTTATTGTAAAGGATAGGATTCATTACTTTTGTTGACAAAAACAGATGGATTCTGGGAGTTTTGCATCAAATAGTAGAGTTGTGTTTAAGCAGATTTATAGCAGTTTGAGGTAGGCGTCCCGTTTCAGTGATTAATTTTGCGACAGCCTGATAGTATATTGAGAAGATCATACACTTGATTGGATCTTCGCGATTTTTATTTGATTGCTATTATAAATGCTGCCTTGTGAAAACAGTGAGGTGAATACATGTGCATTTTCCAAAACTGTATCCGTTTTTTTAACCTTCACGGAAACAGAATTTTCGCCATCAATCAAAATCAAATTAAAATCGCAGCAAGCTAGACGAGTGCCTAGGGTGGTCTTTTCTTTTAACAAGCTGAAATACTTACTGTTTTCTCGTACTTTATTTAAAATGAGTTTCACGCCACAGTTATTCCTTTAAAGACGAGCTTTACTAAAATTTCGAGCAGTGCGTTCTTGTTGGGCTGGTGAATCTAAAAATTTCAAGGAAAGTTTTTCAAAATTTTCCTTAGATAAAAAACATTCGAGATTTTCCGTAGAGTTCCTGTGATGCGGAAAAATTAAAGAAAAACGCCAAGCTTTTCATAAGAGAGTAAGGATAAAGGATAAAGGACGGCGTTATTCAATCTCTTCTGGGATGCGCCAGCGCATTCTACTTCTACGGGATGTCGTGGAGGCAACATGAATGCGTATTTGGCCATACAATGACTTGCGGTGGCCAGCCGATGAACAAGTCAGCGCTTTATCCTTCCCAGACACGTCTGGTACCAATTCACCGACCCCGGAGGGATGGAAGGCTTGGTTGGCCTAGGCGGGAAATCCGAACCAGAAACCTGGTATCGGGTGCACGCGACAGTCGCGCCTCCTCCGACTACGCTACACGCGCCCCATAAGAGAGTGTCCAATTTGAATTGAAAAATGTCGAAACTGCTGTCAAATTTGATATGAGAATGGTAAATATTAAAGGAACTGGGAGGTAGATCAGTTACACAAACAATTGCGATTTTCTTATCGTGATTTTCAGTGCACATACGACGCAAAACGATGAGCTGCCTATCCGGATAGCTAGTGGAACGATCGTCGTCAAACCCAACATCGCTCGATTCACCGAGCACGACGTACATTTCTCCGATGGATCGAAGGCTGAGAACATCGACTTTGTAAGAATTTCTTCATTAACGAAGTTATTGAAATGATTTTCAACAAATATCGAGCGTATTGGCATTGACGCAAGAGTTGTCCTTCTGAAGGTTGAATGATTCAGGTGGTGCTCTCCACTGGATACGACATCACTTTCCCTATCGTGGAGGACCAAAAGCTGATAAAGGTGGGATCGGAAATGTGCACTTTAATTATTGCTTTTATGACGCATACTACACAGATAGAGCGCTGTATAATATGCGTTTGTTAATTGCTATGAAGAAAGCACCATGGTATCTGTAGTATTGATATTGACGAGGAAACGCGTTGTAATGAAATTGATTAAAATTGAGGAACAGGAAATCGATAGAGCTTCCTGAATTCGTTCTCCTTATACAATATCTTGTTTTAGGTTGAACACAATCAAGTCGATCTCTACAAGTACATGTATCCTCTGGACCAGCCACACAACACCCTTGCCGTCATCGGTCTCATCCAGGTCCGTAATGTCGTTGTGGCTATTTCGGCCACTAGATCGCCGCTAAACTTGCGTAAAAAAATAGGTACGGACGACTTGTCGAAGGCTCAAGGACCTTGCTGTAACGCCACGCGAATTGCCGATAGCGCCCTGGCGAGGGAAGGGGAGGAAAACCAGCACTTTCCCACTGCTTTGCGCGACGTCGAACGCGACAAAGACGTGACATGTCCTAGATCCATTGGCTGCCTCTCGTCCCTGTGCAAGTTGTTCTGGTGGGAGTTTGAAATCCAGCGACTGCTGTGTGTCATGCCTGGCAAGCCCCGCCACATGATTACGTGATATGCGCCAACGTGCGGTGTGCTGGCGCATTTCAGATAAGTCAAGCCTCACGAGGAATGTCTGTGAATCACTCCAATCATGGAGTTAACCGCACTAGGTTTTCAGCATTTTTGGACCAGTCAGTGGTTCGCATCAAAAACGAACTTCACCCCTGTGCTCCTTGTTAGATGCCCTACGAGACCATACAACTTATTGAAAATCCTTAGGGTAAGTTCACAGACGTCTCTTACCATTCGGTCGGAGAGCACCCATACCTTAAACAAGGGTGGTCCAGGCAGAGTCACCGATTTCGCTGAAACTTCGTCTAGGGGGGTTACTTGGGGTGCTGATCAGGAATCTGACATCCGTTTTCCACGATTCGGTCGGAGATCACCCATACCTGTAACAAGGGTGGTCCGGGCAGAGTCACCGATTTCGCTGGGCACTAGTTAAAAGTTCGGACTCCACCGACAGGACTTCCGCCGAACGATTGTAGCAACGGTATGGGTGGTCTCCGACCGAGTCGTGGAAAACGGATGTCAGATTCGTGATCAGCACCCCAAATAAACCCCCTAGACCAAGTTTCAGCGAAAAAATTTTTTCGACCGAAGTCGTGTCGGTAGAGTCAAGTCGGTAGAGTCGAGTCGGAACTTTTAACTAGTGCCTTCACTTTTTATTTATTATGTTTAATAAGTTTTGTTGATTTTTGATTTTATTTCTACTTTTTATTTTGTTTTGATTTGAATTTCTGACTTGCTTCACGTCATGAATAAAACATTTTACCTGACGTTTCCGTCTTCAATTAGACGTAAATGCAAGTCGCCACTAGCCGTTCGCTCAAAAATGTGCTAAAAATGAGATTATAGGTCCTCGTCGAAGACAGATCACAAAATGCAGAAAACCCGCCAGCGGCTGGAACCGAACCAATGAACCCATTCCTTTGGAGCAGGCACTCTACCACTGCGCCGCCGCCGCTGCTCACGGCGCTGATAGCTGAACCGCTGATTTCCGCGCAATACTTCGCCCAACGCTGATTGAGCGCGCCTAACACATGGAAGACATTGCAGCTTCCGCCGGCCATAACTCGCTTAGGAGATCCATTTAGCAAATTTGATCTACATATCTGTGATCAGCGTCTCGAGCTCTTTCACGTGATATAGGTCTCAATCCGAAGTTCCATGGGACGGCATTCCTGGTTAGGCCCCGTTTATACCTCCACCACCGGACGACGCGATTCGAACGAAGCGATGCGTCCCATCGCACCGTTCTGTCACGGACGACGATGAACAACAAGATACGATACGAGATTACGTGGGTACGCTCATTTGCGTACTTGCACATACGTAATTGTACACACATTTCCGGGTCCACTGCAGGGGGCAACTGGAGCGGCAATACCGTGCTCCAATCCACAGCGATTAGTCGCCTCGCGCTGATTTCGAGTGCGAAACCTTGTATGCTAAGCGGCGCGGTTGGTCGCAGGTTTCATGCGATTCACTCCGGTCGGGTCTACACCGAGCGGGGCTGTCAATCAATTTGGCCACTATACATGGCATCACGTCGCGCAGCGTAAGTATGAACAGGCCTTGGGAATCGAGGTATCGCGTGTGCAATTTTTCGGTAGAAAGGGGCAGTTAGAACGCTCCGCTCCCAATCAGGTACTGTACTAAGACCATTACCACTTCTTTATAGGCTGCCAAATGCACGGTTTGTATCATTGTGCACAGCTTCATTGTCATGTCAAGTTTCTCCCCTTCTTATTTTTCTCGTTTGCTTAAAGACATTTAAGTCGTTTCCTCCTGGTGCAGAAACTCGACGGCCTTGACCGCGTTCAAAAATTGGACCTGTTCGTTCAGCCGCTCGGGTCGATCATGCCGATAGCAGAGATGCAAGCCAGGGTGTTCTTCTCCGTGCTCGTCGGCGAGTCGAAACTGCCAGGTCCGACGGAAATGCGCAAGGACGTCGAGGCGAAGAGGGAACGAATGCGCAAGCAGTATGTGGCTAGCCACAGACACACCATACAGGTGAGGAGTGCTCTCTGTTCTTTACATGCCACCGTGTATTATCCTCTACCAGCCCCGGTCTAGTCGACGGTCATAGCAACCAATCAAACAAATGAATGCGGCTTCGACCAGGATTTGCTAATCACCTATTTGACCTGACGGATCTTCACCCCCGTAATATAATATTTATTTATTTATTTATTCGGCCAAAACGAAACTAGATAATTCTTGAAGAAGGTGAAGATAAAAACTAGCATTGATTGGCTTGTTGTACAAATAAAACAAAAAGTGAAGAAAAAATGGTCGGAATACGAACGAGAGAAAATAGAGAAAATACAAGGTAAAATATGCGGGGTCTTTGGTGGTCTCCCCTCTCAGAAAATTATCGTTCACTATGGTAAACAGAGACGACGCGGAACGCTTTTGGAACGCAAGAAGTCTGATAACTATTTATTCTTGACGAAAGCACTATCTTAGAACACCTCAGCTCGCCATATCTCGCCATCTTGAAAATTCGTATCGAGCTCCACGTGTGGGCTAGTACGCCCTTCTCTTGACAGGCCCCTGACTTTCCGAAAAATACAATAAAACAAAAACTACGATTAACTGGAAAACACCTTTGAACGTTGAGTATGAAAGCTACGTTCAGTTCAGTGTAATTGCATTTGCTTGTATGACCATAAACGAACAACAAATGTACTGCAACGCTTCTTCCATTCTACTCTCTAACCAAGGCATAAATGCCGCATAGGAGTGATCGAAGTTGAACGGTCTCATTAGGAAGGGATTGGTAAAGTAGCATTTCTTTCTCAACATTATCATCCAAAGGCTTACATAGAAAGGAAATAATTTTTAATACTGCGCTAAACCCACTCGAACAGAAATACTCACTGCTAGCTGTTTCTTTCAATTTTCTTTTAAAGCTTCGGGTAAAGCGAAACGTACACAACACATTTTGGACCTTATTTAGAAAAAACGTCCACGAAAGCATTTCAGATTGCTCCGCAATCGTCGGTGATTACATATTCAGTTTCGAAAAAAGAGATATTAATTCCTGAATCTTGCCACCCGTAGAGACTGGTAATATCCTAACTTAAATCTCAATCAAAAGGAGTCCGAATCAACTTTAACAATGCCATAGCCACAACTCTTTTGATTCAATGCAGAGAAGAAAAGCGCATGAAAATTCATTTACGACATCGTCTGCGACTGTTAAGGTGGCTGGACGAAAATGATACCGCGTTAAGTTAAAAGTCTCGTCAAAGACAATACCTCTATACCCATATATTAGGGTGGGCCAAAAGTAATGAGACAAATTCAACGAATTTCTCTACCTCTTTATAACTCATTTACAACTCAACGATGCTGAGGAATGTATTCACTATTAAGGTCAATGATCTTGCTGCCATCGATCAGCCAACTTCCTGATCCCATCCTTCCAGAACTGCTTAGGCCTGGTGTTGATCCAGTGCTCGTTATGGTTGTCGAGGTCTGCTTGGGTCCTTGCGTCCCTTCCGACCACGAAGTCCTATAGGCCCAAGAAGTAGTGGTAGTCGCACGGAGAGATGTTCGGCGAATACGGTGGATGCGGCATGCGAACGTATCCCAGCTGAGCAAGCTTATCCGTGGCCACATTTGCCCGATAGGGTGCGGCGCTGTCGAAGAGGAGCACCTTCTTGAAGCGCTGAGACCGAATAAGTGCGAGTCGATGGTCCATCTCTTCTATTTCGTTCACCATGGTCTTGGAGTCCATCGCCGCGCTTTTGGAAAACAGCTTCCAGCACACCAGTCCATGGGCGCACACCCAAAAGCTCAGAAGGTGCTTCTCGCCGTGAACATCCCGCTGAACGAAGGTCGGTAACAGGTCACCAGGCCTCACCCAGACTCGCTCCTTGGCAGGGTTAAGGTAGAAGACGTACTTCCATCTTGCGTGACTATTGAGTCCAGGCTGCTCGGGGTTGGGAATTGGGGAAAAGATTTGCGCGACACAGGTCGACTCGTCAGACTGGGGTTTCGGCATGAGACAGACTGGGGTTTTGGCATGCCTATGGAAAGGGCGAAAGTGGTCACTTCTCAGGTGGCCTTCAGTAAGTAGCAAACAAACATACAAATAGGAGAAGCACAAAACCGAACTCGAGTCACGACATATATGGGCACGGCATGAAGAGTCTCATTACTTTTGGCCCACCCTAATACCTTTAAGTACCTCTTACCACTACATATTAATAGGTTGTCCGGAAAAAATGAGCGTTTGGCATTGTTATTATTGGAGTACATTTCACCAATAATCTATGTTTTATACCTTGCGGTGTTATATACCTCTGTAAAACCAAGTTCATGCTCTCTTTAACCATGCTATGTTTGAATTCTGTTTAGAGCATAAATTTCTCCAATTTTAAGCTGTGCCGTTTCAGATGTCTGAACGCAATTTTCGCTAAATTTTCTTCTACGAATCCAAACTTGTCATCAGTGCAGCTGAAACGACCCGTAGCATTAGCGCTGCATGAGCGCTGCATTTGGGGAGGATTTTGCTAAGGAACACACAATTCGTCACTGGTTGGAAAAGTTTCGATCAGGTCGGATCTGAAGATGGAACTCTCGAACATGAAGCACCGTGGTAAGCCGCCATCACTCCTCACTCAAATTCGTGGTGGAGGCGAATCCGCGTCGAACTGTGAGAGAGCTAGCAGAGCGTTTCGGCGTTGACATGCGATCAGAAAAGAAAAAATTGAATAAATGGATCTCGCAAGAATTGACCGCCGGGCAGATGCTTAAACGTCACGACACCTGTGTTTCGTTAATGCTGCGCAATCTAAGGGACCCTTTTTGGGCAGGATCATGACACGACGAAAAATGGATTCTTTATGACAATCGTCGTCGCTCTGCACAATGGCTGGACAAGATTGAGAGTCTCAAGGAAGTGCCGAAATCAAGTCTCCATCCAAAGAAGGCCATGGTGGACAATGGCTGGTATAGTCCACTACAAGTTCTTGGAGACTGGAGAGACTATCACAGCGGAGAAGTGCTGTGCCGAAATTGAAGTGATGCACCAAAAATGAGTTTAAAAACAGCCGGCTTGGGCCAATCGAAGAGGCCCCATCCTACCGCACTGCAACGCGCGTCCGCACGTTTCAAAAATTGTTGTCCGGAAACTGTGAAGGATAAAAAATTCAGCAACCAAGATGATTTCGAAAATGACTTCAACGCTTTCATCGCACCCAGAATTCCGAATTGCTAGGTTACCGGCATAAATTAACTAGATTCTTGTCAAGTACTGATTCCAACGATTATTATGTTGTTTGACAAAGTTCTTTCTGAGTTGAGTTATGCTAGTTTGAATGTTCGAGTTGCAAACGCTTCTTTTTCGGACAATCTAATAAAGGCTGAAAAAATGGCATGAATCACTTTACTAATCACTTCCTTCAGAAATATACCCAGGATGAAGGCATCAGGAGGCATCGTTATGTCTCTCATATCTACGCGCCACAATATCTCCTCCCTTTCTAACAAGTGCTCCATATAATTAGACATTCAGTGGATCAAATTATGATGCTCAGCGATGCCCCTTAATTTTGCGTTACCCGTTATGATTGCCTCAATAATTCAGTGCTTGAATTGCTCACAAAATGTCTTTACTTATTACGTACCATATCCACGGCTGGTTGTTGGGGCCTACTTATGATTCAACTTTTCACATTGAATGTCTGCTGGCATTCAAAAATGACGTAAGGAAGAATTTTGATAAAATCGAACAACTCAATAACAGGTATGGTATTCATCGCAGGTTTAAGAATTCCAGTTGAAGAAATTTTCGGAATAAAAAGCGTTGGTGAGAAATCATATTAGGTTGTAACGAAATAAATGGCACTGAACCACTGTAAATTTAAACTGTTAATATCTCGGCTTGTAGGCAAGCTTATTAATCGAAATAAAAACCATCTGATTCTACATATCTTTGCCAACGTGACACAAGATTTTTATCCCAGTAGCATAAAAATCAGAAGTTCTGGAATTGACGAAATCTTTGAAGGCACTTTCGGCATCCTGTTGGTATTTGAATGTTTTCCCTATCAGGAAGTCGCCAAGATGCTTGAAGAAATGGTAGTCTGTTGGGGAGAGGTCGGGAGAAAACGGAGGATGTGGTAGAGTTTCAATGCTCAGCTCATTCAATTTCTGCAACGTCATACGTGCTACATGGGGGCGAGCATTGTCGTGCAGAAGGAGAACTCGCCTTCGGTTTACCAAGGCCGGCCGGATATCCTTCAACTTTTTCATCATCTCTTCAATTTCAATGCAGTACTTCTCTGCCGTGATGGATTCACCGGGAGGGAGGAAGCTGTGGTGAATAATCCCCAGCGAACACCACCATACTCTCACCATCACTTTCTTTTGGTGCAATTCCGGCTTCGCAAAAACCTTGGGGCTCTCATCGCTACCCACCCACTGTGCCGATCGTCGCCTGTTGTCGTACATTATCCATTTCTCGTCACAGGTTACGATGCGATCAAGGAATGGGTCCGTTTCGTTCCGTAGAAGCAGTGCGGACGAGATCTCATATCGTCGGTTTCTCTGCTCCTCAGACAGCTCGTGAGGCACCCATCTTTCCAGCTTTTTGGTCTTTCCAATTTCCTTCAGATGCCGGGCAGCTGTGTTGTTACTGACGCCAAGAACCTTCGCTACCTCCCTGGCACTTTTGTGTGGATCCTCCTCTACCACATCTCTCAGCTTGTCCTCATCAACATCACTATGCCTCCCACGACCTTCATGTTCTTCCAAACTCTCATCTCCATTCCGGAACTTCTGATACCAACGATACGCCGTCCGAATTGTGGAACATCCTTGACCGAATGCGGCGTTGATCTTCTCGTCCGCCTCCTTAGCTGTAGTGCCCAGCTTGAATTCATACAAGTAAATGCCTCGGATTACCCTTTTGTCCATCTGCAAAAAGTCAATAAAACTCTAAAGTTTTCCCACTTTTACATAGAAAGTTTGGTACTCACCGGTAGAGCAAAGTTTGAGCTTCTAATTGATATGCCACATGTTACGGTTTGTTCTTGATCAAACGCGTAAAGACGAGCCAAAAAATGGCGCGAGCCAGTGCCATTTAATTCGTTACAACCTAATAGGTAGTTGCTTTACTATTGTATAGTTGTATTAATTTTATAATTCATTTTAATTCTAATTTTGCTTGTGTTGCTGCATTTTACTAGTAGCGTTCGTCATTTTTACATTATTTTTCTAGGTGGACTACATTCCGTTCATGGATGAAATGGCGACGATTATCGGTTGTCGACCACGTTTTCTGCCGCTCCTTCTCAGCGATCCCACTTTGGCAGTGGCATCGACCTTCGGTCCGTGTGCGCCGTACGTGTACCGGTTGAATGGACCGCATCAGTGGGAAGGTGCGAGGAACTTTTGAACGTCTCATATGGTTAGCGATACATAGAGAAACTAAAAATCTTATCATGGAGGCACGGAGAGAGTACATCGTGATTCCTGTGGCACGGGACTAAAGGTGTTGCTTGGTTGAGTTTTTTCACCCTTAAATTGGTAGAGATTTGGAGCTATTAGGAGAGCAAAGCAGGATTTTTATAGACGTAAAAAGAATGGAAGATTAAGGTCGGCGATAGTCAATCCTTTTGCGGGATGCGCCGCGCATTCTACTTCTACGGGATGCCATTGAGACATAATAAATGTACAGGGTGCGGCGAAATTACCCGTGCACTGAAAATCGAATGGCGTTTTTAAAACAAACTTCGCAGATCAATTCTAATTATGAAAATTATCTACTACCAGGCTGTCCAATAATTCCTGTCAGAAAATTTTCAAAATTCTATAATTTTCCTGAGAAGTGTTATAATATCAGGCAACTGTAAAACCTTCTAGAAGGTTCTCCATAGTTCCACGCTAGGGGTATATAAGGCGCATTCGCCGCGTCTAGCTATCAGTACAAGCTAAAATAGACCAAGGTCGAATTCGTACGTTCGTGTACTACGAGTGGCTGCTGGGCAACGACACGGGCACCGCGGTCGCCAACATCTGCAGAGCGTGCAAGGAGGATGCAGTGTCCCAACGCACAGTCAGGCGCTGGTTCAATCGTTTCGAGAGCGGCGACACGAGCCTCGAGTACAGAGAACACCCGCTGAAGACCATGCTCTGCTGCTGGCGGGACGCCAAGGGCCTGTACTTCGAGCTGCTCCCGCAAGGCAGGACGGTCACCGCCCCCATCTACACCGATCAGCTCGAGAAAATAGCCGCCGCCATCCGAGAAAAGCGTCCCCGACGGGCCTCGGTCCACCTGCTGCACGACAACGCGCGCCCCCACGTGACGAAGGAGACCCAGCAGAAGTTGGCGACGCTCGGCTGGGACACGGTTGCCCATCCGCCGTATTTCCCGGACCTCGCCCTCTCCGACTACCACTTGTACCGCCCGTTGAAGCACCATTTGGCCGGAAGAAAATTCACCAACTACGACAACCTCAAATCCGACATCGCGGACTTCTTCGAGTCGCAGCCCCCGGAGTTCTGGGCGAGGGGCATCGGCGACCTGCCCAATCGATGGGCCACTGTTGTGGACAACTGTGGTGATTATATTGTTGATTAGACTTGTTTTTCAATAAACTTGAAAAAAATTAAAAACGGTGAAATTTTCGGACAAGAATTATTGGACAGCCTGGTACAAGCATGAAAATTCAAAGCATGCTAACAGTTTTCGAAATGATCGCCTTCAGCCTCCACACAGCCCTTCAGACCTTCGATAAAGTCTTCGCATGTGGCACACAGGCACGGCTCATCAATTTCCTCCTAGGATTTCAAAAGCGCTTCTTTAAAAGAGTCCAAATTTGGGTGCCTGGTAGAGCAGGCTTTTTCTCTAAGACGGCCCACACAGAATAATCCATCGGGTTAAGTTCCGGAGAACTGGAGGGCCATTCGCGGTGTGTGATGAAATCAGGCAGCTGCTCGGCGCACCATTCCTGGACCACCTTCGCTTTGTGTGCCGGAGCAGAATCTTGTTGAAAGCACCAGTAGGCTTCTCAGAAGTGGGAATCCGCCCGTAGCTTGAGAACATTCTTCAGTTCTTCAGGATGTCCTTGTAAACCGCTGCGTTGGTGCTTGGTACTACCGCCAGCTTCGACGAAAACAAGTGGAGTTTTTCCTGAAGATGTGACTCCTCCCCAAACCATAATAGAATGAGGCTTTTTCGCATTTTCCTGAAGTTGTCCTTTGGCGGTAGCATCAGCAAGCGAGTCCCCAATAATCCTCTCATTTTGGGAGTTGGAGACTGAATTCTACGTGAAATCTTTTCATCACTAAACACGATGTCTCGAGCACGTGCCACCGTGGATTGTTGCAGCAACCTTTTGCATCTTTCCAGTCTCCTCTAATTCATTGTGTCCGTCAGGAGTTGGCATTTCTGCAGACGACAAGAGAGTTTCTTAGTCTTTCCCCTGACTATCCTCCTTATGACCTTTCGCTTATTCGTACGTCTTTTGCCACCTGGCGCATCGATCTCCTTGCGTTTCTCCGGATTTTTTCTCTCACGAGGTTTACATTTTTCCGGTTGGTAGCTGTCGTGGGACGCTCTCTTCCTTTTCTATCCTCTTTGGTCTTCAATTTCTTGTAGCATTTTACTGTACCCTGAACCGTTCTTCGGGGCACGGAAGGGATCCTCACAATATTTCTCGTTTGCTTGCCGGCCCTATGAAGTTCGATAACACCACTTCGTGGATTGTAACGGCTAACCATTTTGTACTCAAGAACATGCAGTACCGGACGCGTCTTTTGAATAGACGCCGAAAAAACTGCACTTTTGCGGTTCTTGCGTCTTTTTGCTATAACTCGCCCAAAGGTGATCCATTTGAAAACCAAGGATAAATTTGAGCTCAGGAGGTCGAGCTCTATCGTTTGGTATATACATTTCATATGAAAGATCAAAAAAGACCGAAATTGAAAACTTGCGCTACATTGCGAAGGGCGGTCACGGACGAGTTGTCGGTCGCAGACCGTCGGAAACGGTTGCATGCTCACAATTCCTCTAATTTGTGAGAGGAATTCTTGAGAAACGGCTGGTACCGTTCTTCGAGATCTACACAAACATGTATACAACTTCGCCAAACCACCGCATTTTCGCAGAGGGTGGTCAAAAATGACTGGAGCAGACTTTTTGCAATTGGAGAGGCTTATATTTCAGGAATTGCATGTTCTCCGTGTACCTCAAACATGGCGTAAAGTGCTTTGAAATGCTAGGCATCCTCCGAGAGTGCGCCGTGAACAATGCATATGGGATCGAATCTATCAATCG